>OY757018.1:7742415-8337415 GCA_963580285.1 Lucinisca nassula | reverse complement strand
CATTAATTTCCTTAGTTCTGCTCCAAGACATAGGCTGTGGGTACTCGTTAGAACCGCCTCAATGAGGCGGTTCTAACGAGCATCCAAAACCTATGTTTGGAGTATAAATAGGAAAAATATCAAAAATCTTCAGCAGAAAAAGATGCCTTTTTTAAGGTTTGAGAAATTTACTATATCCCACGGATGTGTTATCCTAATGCCATATTAACTGAACTTATTTTCTCTGAAATTCTTGTGCAGACATTTTGGAAAGCTTTGAAAAGGTTTGAGGGTCACTGATGAGGCCTTATTGGCCGAAACTAGCTATTCTGGCCCAGAAAACATGTACACTCCATATGTTCCAGTTTTGTGGTGCATTCCTTGCTTCCAAAGGATATACACTTTCGGATGAGTCTTTAAACCTAGGTCCCGTCTCCGTATGGCCTTAACTGTTGGTTGGACGTAAAACTCAAACACTCACTCACTCACTCCAAAGGATAACCATTTCTAGAACATATTTAACGTCACTATAGCTGGTGTCTGGGAATGTGTGGAGGTCGTAAAAAGTCTCCCTGCCCAACATCATAGTGTAGTTTATATTTTCTTGCCCTTCCAGTGGTGAATTTGGAAATTTTTGAGGGTCACTGATGAGGCCTAATTGGGCAAAACTAGCTAGTCTGGTCCAGAAAACATGTACACTCCATATTTATCCCCACGTTTTTCGAAGAAAAGTGGGGATATTGTTATCGCCTCCGTCTGTCCGTTCGTCCGTCCGTCCGTCTGTCCGGCTATCTCCTCCTACACCGTTCATTTGAATTCAACCAAATTTGGTGTGCGAGTTACATACATGAATGGCTTCTGCAAGAGCACATTAATTTTTGGACCAGCCCCCAGGGGTCCCTGGAAGCGGTCAAAACGTGGGGATTTGCGATGGCGCGCCATCGACTGCGCGATCTAGTTTACAGTTTTGTGGTGTATTCCTTGTTTCCAAAGGACAACCCTTTCTAGAACATATTTTAGAAGTAGATGAGAGAAAGTACAAAAAGGGGACAGGGAATTATTGAAAGGTTGTGTGAGTGCTTTTCAGTTTAGACAACATGTACGATAGAAGTTGGTCTTCTGTCTTCCTCGACTGGTAGGCGAGTATCTCTAGCAATGTTAATAATAAGACGATTCATTACGATAACAGGTCCGTGCAATGAACGCCCCTTTAAACCCAACTTTATAGAGAGAGAACTGGGGGTTACAATATTTTGTAACTGGGTATACAATTTGCTGCGTCAGCGTCAATGCATCGCAGTGATGTTGCATTGACGTCGACACGACGTTGTTTAGACGTTGTATGTCTGTTGACATGGAGTTATCTGCACTTTACGTTTACATACACTCGATTATTGCTGGCCAAAATATCTCGTATGATAATCGTCGGCCTCAGTACCTCAGTCGGATGCGCGTCTGACTGGGTATACAATATTTTTCTCATTCCTGCTCCAAGACATACGCCGTGGGTACTCGATAGAACCACTTCACTGCGGCAGTTCCAACGAGCACCAACAGCCATGTTTGAAGCATAAATGAGAAAACTATCACAATTTTTCACCAGAAAAGTAAATAATGTTAAGATATGAAAGAATGCACAAAGTCATACGGGTGTAACATCGTAATGGCTAATAGACGATGATAATCAATTTGAAAAAAAAAATAATAATAATAAAATTCTTTCATGGGAGAGCAGAAAACAAACTGTAGTAACAATGTACATGTATTTTCTACAAGATGTGCCTTTTATAGCTAATGGTACAAGTCTACTGCACTATATGTGTGGCAGATAGTCGACGGAAAACAGAACCCTGACACCAAACATAAACATAAAGTCGGAATAGGCCTCATGAATCATCAGTGTTTGGGTAAAAGTAGTTATATGTAGAACATAGAAGTGTAGGCAATGATCAGGAATCGACACAATTTACCCCCAGCTCCCACCAGAGTTACCAAAGGGGAAAGAAACACAAACATGAAACAACAGACCCTAATGGAAACATCAATAGCGGAAAGCCAAAAGGACAGTTACTTTTCCATAAAATGGCCAATTCGATATCCAAAACAAAATAAAATAAGTGATACAAACACTCAAAGACAAACCATAACAAAAATAAACAGCGACAGAAGAACCGCCTTGGAGCGGTCAGTGAAACGAATTCCACTGGGCTGGGCGAGAGAGGGGCTTTAATCTTAAAGAATTTATCTAACCTGTTGTTTATGAGTGAAATGTATCTCTCGCTAAGCACTTTATTCATAGAAACAAATTTGTTTTCGTATATACAATATTTTGCTAAACCAGAGAGAGAGAGAGAGAGAGAGAGAGAGAGAGAGAGAGAGAGAGAGAGAGAGAGAGAGAGAGAGAGAGAGAGAGAGAGAGAGAGATGTAATTGACCACTTCTGCTTTACCACCGTGTGAAAATAGTATTTTACGATCCTCTAGCGATATTTCTGGATTTACATTTGTGGTCAACCATGATTAAAGTTCAGTCTAAAACGTTCTTACTTTTGGGCATCTAAGAAATAAATAATGGATTTTTTCTGGTTGTTCATTACAGTAACTACAAAGTAGAAGTAAAACAAAGATCAGGAATTGATACAATTAACTTACTCCGCCCATAAAAGACACCAAAGGGAAAGAAATACAAACATTAAGCGACCAGACCATAATGGAAACCTAAACAAAGGAAGGCCATAAGGACAGTTACTTTCCCACAAATGGCCATATGGCCATCCAAAATTAAAAGACACAAGTGATACACCAAGTAAGTAACAAACAACAACATAAATAAATCGCCACAGAAGAGCCGCCTTGGAACGGTCAGTGGAAGATTTCCACTGGGGGGCTTAAATCGATTTTACGTGGCCACAATCCTCGCCCTTACTTCCGTCGCGATTTAGACAAATAATTTGTTCAGTCCGCATGAAGGCCTCCTAACTCATCAGTGCAACATCTCCGTGAACACAAAAATCGAAGAACCACAGAGGTGAGACAACGGTGAGGACTCGACAGCAAGAAACCACTGAAATGCTGGAGCAAAAGAAAACCAACAGTTAGACTCCGATGGGCCCGACCAGACCCTGATTTTATTAATTTTAAATAGAAATGAATCTGTTACTAAATTTTTATTATTGATTTTGTATTGAAAGTCGCGTAGTTTTGTCTCGTGAAATGTCTTTAATGCTCTTTTTCCACTTTATCTCCTATCTCCGTTTGCCATTTTGTTTGTGTAATGTATTCGTTTACTCTAACCAAAATATCATAAATAGTCTACTCCCTTTCTTTGAACTAATCAAGTCTTGAAAGTATATGTTACAAACTACATTTTGTTTAAATTTAACAGCAAATACACGATTCATGTGAATTTGATCTTTTCATACTTGAGAAATACTATTTACTACATGGTGGTAGTCTAAAAATGTGGCCCTTATATCATATTTCGCCTTTAACTGTTCAAAACTATAAAATACCACTTCCTCACTAGTAAGATCGTAAATTGCTCTTATGCCCATATCGCACCTATTTCTTAAAAACAATTTCCCATTACCAATGTGGTCTTTATGTCATAATGGGCATATAAGAATTTGCTTTAGGTTTTCTACGGGGACAGGTTTACAAAATTCCGACAAGCAGAAAATCCTTCAAAAAATGGATTTTTGTAGGTTGAAACTAAATTTCGCCGCATAAGATTTGGTTTGGACATACCTTATGATCACAAAATACTCAACAGCCTGGGAGCGCAGATCTTGTGACACTCATGTGATTCTGCTTGTTTATGACCCTACCAGATCATGATTAAATGGTCAACAAATAGATCTTATCTTGGGTTTAGCATGACCTTTGGCTAGGTGAATCACATGAAGCTTCTTCGCAAGCTACTGGTACATGGATTAACTATCCAGTGAATTAAGTCTTTTCTGATTGAGAGAAGTCAGACAGTTGCACTTGAATGTGAGTACTCAGATGAGGTTCTAGTTACTTCAGGTGTACCACAAGGATCAGTTCTAGGCACAATATTATTGTTATTATACCTTAACGACCTATCCGACAATGTGTGGTCCCGGGTTCGCCTATTTGCTGGTGACACTGGGGTGTACCTGACCATAATTCTCCCTGATTATTCGGTCACCCTCCAGAGGGACTTAGACCGCCCCATCATAGAATCTCACTGGGACATGGAATCCAAACATAGAAAGGCGGCATAAAGCTGCGTTTTACCAGATCTGCACTTCTTGTTTAAAATGCTGGTATTTAAGTGTTAAACTAACAGTTTTAGATTACAACTAGGATGAAAATTATTTTAGCTGCCCTTTATATTACAGCGAAAGTAACCTTTTGTGAACGGAAAAGAAATTTATGAAAGTACTTTTATCTCAGGACATCTTAAGTTTCCTCAATACATTTGCACAAGAAAAATATAGATTAAAGATTTGCAAGTTGATTTTCCCCAAAATATAATCCTGATTTCCGTTTAAAAATCCATGTCCTACAAGAAAAAGGTTTGGAGGTATAAACGGTTATTACAGCAAGTACTTTCTTGCATTAGCAACATCCCTGTGCCTTTGAAAATAAATGAAATTCAGTATTTTTCACTTTTACCAGGAAAAAAGGAAACCGCTTTATAGACTTTTTATCAAATGCTAACGACCCGGACAAAGCTTTCTATCAAAAAGGCTTCCTAATTGCGCACCTCTTGTGGCTGATCTGTTCTTGTATTGTTATGAAAGAGACTTCATTTTGTCGCTTTCCATTGATAACCAATCTGAAATTATTGAAGCTTTTAGCTCTACTTCTAGATATTTAGATGATTTATTAAATATTGATAATACCTATTTTGATGGTTTGATCAGTCAGATTTACCCCCTAGAACTTCAGTTAAATAAAGCAAATTCTTCTGATACCGAGGCCCCGTTTTTGGATTTACATCTATCTATTGTAGATGGATTTGTTTCGTGCAAAATTTATGATAAACGCGAGGACTTTGATTTTGAGATTGTAAATTTTCCTTTTTTGGATGGTGATGTTCCTCGTGCGCCATCCTATGGCGTTTATATTTCGCAATTAATTCGATTTGCTAGAGTGTGTAGTCATGTAACTGACTTCAACACTCGTAATAAATTATTAACGGCTAAACTCCTTAATCAGGGTTATCGGTACCATAAACTACGCAAAGCCTTTTCAAAATTTTATAGACGCCATTCTGATTTAATTTCAAAATTCAATATTGGACTTAAATCTCTTCTGCAACAAGGTCTATCGGAACCCGAATTTTATGGTGACTTAGTATATAAATTCAGAAAAATATATAAACGCAATGACTTCAGCACCCAATTTCGTAAAATCATTCTTCGATATAAAAAGATTGGGTACAACATGGATATTATACGACAGACTGCATGCATGGTTGTTAACCCAATCACGGTTGGCAACTTTGCTTCCCTCTTTAATTGCACGCCGGTGGGTCAGGCCTCAGATTCTATGACGGCTCCAACGTAAAGGCTTATTGAAAATTAAAGAGATAATGTTGGTTGGTGCCTGATGCACTGTCTCTGGTCGGGCTCATCGGAGTCTAACTGTTGGTTTTCTTTTGCTCCAGCATTTCAGTGGTTTCTTGCTGTCGAGTCCTCACCGTTGTCTCACCTCTGTGGTTCTTTGATTTCTGTGTTCACGGAGATGTTGCACTGATGAGTTAGGAGGCCTTCATGCGGACTGAACAAAATTTTTTGTCTAAATCGCGACGGAAGTAAGGGCGAGGATTGTGGCCACGTAAAATCGATTTAGGCCCCCCAGTGGAAATCTTCCACTGACCGTTCCAGGGCGGCTCTTCTGTGGCGATTTATTTATGTTGTTGTTTGTTACTTATTGTGTGTATCACTTGTGTCTTTTGGTTTTGGATGGCCATATGGCCATTTTGTGGGAAAGTAACTGTCCATATGGCCTTCCTTTGTTTAGGTTTCCATTATGGTCTGGTCGCTTAATGTTTGTATTTCTTTCCCTTTGGTGTCTTTTATGGATGGAGTTAGTTAATTGTATCAATTCCTGATCTTTGTTTTACTTCTACTTTCCTGAATTGAAAACCAGATTTTTTTGACATGTTTATTCTCGATGGGCGCCATCATCTCCTTTTCTTGCGGTAAATCTGAAATGCTGAGATTTCATCAATTATGCCTTCCACATTTTATTTTCTCCATCATCAATGAAAATACCTTGAAAAGTCAGCTATGTAGCCTTCTTCCTGCGTATACCATAATGAAATCGCCTATCTTGGAAGCCTGTCATCACTGATAAATTAGTGTAGCTGTCAAATTGAAGAGATTTCCATCTTGCCAAATGCAAAAACGTATTCATACGCCTTGGAACTAATTTCCCCCCCAAAAAACAATAGTACACCATTGCTTTAAATTTAAAACATAATATTCATATTTGAAACTGTCTTGCGCCTACTTTCACGTACTTTCTAACACAATTTGTTCGTTAATTCATGAATAGTATGCCTTCATTTCTGAACTAGTTTCTACGTGTAACATTGTCCTGTTTGTGTTGTTCACCCCCTGTTCCCAAGTAAACAAGTTGAAAAGGGTAGATTTCTTTTTTAACTTCTTTCAGCAAAACATATTAAAAGCATAGGGCTTCTATGAAATTTTACCAACCCGCACATTGGTAAGTAGGTGACACAACAGATCATTAATTAGATTAGATAAATATGTCCAAACATCAATTATTTGTTTATGGTGACTCATGTGAACAGAAAACAGCGTGTTGTTGTTAATGGTGAATCTTCAGTATGGGCGCCAGTTTTGTCTGGAGTCCCACAAGGGACTGTTCTTGGTCCTCTATTGTTCTCCCTGTACATCAATGATATTTCCTCTGACATTGACTCAGAAATAAGACTTTTCGCAGATGACTGTGTTTGTTACCGGGAAATTAGAGATACAGATGACTCACTGAAACTTCAGGCTGACATAGATGGATTAGGATGTTGGGCCCGAAAATGGGGCATGAGATTTCAGCCAGTTAAATGCAATATTATGCAGATAACAAGGAAGAGATCTAATAAAGTTGAGGCTTCTTACACTTTAGAGGGAACGGTCCTCGAAAATGTGAATTCCATTAAATACCTTGGTGTGACAATCACTCACGATTTGAGATGGAATACACACATTAGCAATATGTGTACAAGGGCGAATAGAACTCTTGGATTCCTGAGGCGAAATCTTCATCAGTGTCCCCAGGATGTGAAAGAGACAGCATACAGGGGACTTGTTCGCCCAATCTTGGAATATGGTAGTTGCATCTGGGACCCAAGCGGAGTGGTCCTAAATGAAGAAATTGAAAAAGTTCAGAATAGAGCGGTTAGATTTGTAACTGGAAATTACTGCTTTGAAACTGGGAGCATGACTGGAATTCTAGGAAAATTAAGATGGGAGTCTCTCAAGAAAAGGAGAAGAGACAGTAGGCTCATACTCATATACAAAGGTCTAAAGGGTGCTGCGCATTCCAACAGATGACCTTGTTGCCCCGGCTAGGCACTGTAGACAGCACCATTCAATGACGTTTCAGACCCTTAGAGATTGGTATGCCCTTCCGGATTCTATCATTTCGACGGCGGAAGGTGCTGATGATTGTGTAGCTAAGTTTACATCTTTGGTTAGAGCTAGGGACTAACTTCCCATATCACAGGTCCTGGTGTATGAATGTCATTTGACGTGTCACCAGTAACAATTCTGATTCTGATTCTGATGTAACAAATCAATGGGTAAAAATCACTGCTATAACATAGCAGTTATTGGAAGTGATCAGAAGCCTTTTGCACAAAAATCCTGGTGCTGAACAGGCTGCTTTCATTCTTTCAGTTCAAATATGGGGATAAACTTTTTTTATCTTATTTTTTTTTTTTTTTTTGGTTTTGGATTTTATTCCAGTATCAAATCACCCACCCAGTAAACACAATCAATAATACAGTGAAACTTTGGTGCAGTGATTCATAAATTGTTATAAATTGCATGAATGAAATATATAAAATGAAATACTAAAAGCACCAAAGAAGGTCAATCATTTTACAAGCTAATACAAGAGATTGCAACACCTCAACCCAATCAGTGATCTTACTGCCAACTTGGTAGAACTGGTCATTTTTGGCTACCATACACTGAATTTAAAAATAGTACCAGGTGAAATAATTACATTTTTGGGGGGTGGGGGAGGAATCATTAATTTTCAGTACTATTTAGGTATTTTACTTGAAATTCCACTCTTGCAGTGCCTAAAGGCAACCTTTAGCCACAATTCTATGATAGTATTTTACACGTTTTTGTTCTGTGGATTAAGATATCATTTTTGCAAAACCATGGAAAAATGCAATAAATTACTGACATGGTGACTTTCCAATAAAAATATTTTGCTTTCATATTCTTACATTTACATGGACTACCATCTGATGAAAAATCTGTTTGGGTAACTATTTGCAAATATGATTTTTTCAGTACCTCAAATGTAGTGAAATAACTGTATTGAGGAACCTTAAATCACCTTCTTTAAAAGAGCTTTTTGTTGTCTGTGGCGTTACTAAACCGCACAAATGTGAAATGGTTAGAATATACAAGATAAATATTGCAACATGTGTGCACGTGGCCGATTTCGAAAAAAAAAAACACACAAAAAAAAACAGAAGACCATCATGAAAACATGCCTTTGCAATTTTGACCCTCTTAAACTCCACTTTAATCCAGTAGAATGGGGTTTGTAGGGGTGTACATTATTTTTCGCATTTCTGCCCAAAACATAGATTTTTGGTACTCGTCAGAAACCGCCTGGTCGAGACGGTTCCAACGAGTACCCAAAATCTATGTTTTGAGCTGAATTATGAAAAATAGCAGAATCTTTTATCTGAACATTTTCATTTTTTTTTTTGGTGGAAATATGTTCAATTTATTTGAATAGGCATGTTTTCGTAATGCAAAAAAAAAAATAATAATAATAATAATAATAATAATGGCCTCACTCATAATCTTAAATAACTGGAGTATAGTATGCATATTACAGGACCTTCGTTTGAATAAACTCTCGTCAAAGGAATAAACACTTCTCAAAGCATAAACTAACGTCTATTCTAGTTGTAAGTTTCACAAGAACGAAGTAGAAACTATTTCAGCTCACTGAAAAACAAACTTTATTTCGTAAACAAAAACAACAAAAAGAAAAAGAAAAGAAAAACTTTCCATCACGAAAGGAAAGTTTCTTCCGTTGAATAGACCAATAGGGGACAGACTTTCTTCCAAAGTATTTTCAGTAATGAAACAAAGCGAAAGCAACGACAAAGAATTCTCAAAAGGAAATATGGCCCTGGTGTAGATTTCACATCTCCATCTGTTTCATGCAAAAATAGATTGATTTACGATCAGCACTAGCATTATAATCGATCCCTATGTGATGAAACCAAACATGATAATAACCACGGCCTTTCCTTCCAAACGATGTCAAAATGGTGTCAGTAGTTTCCAAATTTGCAATTTTGTGACGCAAGTAACCGTACAGTTAATTCAGCATTTCTTTCCAAGTTGCCGTACTTAAAAAAATCCAAGTTGCCGTACTTGAAAAATCCAAGTTGCCGTACTCCTCTGTATTTTGTTTTTTGAAAGAAAACTGCATTATAAAGCGGACGTTTCATACTTATACAAAACTACTTTTCTAACCATCTGAAAGTTGTCCACATGAGTCTTTACTTTAATGAATTGCACATATAGATAGATATATAGATAGATAGATAGATAGATAGATAGATAGATAGATAGATAGATAGATAGATAGATAGATAGCGAATAAATATATATAATTATTTCATCAGCCTAAATACTTTTGTAAGCCTTCATGAATGACGGTTAAACAAATAAAGCTCTTATATCTATCTCAAGACAGGGACATGGATCATTGACACAGAGCTCTTCGTCAATAACAAAACGATCCGGAATTACGGAATTTCCTTAATTAAAGCAGACCTTGATTCGAGAAATTCAAGGAATACTAGGTTTTACCAACCTCCTTTTTTCATTTCCAATATGCATATGATCAGTAAGATAGACGATGTGAGCGGAAGATTGCGATTGAACTGGACTAGTTTGTTTGTAGGGGTCCCAGGGGGTGGCAGCATATTCTAGTTTAGGTCTAACTAGTGACTTGTATGCTGTTGCCTTGATGTCCTTTGGGCATGCAGAGATATTCCTGCGTAGGATAGGAAAGCAACTGTCTGGCTGTCTGTCGTAGATAGCATGTCATAGTCTAGCTACTAGACCTTGATGTCATATTTACCAATTACCAACCTTCATGTGTGTTTTTATCAAATATGAAACCTTGTTAGACTTTAATCTTGTCTCAGACACCAAGGTCTAGTACAATGCGAATTTTACCTCGCAAGATCCTTGGTAAATGATTGATTACAGCTACAGTCATGAAATGTTTATTGCCTTTCTGTACCCCTTACCGAACACCAACTGATAAGGCAAACTGGCATTTTAGTCAGAGTATATCTTCCCAAGATCAAATAAGGGGTAGAAGAATATTACTTATTAACTTTAAAATATGATATCCGACTAGAAGCTAGTCTAAGCATGTCAGTGTGACTATTTCACACCAGTGTACTGTCTATAGCCAGGTTTTTTGCTTTACTTCTGGCAATGGATGTTGTATGATGACTCCATTATCTTGCTTTTGTTGCCGATTCTGATGTACTCAGACTAAGTCTTGTCTGGGTGAAAACGCATCTATCAGTCTCTCTCTCTCATGCTTGTAAATGATTAAAGTCCTCTTGAGCGACAGCAACTCGGTACAACAGGCAGTGATCAGCGAACAGGGGAGACGCGTGGTGGCAAGTCGTTGATGTATATGAGGAAGAGGGGAGTGCCGAGCACTGTACTCTGTGGAACACCAGAAGTAACGGGCGCAGACGAAGAAATCATCAATTACGACTTTCTGGTATCCATCAGCAATGAAATTGTGCGGAACCTCGTGAAAGGCCTTACTGAAATCTAGTAGGATGACATTTATGCGCTGTCAGTTGTTCATTCCGCCGGCTTGCTATCAGCTGGTACTCACATGAGTGGTTAGTGCACTTGACTCAGATGCCAGAGGCCCTCGGTTCGACCCGGCGATGATTATTTCGGTGTCTGAACACCATTTACAGCGATGAATGTCAAAATGCGCACCGCCCTTTGGATCGGAACGTTTAACTGGAGGCACCGGCCCCCGCCCATAGGGGCTTGAAGAAATATATGGGCTGCATGATGCTTCCACGCGGAGCTGAATCCGGCCCGCACACTACTGGTAAACCGCTTAGAGGATCTAAGCCTGGCCAGGAACCGCGGTGCGAGGCGGACCGCCCATGCTAATAAACCCTATGGGTTTCATTGGGCGACAGGGCTTGAGATGTCATTTCATCTCAATGTCGGGTAAAAGTCCCACAAAATTGGAAGCAACGTCTCCGAAATGACCTTTAAAGTGCTGACGGGGACGTTAAACCTCAAATCAAACAAACAAACTGGAGGCGCCCTGTTCAGGGAGAGTCATCCCCTATGCAGGTTAACTGTTTGTTTGTTTTGGGATTTACGGCCAAGTCAACACTATTAAGGCCGTTTTTGAGCCTGTCAGTTTACTTTTCCTGGGCAGGCTTATATGTAAGAGGTAACCAGGAGAGTTCACATTCGCCAGAAACTGACAACTGCCCTTCTTGAGCCAGCGGAATGGAGAGAATGACCGTAGGAAAGATTTCATGATCAATCCCCGCGAAAGAATATTGCCGACCCCGGCAGGTATCGAACCTGCTTCCCCATGATCAGCAGTCAGACGCGCATCCGACTGAGCTACCGAGGCCAGCGCTGTGCAGGTTAAGACCTCTACCGTAATTGCAAGATTGATGTGTGCTGTAAATCTGCAAGTAATGGTAAAATGTGGCCGATCCCAGTATCAGTGAGTAGAAAGGTCCTGGTGCACGTTTGTTTGTTTGGTTTGAGGTTTAACGTCCCCTTCAACACTGTAAAGGTCATTTTGGAGACGTTTATAACAATTTTGTGGGACTTTTACCAGACATTGAGATGAAATGACTTCTCAAGCCCTGTCGCCCAGTGAAACAAATGGACGGACTCGCATCGCTTTGCTTGCCCAGGCTTAGATCTTCTAAGCTGTTTACCAGTACTCGTTTGCGGGTCAGTTACAGCTCTGCGTGGAAGCATTATGCAGCCCATATATTTCTTCAAGCCCCGATGGGCGGTGCGAATATGGATAGTGTTTCTCTTTTGTTTCGGTATTAAAAAGTTCTTGCTCGGCTCCCATGGCGGGGCTTGAAGAAATAGGTGGGCTGCATGATGGTGCCAGGCAGAGCTTAAACCGACCGCTTAGGAGTATTGGTAAACCGCCTAAAGGATCCAAGCCTGCCCAGGCAAAGCGGTGCGAGTCGGGCCGCCCATTCATATAAACCCTATTGGTTTCATTGGGCGACAGGGATTTTTTTTTTGGGGGGGGGGGGGGGTTGGTTTTACGGCCCTTTCAAGATTATTTCACTCATATCGAGCCGATCGTTAATCAGAGATGGGCGAAAACCGGAGTACCCGGAGAAACACCATCTGACCTTCCGTTGCAGAACTTGGCGTCTCACATGTGACCCGAGCGAGGCTCGAACCACAGCGGTGAGAGACCTAATGATCAAGAGTCAGCGCTCTTAACCACTAGGCCACGGAGGCCCGTAAGCGACAGGGAATGGGATCTCATTTCATCTCAATGCCTGGTATATAAAAGTCCCACAAAATTGTAAGCTAGGTCTCCAAAATTACTTATACAGTGTTGATGGGGACGTTAAACAGTGTTAATTGGGACGTTAACCCTCAAATCAAACAAATCCAAAGGGTATTGCTAGTATCGTCTAATTCTAACAAATACCCACATCATACATGTACTCTCACATGTATGCGGTTTTTGTGTATCTTTGAAACGACCCCATGTCAATTCTCATCGATTCATCAATTCAACCTTAGATATTGACGGCAAAATTATCTTCTTGCCTGTAAATTGATGCGTTAGCATTTGATAACAGATTAACATGCATGATAGTATTGTGTCAGTGCCGTTGAAAGTCAAATACTTATAATTTGGACTAAAAATTCTACTTTCCTCAGATGAACCGGAGGTCGCCATCTTATTGTTCGCCACAGTGATGTTGCCCGGCTTTTTGTCACGTGACAGGAATATTTTTAGATTGAAATTCCCAAAAACAACAAATAAACAAAAATGAAAACGACGATTTTCACAAAGTTCTGAAGTGGTATTTGGTTTCAGAAGATTACAAATGACAAAGCTACATGAATAGAAGAAATAAAACCGAAAAACACGCTTTTCATTTTTGAAGCCCGATAGCTCAATAATGCACCTTTAAACCTATGCTAAAATGTTGACCTTCGGAAATAAGCATTTTAATAATGGATCCCAAAGTGTCTGTCTCCCTAAATGTCCGACAGCATGATTTGTTTGTTTGTTTGATTTGAGGTTTAAACGTCCCCGTCAACACTGTAAAGTTCATTTTGGAGACGTTGCTTACACTTTTGTTGGACTTTTACCCGACATTGAGATTAAATGACATCTCAAGCCCTGCCGCCCAATAGGGTTTATAAGCATGGACGGTCCGTATCGCACCGTTTGCCTGGGCAGGCTTAGATCCTCTAAGCGGTTTACCAGTACTCGTTTGGGGGTCGGATGTAGCTCTGGAAGCATCATGCAGCCCATACCTTTCTTCAAATTGCCGAGTTATGCTCTAGAATCCAAAATAAAGTGAAAACATGCATCAGGGGAGATAATTAAAAAAAGGAAGACAAGCAGAGTTGTCATTTGTACACGCGGCACTCCGCACCGACCTGTTCCATAAACCTACTAAGTATCGTTTCAATATTTCAAACGGTTGCTGAGTTATGCGTCAGAACGAAATGTTGAAAAATATTGATCAGGGGAGATAATTAAAAAATGAAGACAAGCATAGTTATCATTCTTGAATGCGACACTCCACAATGACCTTTTCTGTAATCCTACCAGGTATTATTAAAATATTCCGAACGGTTGCCGAGTATAGCTCCGGAAACAAAAATAAAGTAAATATGGATAAAGGGAGATAATTAAAAATCAGAGACAAGCAGAGTTGTCATTCTTAAACACGACACTCCGCACCGACCTGTTCTATAATCCTAACAAGTATCATTCAAATATTTCAAACGGTTGCGGGGCTATGCTCCGGAAACAAAATGTTTCCCGCCCGCCAGCCAAAGTATACGTTCGAAAACCTGGTTAAAAAATGTGTTTGTTTGATTTGAGGTTGAACGTCCCCGTAAATCCCAGTTTTGGTGTATAAAAATGGGATACAATGGGATCAGAATAATAAAGATGAAATGACCACTACTACAAGTGGCAATAGTATTATTTTTTTTTCATTTCTGATCCGCGGGTAGAATATAGTTTGACATTGTCATAGATTCTGGGTTGTGAACACCCGCCATCCGAATGGCGTATAAATAAAAATAATATCACAAATTTTCAGCAGAAAGAAAAACAAATAATTGTTTTGGGGATATGAAATAATGCACTAGGCCTACCATCACGTTAACAAGCCCGTGAAATGAACACCCCCTTAAATCCCACTTTATAGAGAGAAAACTGGGGTTTAAGGGGTTAAACATTATTTTTCTTATGTCTGCTCCAAGACATAGGTTGTGGGTACTCGTTAGAACCGCCTCAATGAGGCGGTTCTAACGAATACCCACAACCTATGTTTAAAAGTACAAATAAGAAAAATATGACAAATTTTCATGGGAAAAGTAGCCATTTTGGAGATATGAAATGTGTGTGAATTCGGGTTTAACGTCGCTTTCAACAATTTTTCAGTCATATCACGACGGTGTCTGGTTGCGACAGGGAGCTCAATGCTCACTTTTATAGTGCTGCCTCACTGAAGTATCATGTCCCAGATACATTACATGATACCACACCCAGTCACATTATCCTGAAACTGGGTCGACCAGTCCTAGCTATACCCCGTAAATCTGAGTGCCAAGCGAGGAGCAGCTAGTACCATTTTTAACGACTTTGGTATGTCGCGGCCCGGGATCGAACCCGTGACCTCCCGTTCCCCGGAGCGGACACTCTACCAACTGAGCTATCATGGCCGGTTTTGGAGATATGAAAGAATGCACTATGTCGCACGGGTGTGTTATCGTAATGGTACACGAATGTATGTTCATCATGAATGACTTTTGTTGTAAGTCTAGACTTTGGTGACTATTAATTTAAATTCTTTACAGTCATTTCAATATCTTAAGATTTAATCATCACGTGACCAAGTCCGTGAAATGAACACCCAACTAAACCCAACTTTATATAGAGAAAACTGGGGTTTAAGGGGAGTAAACATTATTTTTCTAATTTCTGCTCCAAGACATAGGTTGTGGGTACTCGTTAGAACCGCCTCAATGAGGCGGTTCTAACGAATACCCACAACCTATGTTAAAAGTACAAATAAGAAAAATATAACCAATTTTCATCGGAAAAGTAGCCAATTTGGAGATATGAAAGAATGCACTATGTCGCACGGGTGTGTTATCGTAATGGTACACGAATGTATGTTCATCACGAATGACTTTTGTTTTAAGTCTAGACTTTGGTGACTATTAATTTAAATTCTTTACAGTCATTTCAATATCTTAAGATTTAATCATCACGTGAACAAGTCCGTGAAATGAACACCCCACTAAACCCCACTTTATATGGAGAAAACTGGGGTTTAGGGAGGTGAACACTATTTTATTTCTGCTCCAAAACATAGGTTGAGGGTACTCGTTAGAACCGCCTCGTTGAGGCGGTTCTAACGAGCACCCAGAACCTATGTTTGCAGCATTTATAAGAAAAATATCACAGATTTTCATCAGAAAAGTAGGGATTTTGGAGATGCGAAAAATGCACTATGTCGCACGGGCGTGTTTTCGTAATGTTGTGTGCATTATGCATCCTGCTTAGGGTTTTCATTGCCATTCATATGGCTAAATTATTACATTTGAGGAGAGTTGTTTAAAATATATAATGTTGTTAGTTTAAAGGTGCATTATTGAGCTACCGGTAAAAATGCTTCCAAAAATAAAATACATATAGCCGGTATTTTTCTTTAAAACAATACAAATGAATGCATTTTATGCAAAAATGCGAATAATTATGATGACAGGTAAACGAGTTTGAGAAGGATTCCCTAACTAGGTTTCGAACACTAGTTAGATCTATTTTTAGTACGTGACAAAAATAGAATCCCCATATAAGACGTTATGCGACATTCATTTTTGGCCTTGTTTGCTTAGGCCATGCCTGAATCGGAAAAAAATATGACGCTGAATACCATGCCATAAATAACGACACTCAGAGACGATACTGTAGGCATGTATGTGTAAAGTGACAGATTTATTTTTAGAACAGAAATTCCGAACACATGTTCAGAGCGAAGGGTAAACACGAATAAAAACGACCATTTTCACAAAGTTCTGAAGCTGCATTTGGCTCCAAAAGTGTACACATGACAAAGGAGTATGCATTGAAGATAAAAACCAGAAAAAAAACTTTGAGACCTGGTAGCTCAATAATGCACCTTAAATATCGTATCGTTGAAACTTTGATGATTTATAATGGCAAACATGCCAATATATTTGCTGAAAAATGTGAGTAGCCTACTCACATTTTTTTTCAGCAAAAATAAGGCCATTGTACTTGCCAGAACAAGTAACAATTTGGCCACTAAGGAGCTCATTAATTAAGCTAATGATGCTTTGAATAATCGGACCCTGGTGTCAGTTGTTTAAAATAAATGACGTCATTAGTTAGCGTATTACTTAACGTTTGGTCATTTTAATAAGGCAAATATGCTTTTTTTATAAATATTTTTAAACTTCATCACGAAAACAAGCCTATAAAATTTTGACCCCTTTGAACCCCACTTTTATATAGTAGAACTAGGGTTTCCAGGGGTAAACCTTATTTTCCTTGTTTCTGTTCTAAAATAAAATATAGATGGTGGGTACTCGTTAGAACCGCCTCATCGAGGCGGTTCTAATGAGTACCCACAATCTATATTTTGAGCAGAAATAAGAAAAATATCACATCTTTTCATCTGAAAATTTCCGATTTTTGGGTGGTAAAGTTTACAATGTATTTGTATAGACGTGTTTTCGCGATGAGAAAATGAGTACCTTTGCAAATGCAAAAGTTATGCACATTTAAGTACAAATAACACTATATCAGAATTATTAACACAAATAACACTAAATCAGAATTTTTAGCATAACAGTATACCAGATAGTGTACTTAACGGAACAGTTGACATGTTCAACACTAACAATCTTGTTAATCTATGAATGCTTTGAACAACTGGGTACTTTAGTGTCAGTCTGAAAAATCGTGTTTCGCATCACGTGAACAAGTCCGTGAAATGAAGACCCCCTATACCCCACTTTATATAGAGAAAACTGGGGTTTATGGGGGTATACATTACTTTCCTTATTCTTGCTTCAAGACATAGGTTGAGAACGGGCCTCCGTGGCCTAGTGGATAAGAGCGCTGACTCTTAGTCATTAGGTCTCTCACCGCCGTAGGTTCGAGCCTCGCTCGGGCCACGTGTGAGACGCCAAGTTCTGCAACGGTAGGTCAGGTGGTTTTTCTCCGGGTACTCCGGTTTTCGCCCACCTCTGATTAACGATCGGCTCGATATGAGTGAAATAATCTTGAAAGGGCCGTAAAACCCAAACCAAAAAAAAAAAAAAAAAGACATAGGTTGTGGGTACTCGTTAGAACCGCCTCAATGAGGCGGTTCTAACGAGCACCCACAACCTATGTTTGCAGTATTTATAAGAAAAATATCACGGATTTTCATCTGAAAAATGGCCATTCTGGAGATGTGAAAAAATGCACCAATTCGCATGGATGTGTTATCGTAATGGGGCTGCTTCATTTCCCTTTAATGCAGATGGTAGTAAGTGTCCGGAATGTGGTAGAACATCTCCCAATACTTCTTTGTTTATTCCATTTAGATCATTGAGACTATCTTCTAATCAAATATTTACTAGCATATCTGTTTTTCCTAGGCAGCATGTAATACCCAGCATATAATTTTAAACATGTCAGTAGCTTTTCAATATCAATTTTGTATCAGACAAAAGCCACCCGCTGCTGGTGTCCATGTTATTTGTGAAATTGTTATAAGTTAATTGAAATATAGCTTTTGATCCGCTCTACGCATGGATAATAATAACACAGCTGTGGAGGAAAAGGCACTAGATGACATGCGCAACCTGTGTTGGTGCAGGCTGCTCATTGGCTACTTCTTTGTGGGAACCCGACGACCAGGTCAATATAAAAATAGGCCCAACTGTTACAGTACATTCGCGTAGACTGGTTCAAGTTTCCATATTTCACATTCCCTGACTGAACCTTTTCCCATAAAAAGGTACCTAACGAGTGAATTCTCCTGACAGCACTGGTATTATGGTATTATCCTTTTCACCCCTGAGTCCTGAACTGAACTATTCGATAGTTGAATGTAGACACGCCCGTTCGTGTCAATAGTGGCTTTAGATAAAAAATTCATTAACAAAATGCCAAACAGTGTAGAACCTGATGGGACGGCTCACGAGCCGTCTCATCAGGTTCTACACTGTTTGTATAGCCATTTGTGCTGGTCGAGAGGATGGCAAGGACTTAGGCATCAGACCGTGATCCCGAACACCCAACAATAGAGTTATAATGAACTGATCTAAATAATAAAATGTCAATACACTGGGGTAATTTGTCAGAACAAATTACTGAAATAAGCAATACCAAATATTTGATTGACATGCTGTTGAGTGTCCGGTAAAATAGCAGGCTGGCCATTCATGTGGAATGCTGTTTTGGCTTCAAAGAGAACATGGTTCCATTACTGTATTAATATTTGTTCTGCCGACAAAAAGCCGCTTGGTGTGTTACCGTATTATTACATTTGTTCGCAATGGGAGTTTTGAAGCACAATACTCAGTTCGATAGAGAAGAAAACAGAGCTAGTGAAGATTAATGTGTTTTTGTCTCGAAAAGAATTATGTCATGATACCAACACATGAAATGACGTTATACAGACAGACTTACAAATGTAATTAACATTTGTATGTACCAAGTGTTGCAGAAGGAGATAAAATGAGCCCCGCCAAGCGAATTTGTGTCTTCGAGCATTCCGTCATGACAAATTTTAACTGCGCATGCCCAGCCATTCAGAGGGGCCAGGAATATGGCTTTCTGTCTGAAGGTTCCTCTTGATTCACTGCTTCTATGAGCGGGCAGCGAAGGTTCTCGCGAGACTGCGCGGATGCGCAGGCTCGCCTGAACCTTCGCTGCTCGCATAGGCGATAATTACCAAAATCGCTTGACGATGCCCAAATGATCAATTGAGCCAGGGCTGGTGAAAATTTTTTGTATGTGTGTTTGTTTGGAATTCAACAGTCCAGTTAACACTATTTAGGACATTGTGAGCCAATCAGTTTACCTAACCACACTTTACTGGGGCAGGCTTATATATAAGCCGTCAGCCAGTACTGCCCAGTAGTGAACATTCTTTCGCCAGAAACTGAAAACTGCCCTTCTTGAATCAGCTGAAGGGGTAGATTGATCGTAGAAAAGATTCCATGATCAATCCACACGAAAGAATGTTGCTGATCATGGCAGCTATCGAACCCGCGACCTCCTGATCACAACTTAGCATCACGAAAACACGCCTGTATAATTTTGGCCCCCTTGAACCCCACTTTTATCTTGTAAAACTGGGGTTTGCAGGGGTAAATCTTATTTTTCTTATTCTGCTCGAAAATATAGATATTTTTGAGCAGAAATAAGAAAAATATCACATTTTTTTCATCCTAAAATTTTCAGTTTTTCGGCGAAAAAGGTCACAATGTATTTGTATAGCCGTGTTTTCGTAATGGACGCGCATCCGAATCAGCCACTGAGACCGGCCTGATGACAGCTATGCTAGACAGTCAAACAACGGCGGTTTTAGGCGAGTCTGTGCATATGTGCAGTCTCGTCATAGCCTCCAGTCTGTACACGATTGGCATGTACAGTAAATCACGTGAACACGTCCGTGAAATAAACACCACCCCCCCCTCCCCACGGAACCCCACTTTATTTAGAAAAAAAAATCTGGGGTATACAACATTTTCTTTAGTTCTGCACCAAGACATAAGTTGAGGCGGTTCTGACGAGCACCCACGACCTATGATTGCAGTAGCCTACAAATAAGAAAAATATTGCGGATGTTCTTTAGAAAAGTAGTCATTATTGATAGGTGAACACGGGTGTGTTATCGTAATGAAAATTCTGTTATTAAGACCATCTGCAATCACGACACATTCTCCTTTAAAAACCGCATTTAAAATGTTTAAGTTGTTGTTTCTCTACACCCAATGTCCTCTTTTAAGGGATCACCCTTGGGACTGTTCAAAAGTGGTCTTAAAGACCACTTTTGAACAGTTCCAACGGTGGTCTTAATACAGGAAATGTACTGTATATGAGAATAAAAGGCCGAAGACCAAGTGTCCCCCGACGTTTTAAATGTCAGTATGTGAATATGTCTATAGCATATATGTTGTAAATGTAAAACGCTTTCAACAGACGATTTTTTAATGTTACTTAAGTTGTAAGGAACAATTTACGGAAAAAAGTTATCTCCAAAACTGTAAATGATGATGATTCAAGATGCACGATGGGTTGCAGAGATAACAATTTCTATTGGCAAAATTCATGGGAAGAATAATTGAAAGGTTTCATCAAAATTAATTGAATACTGCAAGAAGAGTTGCAGGGCAATTACTTCATTAGGGGGAAAAACAAAGGGAGACATTTTTGGTAAAAATCAGTACAGCATGACCAAAATCAAATACCATCAATTTCAGGTCATTTAAAGTTTCATCAAAATCCCTTGAAAAATGATGGCGGAGTTGTGGAGACAACAAAATATGACGTCATAAATACGACTGGTCTAAACCCACTCGGCCGTTTCGTATTTTGTTTTATTTTTATTTTTTATCATATGAGGTCGCGCCTGAGCGTGTAATAACGCCGTGTAATAAATTCGTTAATCCACTTGTGTATTAAATATGCAAACTAGTGAGATACGACGTCGCGTTCACTAATGGCGAAATATTGAGATTTTTGAAAAACAGTCGTGAATAAAATGCGTTTTAAATGTCATGTGATAAATAGAATCTTGCATTCGTGCACGTGCATTACTGGTTTTATTAAACTCGTTGAAGAAACGGGATAAATTGCGAGGCCAAGCCTCGCATTTTATCCCTTTTCCTCAACTCTTTAATAAATTCCATAATACATGAACACTCCTGTAAGATCCACAATTTATTTATTTACTTTTTTCATTTTATTAATTATTTTGCTTCAGATCAGATAAATATCAAAAGCGGTCTGTCTCGATGGCCGTGTCTATCTGCGAGTTAACCCATTTTGTACCAGAAACCCCAAAACAGGTACCCTGGCAAACAGTGAAGGCCCAGATCAGACGCCACAGAACGCGGCGTCTGATCAGGGCCTACACTATTTGCAAAAATATCAGCCATTTTCCGAATAAAATTTGAAGAAAACACAGCCCGACACCCCAAAATTTTGAAATGGACTCCTGCTATATATAAGGAGGAAGATTTCATTTGGATTAAACTCATTGATTCTCCGCAGAAGATATCTCCATGGCCCTGTACGTCTGCTCAAACGTTCGGATATGATCCACTGACCTTGACCCGTCCTTGGCCGCGATGCTTCTAAGCACTTCCTCTTTTTCTCGTTTCCAAAAGCTATGCACATTCTTAATGACTTATTTCACGTCATCGCTTTTTTACACTGTATCTGCTTAACCAAGACGTCTTATGAAATGAATTTCACACATTATTCATGTCAGCACAGGCAACATTAACATGAAAATCATGACAAGAATTAAGTACAAAAATACCATTTTCTTTAATAATAATAATAATAATAATAATAAACTAGAAATGCGTCCATAGGACACGGATGCCCCCGCCTGAAAATATGTCTATGTTCGTATTCATCCATAGAAAGTTATTGACAGTGTTTCAGTTTTGGACCCTTTTTATGCCATTTGACCTCTAAGTATGACCTTGACCTTGGAGGTACGGACCTGGGGTTGCAGGTGACACATTGTCTCATGATGGTTAACATTTCTTAAAATAATTTAAAAAACCGTCCAGAAATCAGTAAGTTATTGGCTGCGTTTAAGTTTCGGACCTTTTTTTTACCTTTGACCTCCAAGTATGACCTTGACCTTGGAGGTACGGACATGGGTTTTGCACGTGACACATCGACTCATGATGGTTAACATTTCTACAAAGTCATTTCAAAAGCCATCCAGAAATAAGAAAGTTATTGACTGCGTTTAAGTTTCGGACCCTTTTTTTACCTTTGACCTCTAAGTATGACCTTGACCTTGGAGGTACGGACCTGGGTTTTACACGTGACACATCGACTCATGATGGTTAACATTTCTACAAAGTAATTTCAAAATCCACCCAGAAAAAAGAAAGTTATTGACTGCGTTTAAGTTTCGGACCCTTTTTTGACCTTTAACCTCTAAGTATGACCTTGACCTTGGAGACACGGACCTGGGTTTTGCACGTGACACATCGTCTCATGATGGTTAACATTTCTGCTGAGTAAGTTTAAAATCCATCAAGAAATAAGGAAGTTATTGACCGCGTTTAAGTTTCGGACGGACGGACGGACGGACGCACGGACAGGGCCAACGCTATATGCCCTTTCGAATGGCGGGGGCATAAAAAATAATAATCGGCCATGTTTCTGAGTTCAGCTCCCTAAACATTTTAGTGAAAGTGAACAATAATAGTAGGGAACCCAAATTGTCCGCAGGTCCCCCCCCCCCCACACACACACACACAAAGAAGCCAAAAATCATCATACCAGACATGAACCATTAGGAAATTATGACCTCTGAAAAACTTTAACGTAAATATGGACGACGACGCCGATACCAGCGCCGACGCCGGGGGTATTGCAATAGCTCTTCCAGACAAAAACAATATTTTCCCTTAAGGTCATAGGCATGGGTGGGAATACAAGTGAATTAAACGTTGAACCTATTTCTACCATCATATCAATGTAATATTCAAATATGAACCAAACCCATCATACGGTTCGGAAAATATTAGCTTAAAAAACTTTAACATTAACATGAATTATAGGCACTTTCATAAATAACTAAACAGAAGTGAAGACATTGAGCCAACCTAAATGGGCCACCACACGACAAAATCTACAATAAGACCTGGGCGACCAGCTAAGACTCAGATCAGTCTACGCATCCGCACAGTCTGATCAGTCTTGGCTGTTGAAATGAGCCTTCTATAGCCGCTGGGCTATTCATAGGGCAACAAGAGAATGCTCCAACCAGGCTGACCGGACGGGCGGGGTGAGTTGAGTCTACCACCATAGCACAGGTCTTATTGTAGGTTTTGTTATGCGCCGGCTGAGAGCCAGCGCATGACAAAATCTACAGGAAGTCTTGAGCGACAAGCGAAGACTCAGATCAGCCTGCGCATACGCGCAGTCTGATCAGAGTCTTCGTTGATAGCATGTACTTACTATAGGCTAATATCTATGCAAAGGGACATAAGCATAAGGTCTTGTTATGCCCCCGCCATTCGAAGAATGGTGGAAAGGGCATATAGCGTTGCTGCTGTCCGTACGTGCGTCCGAAACTTAAACGCGGTCAATAACTTCCTTATTTCTTGATGGATTTTAAAATTACTCGGCAGAAATGTTAACCATCATGAGACGACGTGTCACGTGCACCACCCAGGTCCGTACTCCAAGGTCAAGGTCATACTTAGACGTCAAAGGCCAAAAAAGGGTCCGAAACTTAAACCTAGTCATTAACTTTCTTATTTCTGGATGGATTTTGAAATTACTTAGTAGAAATGTTTACCATCATGAGACAATGTGTCACGTGCAAAACCCAGGTCAATACCTCCAAGGTCAAGGTCATACTAAGAGGTCAAAGGTAAAAAAAAAAAAAAAAAAAAAGAGTCCGAAACTTAAACGCAGTCAATAACTTACTCATTTCTGGATGGATTTTGAAATTACTTTGAAGAAATGTTAACCATCACGAGACGATGTGTCACGTGCAAACCCAGATCCGTACCTCCAAACCAACAATCATACTTAGAGGTCAAAGGTAAAAAAATGGTCCGAAACTTAAACTTTCTATGGATGAATACGTACATAGACATATTTTCAGGCGGGGGCCTCCGTGTCCCATGGATGCGTTTCTAGTCATAATAGATTGGTGCGCAGGTTGATTTGAGTCTGTGCTGGTCACAGAGGTCTTATTGTAGGTTTTGTCCTGCGCAGGCTCATGTAAACCCTTGTCCTCCTGAACCCTTTGCAAACAGTGTAGATCTACATCAGATGGCTTTTTCACAAGACATTTAATCAGGCTTTACACTTTTTGTCATTCAGTCTGAATTTGCATTAACTCTTTTTGTACCAAATGGAATCTTCCTCCTTATATATAGGAGTCGATTTCAAAATTTAGGGGTGTCAGGTTGCGTTTTCTTCAAAATTGATTAGGAAAATGGCTGGATGTCTTGCAAACACTGTAGGACCTGATCTGGGCATGCACTGTTTGCCCGGGTACCCGTTTTAGGGTTTCTGGTACTAAATGGTTTAAGCAGTCTAATTGGCTAAAATAAGTAATGAGTGCAGATAAACGAATTCATTCAGCGGGACATGGACAAACTCCATCAGGGGAGATAATAAAGTGTGATGGGTTTTATATCTATACATGTATATAGGGAGCTTTCCACTATATGTTTTCCATAGGCGACAATAGTAACCTTTTTCCTGCTCCCACAAAAACTACACATACAAAACTTTTCAAACCCTACTTGTTTATAGAGCCATCCTAGCCCAACAAGTTAATGAGAAAAAATCCACATGCTGATCGGCTCATTTTCAAGTTACAGTCAACCATGTTTGTTTACCTGCTAGAACGGAGTAAATAAAACCAACATTTTTAAAGGATGGGTGACCATATAAAATCAGCAACAATTTCTTTGAGCTTGCAGATTTATTTATAAAACATGCATCATTTTAGTCCCTATCATTTTCTCACATTGAAATAAAACATGGGATATATATCCAATGGAAGCAAGTCTGGAATTTAGAACGCAACTAAAAGCTCTGTCCCAAAGTGATAAAACCCGGCACCTCCCAGTATTAAGTGTAATGCTACCTATAGAAAGAACCCATTTAAACATTTGGGATTGTCACGGTTTTTTCCGAAGATTTTTTTTAAGAAAATGGGTGAACTTTTGCAAGCAGTGAAGTTACTGATCAGACCTTGTGTTCTGCGTCCTCTGACCTGGGTCTGCAATGTTTGCCTATTCGGCGCTTCCTGTTTAAAATTGGTGAACATGTTTATGCAATGAACATCCTCTTAAACTCTTCTTTATACAGAGAAAGTGGGGTTAACATGGCTATTTATTGTTTTCCTTATTAAACCAAAACATAGATGACGGGTACACACTTGCAGTCTGTGTTTGTAACAGGAATTGTTTGTTTGATTTGAGGTTTAACGTCCCCGTCAACACTGTAAAGGTCATTTTGGAGACTGTGCTTCCAATTTTGTGGGACTTTTACCCGACATTGAGATGAAATGACATCTCAAGCCCTGTCGCCCGATGAAACCAATAGGGTTTATTAGCATGGACGGTCTGCCTCGCACCGCGGTTCCTGGACAGGCTTAGATACTCTAAGCGGTTTACCAGTACTACTGTGCGTGCCGGATTCTGCTCTGCATGGAAGCATCATGCAGCCCATATATTTCTTCAAGCCCCTATGGGCGGGGGCGTGTGTAACAGGAATAAGGAGAATACCAAACCATTTCAGCTGAACAAGAATTCCCCCAAAGGAAATGTCGCGCCTGTGGGGCACAATGTCACTGAACTTTGGAATTTAAGTCAAGGTCAAACAATGGATGCTTGCATAAAAGTTGTCATTCCTAGATGCGACCTTGTACCAAGTATCATTAAGGAGGCTCACACAGTTCTTAAGAAGTGAACTTGAACAGATAAGGGTTGACGCAATAATTCACAAAGTCTCTAAACCATGAAGTGTAGGTCAAGGTGAAATTTGGATGCTTGCATTAAAGTTGCCATCCCTCGATACAATTTCATTACGCAAACACGCCTATACAAATACAGTGTAACCTTAATCGCCGAAAAAATGAAAATTTTGATATTAAAAATTGTGATATTTTTCTTATTTCTGCTCAAAATATAGATTGTGGGTACTTGTTAGAACCGCCTCATCGAGGCGGCTCTAACGAGTACCCACAGTCTATAATTTAGAGCAGAAATAAGAAACAAGAGGACCAAGCTAGCTTGGCCTGTATCGCTCACCTGAGCTAACAGATTCAAAGTTTAAGGAAGTGCCAAGCTTTACTGAAGGCTTTATGGGAGGACAGGGTAAGCATTTTCTGCAAATCAAGTAGACTGTAACTCTATGATACACAGGCGGACCTCACCGGTTTTCAAACTCGTTCAAACTTTTATTCCTGACTTGCTAAAAAGATCCGATCTAAACTGAAGTGGCTATGGTGATGACAAGTTCAAAAACGCCTCCAAGCTTTCTGCCTGACTTCCTTGTCTGTAAGTTTCATGAAGATCCATTCAAAACTGAAGGGACAGCAGTGATGACAAGGTCGAAAATAGGCATTTCCAGCAATCAAAGCCACGTCACTCTATGATAAATGTGCCGACTTGGCCGGTATTCGAACTTATCTGAGGTTTTATTCCCAGCCACCTTACATGTAAGTTTCATAAAGATCCGATCAAAACTGAAGTTGCTAAGGTGATTACAAGGTCATAATTTGGCATTTTCAGCGATCAAAGGGATGTTACTCTATGAAAAATGGGCCAACTTTGCTGGTTTTCGAACTCATCCGAGGTTTAATCCCAATCAACCTTACACATATGTTTCAGAAAGATCCGATCAAAACTTAAGGGGCTACGGTGATGACAAGGTCAAAAATTGACATTTGCAGCAATCAAAGGGACATAACTCTATGAAAAATGGGCCGATTTGGTGGATTTTTGAACTCATCCAAGATTTTATCCCCAGCCACCATACTTATAAGTTTCAGAAAGATCCGATCAAAACTGAAGGGGCTACGTTGATGACAAGGTAAAGAATCAGCATTTTCAACAATCTAAGGGAGGTAACTGTATGATTAATGAGCAGACTTGGCCGGTATTGGAACTCATCCGAGGTTTTATCCCCAGCCACCTTGCATATAAATTTCAGAAAGATCTGATCAAAACTGAAAGGGCTACGGTAATGACAAGGTCAAAAATCGACATTTTCAGCAATCAAAGATACGTTACTCTAGAATAAATGGGCCGACTTGGCTGGTTTTCGAACTCATCCGAGGATTTATCATTAGCCATCTTACATATAAGTTTCAGAAAGATCCGATCAAAACTGAAGGAGCTACGGTGATGACAAGGTCAACAAGAGGGCCCAGAGGGCCCTGGTTCGCTCACCTGGTCCAATGTATAATAAGTGGGCCCTTGGCAGGGTCAATTTTGGCCCCAGGGCTATAATTCTTGATAGAAGTCCACCAGATGAAGCTTCATATCTGAATATGAAAGACCTGGGCTTTGTGGTTTCAGAGAAGAAGATTTTAAAGGTTTACCCGCATAAAGAAGTCTATGTAAAACAAGATTTTCCCTAAATAAGTCTATGTAAAACCAAAGGGCCCCGGAGCGGGGGCATTTTTGGCCCCAGGGCTATAATTTGAACAATCTTGTTAGAGGTCCACTAGCTGAAGCTTCATAACAAATATCAAAGATCTAAGCCTTGTGGTTTCAGACAAGAAGATTTTTAAAGCTTTCCCTATATAAGTCTATGTAAAACCAAAGGGCCACATGGCGGGGGCATTTTTGGTCTCAGGGCTATAATTTGAACAATCTTGGTAGAGGTCCCCTAGCTGAAGCTTCATAACAAATATCAAAGATCTAAGCCTTGTGGTTTCAGAGAAGAAGGTTGTTAAAGGTTTTCCCTATATAAGTCTATGTAAAACCAAAGGGCCCCGGAGCGGGGGCATTTTTGGCCCCAGGGCTATAATTTGAACAATCTTGGTAGAGGTCAACAAGATGAAGCTTCGTATCAAATATCAAAGACCTGGGCCTTGCAGTTTCAGAAAAGAAGATTTTTAAAGACTTTCCCTATATAAACCTGTGTAAAACCAAAGGGCCCTGGGCGGGGGCATTTTTGGCCCTTGCACTATAATTTGAACAATCTTGGTAGGGGTCCACTAGATGAAGCTTCATACCAAATATCAAAGACCTGGGCCTTGTGGTTTCAGAGAAGAGGTTTATTAAAGATTTTCCCTATATAAGCCCATGTAAAACCAAAGGGCCCCGGTGCGGGGGCATTTTTAGCTCCAGCACTATAATTTGAACAATCTTGGTAGGGGTCCACTAGATGAAGCTTCATACCAAATATCAAAGACCTGGGCCTTGCGGTTTCAGAGAAGAAGATTTTTAAAGATTTTCCCTATATAAGCCCATGTAAAACCAAAGGGCCCCTGTGCGGGGTCATTTTCGGCCCCAGCACAATAATTTGAACAATCTTGGTAGGGGTCCACTAGATGAAGCTTCATACCACATATCAATGTCCTGGGCGCTGTGGTTTCAGAGAAGAAGATTTTTTAAGTTTTCGATGAAAAAAATCTATTTTTGGCTCCTGTGACCTATATGTGTAACGGACCAGAACCATTTGACCAACTTTGAAAGGGGACTACCTAAGGATCATTCCTGTGAAGTTTGGTCAAAATCTGATCAGTGGTTTAGGAGGAGATGTCGTTTGAAGAAAATGTTTACGGACGCACGCACGCACGGACGGACGCACGCACGCACGACGGACAAGTGATCCCAAAATTTCACCTTGTCACTACGTGACAGGTGAGCTAAAAATCGGCATTTTCATCAATCAAAGGGACGTAACTCTATGGCAAATTGGCCAACTTGGCCGGTTTTCGAACTCATCCGAGATTTTATCCCCAGCCACCTTACATATGTTTCAAAAAGATCTGATCAAAACTGAAGGCGCTACGGTGATGACAAGCATTGACCCATTGTAAGTCTATGGGACCTTGTGATTGCCACAGCAGCCAAAGTTTCTGTGCGATTTCAAAAAAAAGCTTATGTCATCAATGCCCACCAAAGGCATGGTACAGATGAGAAATGATTGAGATCAGCCTGCAGGCTGCAGAGATATAGCTGCTCAAAAGTGTGGACGGACGACGGACAGACAGACGTACGTAAGACGTACTATGGAGGACCCACTATACAATAAGCTCCCCTGGAGCCTTTATCCCAGTTGAGCTAAAATTGGCATTTTCAGCAATCAAAGGGATGTAACTGTGTGAAAAATGGACCAACTTGGCCGGTTTTCGCCCAATCCGAGTTTTCATACCGAGCCACATTACATATAAGTTTCAGAAAGATCTGATCAAAACTGAAGGAGTTACGGTGATGACAATGTCAAAAATAGGCATTTTCAGCAATCAAAGGGACGTTACACTATGATAAATGGGCCGACTTGGCCGGTATTCGAACTCATCCGAGGTTTTTTTCCCAGCCACCTTACATATAAGTTTCAGAAAGATCCGATCAAAACTGAAGCAGCTACGGTGATGACAAGGTCAAAAATAGGCATTTTCGGCAATCAAAGGGATCTTACTCTATGATAAATAGGTCGACTTGGCAGGTATTCGAACTCATCAGAGGTTTTATCCCCGGCCACCTTACACATAAGTTTCAGAAAGATTCAATCAAAACTGAAGGGGCTACCGTGATGACAAGGTCAACTAGAACTGTCAGAGGATCTGACTATAGCCCCGCTATAGCCCTGTCAGAGGAGAAAGACTCATGAATTAAAGGTAAAGACTTGTGAGAGGGTTAAATCCCTAACAAGGTACCTACGCCTTATAGACTTTTCGCGTTATTAGATCTGAAAAACAGTCTAAGTTAAAAAATAGGTTTTGGATAATGAAAAAAGCACATGCACATCTTCAGACCTATATGAAAACACCTGTTAAATTTCAAAAGGATTTACTAGAACTGTAAGAGGAGTTGCGATCACAAGGTAGCAACTCCCTATACATTTTAACATTAGTAGATCTCAAAAATTGTCTAAGTTAAAAAAGGTGAAATAAGTGAAAAAAAATATTTAAGGATAATGAAAAAAGAATATGCACATCTTCAGACCTATATGAAAACACCTGTAAAGTTTCAAAAGGATTGACCTAGAACTGTAAGAGGAGTTGTGGTCACAAGGTAGCTACTCCCTATACATTTTAACATTAGTAGATCTCAAAAATTGTCTAAGTTAAAAAAGGTGAAATAAGTGAAAAAAATTATTTAAGGATAATGAAAAAAGAATATGCATATCTTCAGACCTATATGAAAACACCTGTAAAGTTTCAAAAGGACTGACATTGAACTGTAAGAAGAGTTGCGGTAACAAGGTAGCTACTCCCTATACATTTTAACATTAGTAGATCTCAAAAATAGTCTAAGTTAAAAAAGGTGAAATAAGTGAAAAAAATTATTTAAGGATAATGAAAAAAGAATATGCACATCTTCAGACCTATATGAAAACACCTGTAAAGTTTCAAAAGGATTGACCTAGAACTGTAAGTGGAGTTGCGGTAACAAGGTAGCTACTCCCTATACATTTTAACATTAGTAGATCTCAAAAACTGTCTAAGTTAAAAAAGGTGAAATAAGTGAAAAAAATTATTTAAGGATAATGAAAAAAGAATATGCACATCTTCAGACCTATATGAAAACACCTGTAAAGTTTCAAAAGGATTGACCCAGAACTGTAAGAGGAGTTGCGGTAACAAGGTAGCTACTCCCTATACATTTTAACATTAGTAGATCTCAAAAATTGTCTAAGTTAAAAAAGGTGAAATAAGTGAAAAAAAAAAAATATTTAAGGATAATGAAAAAAGAATATGCACATCTTCAGACCTATATGAAAACACCTGTAAAGTTTCAAAAGGATTGACATTGAACTGTAAGAGGAGTTGCGGTAACAAGGTACCCACTATCAAATATTACAGACAGACAGACAGACAGACAGACGGAATTCCGGACAAATTACAGACAGACGGAATTCCGGACAAGCCAAATCCAATATAGCCCCCATTTTTTCAAAGCGGGGCTATAAAAATCGACATTTTCAGCAATCAAAGGGGATGTAACTCTATGATCAATGGGCCGACTTGGCCGGTTTTCGAACTCATCCGAATTTTTATCCCAAGCCAGTTTTCGAACTAATCCGAGGTTTTAACCACGGCAACCTTACATATAAGTTTCAGAACGATTCAATCAAAACTGAAGGGGCTACGGCGATGACAAGGTAAAAAATCGGCATTTTCGGCAATCGAAGGGACGTAACTCTACGATAAATAGGCCGGCTTGGCCGGTATTCGAACTCATCCGAGGTTTTATCCCCAGCCACCTTACATATAAGTTTCAGAAAGATCCAATCAAAACTGAAGGGGCTACCGTGATGACAAGGTCAAAAATCGACATTTTCTGCAATCAAAGGGGATGTAACTGTGATCAATGGGCCGAATTGGCCGGTTTTCGAACTCATCCGAAATTTTGTCCCAAACCACCTTATATATAAGTTTCAGAAAAATCCGATCAAATCTGAAGGGGCTACGGTGATGACAAGGTCAAAAATCAACGTTTTCAGCCATTAAAGGGACGTTACTCTATGATAAATGGGCCGACTTGGCCGGTTTTCGAACTCATCCGAGGATTTACCCCCAGCCATCTTACATATAAGTTTCAGAAAGATTCGATCACAACTAAAGAGGCTACGGTGATGACAAGGTAAAACAAGAGGGCCCAATGGCCCTATATCGCTCACCTGTGTACCAAAAAATCATAAGTGTAGGAGACCACTTGACATTGCTACATACTAAATATCTTAGCTATGGACCTTATGGCTTTGGAGAAGAAGATTTTTTTTCCAGTATAAGTCCATAGGCCCATTTTGATCCAACGGGCATGGATGGCAGGATTTATGTAGGCGACCATTTTATGTTGCTATATACTTAATATCTAAGGTCCGTACTTCATGGTTTCAGAGAAGAAGATTTTAAACCTTTTTTTTCCATTGTAAGTTTATTGGAGTTAACAAGCCACAGGATATGGCCAATTTGAACCCCAGGGGCAAGACTCAGGCAGGATTCATGTAGGCAACAACTCCATGTTGCTACATGCTAAATACCCAAGCTCTGGGCCTAATGGTTTCACAGAAGAATATTTTTGAAGTTTTTTTTCCCATTTTAAGTTTTTTTTCCATTTTAAGTCCATCCATGGTAGCTAATGGGCCATGGGTGTGGCCAATTCTGCCCCAAGGGGCATGTCTGGCAGGATTCATGTAGGTGACCTGGGCCCTGTGGTTTCAGAGAAGATTTTTGCAGCTTTTTTCCATTAGGAGTCTATGGAAGCTAAGGGGCCCCGGGGTGTGACCCATTTGGACACCAGGGGCATGATTGCCAGGAATTAAGTAGGTGACCACTTGCCGTTGCTACATGCTAAATATCTAAGCTCTGGGCCCTGTGGTTTCAGAGAAGAAGATTTTTGAACCTTTTTTTCCATTATTAGTATACAGGAGCTAAGGGGCCCCGGGGTGTGGCCAATTTGGACCCCACGGGCATGATTGGCAGGAATTATGAAGGTGACCACTTGCCATAGCTACATGCTCAATATCTAAGCTCTGGGCCGTGTGGTTTCAGAGAAGATGATTTTTGAAGCTTTTTTCCATTATGAGTCTATGGGAGCGAAGGGGCCCCTCGGCGTGGCCCATTTGGACCCCAGGGGCATGATTGGCAGGAATTATGTAGGTGACCACTTGCCCTTGCTACATGCTAAATATCTAAGCTCTGGACCCTGTGGTTTCAGAGAAGAAGATTTTTGAAGCTTTTTCCATTATGAGTCTATAGGAGCTAAGGGGCCCCGGGGCGTGGTCCGTTTGGACCCCAGGGGCAATTATTGGCAGGCATTATGTAGGTGACCACTTGCCGTTACTACATGCTAAATATATAAGCTCTGGGCTCTGTGGTTTCAGAGAAGAATGTTTTTTTTGCTTTTTTCCATTATGAGTCTATGTGAGCGAACGGGCCCCGGGGCGTGGCCCATTTGGAACCTAGGGTCATGATTGGCAGGAATTATGTAGATGACCACATGCCATTGCTGCATGCTAAATATCTAAGCTCTGGGCCCTGTGGTTTCAGAAGAAGATTCTTGAAGCTTTTTTTGTATTATGAGTCTATGGGAGCTAAGGGGCCCCGGGGCGTGGTCTGTTTGGACCCCAGGGGCAATTATTGGCAGGAATTATGTAAGTGACCAATTGCCGTTACATGCTAAATATATAAGCTCTGGGCCCTGTGGTTTCAGAGAAGAAGATTTTTGATGCTTTTTTCCGTTATGAGTTTATGGGAGCGAAGGGGCCCCGGGGCGTGGCCCATTTGAAACCTAGGGGCATGATTGGCAGGAATTATGTAGATGACCACATGCCATTGCTACATGCTAAATATCTAAGCTCTGGGCCCTGTGTTATCAGAGAAGAAGAGTTTTGAAGTTTTTTTTTATATTATGAGTCTATGGGAGCTAAGGGGCCCCGGGGCGTGGTCTGTTTGGACCCCAGGGGCATGATTGGCAGGAATGATGTAGGTGATCACTTGCCCTTGCTCCATGCTAAATATCTAAGCTCTGGGCCCTGTGGTTTCAGAAGAAGATTTTTGAAGCTTTTTTTATATTATGAGTCTATGGGAGCTAAGGGGCCCCGGGGCGTGGTCCGTTTGGACCCCAGGGGCATGTTTGGCAGGAATTATGTAGGTGACCACTTTCCGTTACTATGTGCTAAATATATATGCTCTGGGCCCTGTGGTTTCAGAGAAGAAGATTTTTTAAGCTTTTTCCATTATGAGTCTATGGGCGCGAAGGGGCCCCAGAGCGTGGCCCATTTGGAACCAAGGGGCATGATTGGCAGGAACTATGTAGGTGAACACTTGCCATTGCTATATGCTAAATATCTAAGCTCTGGGCCCTGTGGTTTCAGAGAAGAAGATTTTTGAAACCTTTTTCCATTATGGGTCTATGGGAGAGAAGGGGCCCTGGGGCATGGCCCATTTGGAACCTAGGGGCATGATTGGCAGGAATTATGTAGATGACCACATGCCATTGCTACATGCTAAATATCTAAGCTTAGGACCCTGTGGTTTGAGAGAAGATTTTTGAAGCTTTTTTATATTATGAGTCTATGGGAGCTAAGGGGCCCCGGGGCGTGGTCTGTTTGGACCCCAGGGGCAATTATTGGCAGGAATTATGTAGGTGACCACTTGCCGTTACTACATGCTAAATATATAAGCTCTGGGCCCTGTGGTTTCAGAGAAGAAGATTTTTGATGCTTTTTTCCATTATGAGTCTATGGGAGCGAAGGGGCCCCGGGGCGTGGCCCATTTGAAACCTAGGGGCATGATTGGCAGGAATTATGTAGATGACCACATGCGATTGCTACATGCTAAATATCTAAGCTCTGGGCCCTGTGTTTTCAGAGAAGAAGATTTTTGAAGCTTTTTTCCATTATGAGTCTATAGGAGCTAAGGGGCCCCGGGGCGTGGTCCGTTTGGACCCCAGGGGCAATTATTGGCAGGAATTATGTAGGTGATCACTTGCCGTTACTATGTGCTAAATATATAAGCTCTGGGCCCTGTGGTTTCAGAGAAGAAGATTTTTTAAGCTTTTTTTTTCCATTATGCGTCAATGGGAGCGAAGGGGCCCCGGAGCGTGGCCCATTTGGAACCCAGGGGCATGATTGGCAGGAATTATGTAGTTGACCACTTGCCCTTGCTACATGCTTAATATCTAAGCTCTGGGCCCTGTGGTTTCAGAGAAGAAGATTTTTAAAATTTTTCCCTTTATAAGTTTATTGGAGCTATATGTTGCCATAGCAACCAGAATTCCAATCTGATCAGCCCCAAAACCTTATGCAGCCTTTCCCCCTACCTGAAGATGCTTCACATGAAATTTGATCAAGATTGTCCATGAGGTATTAGAGATATACTTATTTCAAATTGTTTACGGACGGACGGACGCACGGCCGCACGCAAGACGGATAAAAAGTGATCCAAAAAGCTCACCTCGTCACTACGTGACAGGTGAGCTAAAAACGACATTTTCAGCAATCAAAGGGACGTAACTCTATGATAAATGGGCCGACTTGGCTTGTTTTCGAACTCATTCGAGGTTTTATCCCCGGCCACCTTACTTATATGTTTCAGAAAGATTCGATCAAAACTGAAGAAGCTACGGTGATGACAAGGTCAAAAATTGGCATTTTCAGCAATCAATGGGACGTAACTCTACGATAAATGGGCCGACTTGGCCGGTTTTCGAACTCGTCCGAGTTTTTTATCCACAGCCACCTTACATACAAGTTTCAGAAAGATCCGATCAAAACTGAAGGCGCTACGGTGATGACAAGCATTTCCCTATAGTAAGTCTTGCCATAACAACCAAAGTTTTAGAGCGATTTCGAAAAAAGTTTATGCCATCAATGCCCCACCAGAGGCATGCTACAGATGAGAAATGATTGAGATCAGCCTGCAGGCTGCAGAGATATAGCTGCTCAAAAGTGTGGACGGACGGACGGACGACCCACTATACTACAAGCTCCCCTGGAGCCTTAGGTCCAGGTGAGCTTAAAACGATTTACCCCTTTAAACCCCAGTTTTTCTATATAAAAGTGGGGTTGGAGGGGACCAAAATTATATATGTATGTTTTCATGATGGTTGGTTGGTTGGTTGATTTGAGGTTTATCGTCCCCGTCAACACTGTAAAGGTCATTTTGGAGACGTTGTTTCCAATTTTGTGGGACTTTTACCCGACATTGAGATGAAATGACATCTCAAGCCCTGTCGCCCAATGAAACCAATAGGGTTTATTAGCATGGACGGTCCGCCTCGCACCGCGGTTCCTGGACAGGCTTAGATCCTCTAAGCGGTTTACCAGTACTAGTGTGCGGGCCGGATTCAGCTCTGCGTGGAAGCATCATGCAGCCCATATATTTCTTCAAGCCCCTATGGGCGGGGGCCTAAAAACCAAGTACCATGAATGAAGGTCTTGTAGCTCTAGAGAATCCAGAGATTCAACTTCGGTGAAGTTGATGTCACACCTGCTCCCCACCTGCCCCACACAAAAAAATAAAAGTTTATTTAAGGCAGAAAAAGTGAATATAGGGCTTTGAGAAGAATCCATAGCCTATATATGTGAGGTAAAAAACTGAATAAGTTCACAATGTGGAAAAAGTGATAAAAATTGATCCCAAGATAAAGTCAAAACCACATGCACATCCTCATACCATAGCAAAAACACACAAAGTTTTAAAATGATCAATATAAAACTGTAAGAGGAGTTGCGATGACAAGAGGTACCTATTGTATATCAACTGAAGCTTAAAATTGGCTAAAGTCACAATGTGCAAAAAGCGGAAAAAACTATTCTGAGAATTATGTCGAAACCACATGCACAACCTCATACCATGGCGAAAGCACACGCAAAGTTTCAAAAAAATCGGTATAAAACTCCAAGAGGAGTTGCGATGACAAGAGGTATCTATCATATATCAATTGAAGGTTAAAAATGACTAAGTTCACAATGTGGAAAAAGTGACAAAAAATGATACGACGATAAAGTCCAAACCACATGCGCATCCTCATACCATGGCAAAAACACCCGCAAAGTTTGAAAATAATCGGTATGAAACTGTGGGAGGAGTTGCGATGACAAGACACCCAGTGTAAAATGTTGACGGAAAGACTGACGGACGAACAACCAGACGGACGGACGGACGAACGCACGGACGGACGGAAATTTGCACGCCTATGTCTTCCTGCTAAAGCAGGTGCGACAATAAACGTAACCGTTTGGATAAAGTGGTCGTTAATTTTCACAAAGTCAATGAACCATGAAATGATGGTCAAGTTCATAACATAACATACACTTTATTTACACTCAGGTCGTACGACACATGAGGAACATACACAAATACAAAATACATGGACATGGTAAACGTTACAAAGACATGACAAAGACAACAATATAATATGTAAATTATATGTCATGGAACGGGGTGGGGGAGGTCTAAGTACAGAAACACACAGCTGTAATGACACACTTCAGTACGGATACAACGACGCTTTTCCGGCATCAAGACGCGCATATCATGCGCATCATGACGTCGCTTCTACGCTTTGATGTATCCGGCTCAAATGAACAGAGAGTTTATTGATTGATTTGCGGTTTAACGTCCTCATCGACACTGTTTTGGTCATTTTGGAGACGCTGCTTCCAGTTTTGTGGGACTTTTACCAGACACGGAGATGAATGACTTCTCAAGCCCTGTCGCCCAAATATGGATGCTTGCAATAAAGTTGCCATCCCTAAATAGGTTTGTAAAATTAATTTAGCTCCTAAAGTTCTTGAAAAATAAACTTGACCATTTGGGTAAACGCTTGGGTGGTCGTAAATTTTCACAAAATGAGTCAGCCATGAAATGATGGTCAATGTCAAATATGGATGCTAGCATAAAAGTTGCCATCCCTAGATTCAAGTTTGTACCAAGTAACATCAATTAAGCTCTTATAGGTCTTGAGAAATAAACTTGACCATTTGGGTGAAAGCTAGGGTGGTCGCAAAGTTTCACAAAGTCAACTAACCATGAATTGTAGGTGTTACGAGATGGAATAGGAAACTTCTCTGGTGCTTATGCACATCTAAATTATTTCAGTAAGTATATGGCAAGGCGGTGCGAGTGAAATATTTTAGGACAAATACGGTAGGCAAAATGTGCTGCTCCATGCATAAGTCATGCACATATCATACGATGTATGCATGAGTAGTTTCTGGAGATTTATTTTACCATTCAGTTGGCTGCTATAAGGCTGATTTCTATAAACGTTGCCTAAAAATCGCCAACCGCCAAATTGTGCCATATATTATTTCATTGCAGTCACGATGTTGTGTGTGTTCGTTTTGACGGGAGTTATGCCATTGGTTTACAGGGAAGTTTCATCACTTTTCCCTAGGGGAAATGCTATTTTAACGCAAGTCAATTATCTACTCGATTTTAGCTATATGGCTATGATTGTGGACGGTATCTTCACTTTGCCACGATTTTAGCGAGCTAACGTGAGTATGCATGATTTTCCGGTAGTATTCATAGATATAAAAACCCTGGAAAACGAACATTATTCAGCAGCAGGTCAAGTGCGAATAAATGCACACAATATCGTGGCGGGACAGAGAATGAATATAGAACGGTATGTTAAATTTATGTTTATTATTATTTTTTGTATGAACATGCTTGTAGAACTTCAGTTAAACAAAGCAAATTCTTCTGATACCGAGGCCCTGTTTTTGGATCTACATCTATCTATTGTAGATGGATTTGTTTCGTGCAAAATTTATGATAAACGTGATGACTTTGATTTTGAGATTGTAAATTTTCCTTTTTTTGGATGGTGATGTTCCTCGTGCGCCATCCTATGGCATTTATATTTCGCAATTGATTCGATTTGCTAGAGTGTGTAGTCATGTAACTGACTTCAACGCTCGTAATAAATTATTAACGGCTAAACTCCTTAATCAGGGTTATCGGTATCATAAACTACGCAAAGCCTTTTCAAAATTTTATAGACGCCATTCTGATTTAATTTCAAAATTCAATATTGGACTTAATCTCTTCTGCAATAAGGTCTATCGGAACCCGAATTTTATGGTGACTTAGTATATAAATTCAGAAAAATATATAACCGCAATGACTTCAGCACCCAATTTCGTAAAATCATTCTTCGATATAAAAAGATTGGGTACAACATGGATGTTATACGACAGACTGCATGCATAGTAGTTAACCCAATCACGGTTGGCAACTTTGCTTCCCTCTTTAATTGCATGCCGGTGGGTCAGGCCTCAGATTCTATGACGGCTCCAACGTAAATAAAAATCAAAAATGAGTTATTGAGAATTAGAGAGATCTAATTCAAGGTAATGTTGGTTGGTGTCTGATGCTCTTTCTCTGGTCGGGCCCATCGGAGTCTAACTGTTTGTTTTCTTTTGCTCCAGCATTTCAGTGGTTTCTTGCTGTGGAGTCCTCACCGTTGTCTCACCTCTGTGGTTCTTTGATTTTTGTGTTCACGGAGATGTTGCACTGATGAGTTAGGAGGCCTTCATGCGGACTGAACAAATTATTTGTCTAAATCGCAACGGAAGTAAGGGCGAGGATTGTGGCCACGTAAAATCGATTTAAGCCCCCCCCCCACCCCCCAGTGGAAATCATTCCACTGACTGTTCCAAGGCGGTTCTTCTGTGGCGGTTTATTTATGATGTTGTTTGTTACTTACTGTGTGTATCACTTGTGTCTTTTTATTTTGGATGGCCATATGGCCATTTTGTGGGAAAGTAACTGTCCTTATGGCCATCCTTTGTTTAGGTTTCCATAATGGTCTGGTCGCTTAATGTTTTTGTTTCTTTCCCTTTGGTGTTTTTGATGGGTGGAGTAAGTTAATTGTATCGATTCCTGATCTGTGTTTTACTTCTACTTTGGAGGGGTTTACTTCTAGTATAACCCAACTTTCTGAAGCCTATTCTGGATTCACTTTTGAAGCCTCTGTGGTTTATCGATTAGGCTACTAGCTTTGTCAGCTAGAGGTCGCAGGATTGATTCCAGGCTTCTCCAGCAGTAGAAGGAGTCTTTTAAGCCAGCTCCTGTCTCATTCTGACCCTAGATGTCGGTGAGACGTAAAGTTTGGACACCCGCTCATTCTAGATTCATTTAGGCTTTTATAGTACCTTTTGTAGAATATAATTAATAAATGCCGGGTCACTTGTTTGATCCATAACTTTTGACTAGCAGTGGTTAGAAAACCGTGGTCCCGTCTCTATATGATATTAGGTGTAGACGTAAAATTAAGACGGGTTTAACCATATCTTCATCATCAGGGCAAACTCTTACAAGAGCCTGTCGGGATATCCGTGATGATGAGCCGTGATGAATTTGATTTTACAAGCATGTTCATGTTGAGTAGAAATAATTTTGTTCAAGAATTACAAGTTCATTTTGTAATGATGCCGTTTTTTTTTTTTTTTTGGAGAATCCGGTTTGTGCATTATGTACATAAAAAGAACGTGATGATGATAAGTGAGAGAATTTGGTCGCCACACGTCATAACGGCCTGAGTGACGTGGATGACGTCAGCTGCGTCATCAGCGTCACGAGGACGGTTGTGACGGGGTGCCAACCAAATATAAAAAGAATGTACGACAAACAGTGTTGGTCCTTATGAGACACTAACAAATGTTGTGGAGAATTGATGAACATCTTCCTGTTTTTAGTTTCTAGCTGTTGTTAATGTAATGAATTTGTGAATAGCTATATTTGTGAGACGTGTTGCGGAGAAGGGTATGAAATAGTTTGTTATGTTTCCTGTAATTGGAGGGTAGCCAGGTGCGCAAAGGCGTGGTCTGTTCAATTGCCTCTTACCTGTGCTAATGTAATGAGCACGAAATTGATGGGTATTATGCTCAGTAGTAGTGAGCGTTAATTGATTTCTGTAGTGCTCTGTTGTTTAGGTTTCCATTATGGTCTGGTCGCTTAATGTTTGTATTTCTTTCCCTTTGGTGTCTTTTATGGGTGGAGTAAATTAATTGTATCAATTCCTGATCTTTGTTTTACTTCTACTCAGTAAGGAAATATATAAACTTCGAGTATTCTTGTGTCAAGCGCTGGGTGCTGATAATTTGATGCACAGTCTAGTTGAGTTCTGCTGTGCAGTTATTTGTCGCATGCACTGATCAGCTTGTGTGTCTGGTCGGCGCATGCGCAATAATGGTATATGCATGAACATATTCTTAATTCTGCGGGAGTGGGATCATGATAAAGCATGTTTGTTTCGTGAACTGTATTTTAATCGAGCATCGTAATTTGCAGGCACAACGATGTGTGGTGACCTGCTGCTCCCTGCCAGAGAGGAGCAGGTACTGGTGCAACGCTGTAGGTTTAGTGTCCAGCAAGGGCGGACAGACCCAATAACAGACCGTCGAGACCATATTAGACAGGTTGTTGAAAACAACCTAGAGTCGATTCAACCATATCAAACAGGCCGTGAAAAACAACCTGGAGTCGATTTAAACGAAGAAGTTACCGGGACTTTAAGTTCGTATCCAATCGATAAATAATATAAATCAACTTGTGGTCGAAAACAAGGTCGACAGACTAGTTGACAGCAGTGCGCGAGAGGGGTTCACCTTCACCTTCTTATGAATGTTTTCATTGCTCTTAAAGGAACTCATTTTTGATTATTATTTGTAATCTGGCCAGTCGCGTTTTTGTGTTGTTTCTTTTTCTCAGTTTGTTGTTGTGTTTGTTATTTGCTTCTGTAGACACTCACGTAACCCCGGTCCGAGCACAGAACATTGTTTTGCCTTCGGGGCGGCGTCGTGAGTGGGCTATAGAGGCAAATAAATATGATATTTTGTGTTAGTATTCTTGTATATAGTTACTGTAAATAATTCATGTCATTCATTTGATATCTTTCTTGTGCCTTACCCCACAGCTGCCCGTACACCTGTCAGGAATCACGCTCGGTTGTCTTGTCAGCATGGGGGTTTGCGGGACGCCATAAACCCACATGTACCAAGTATCTTTCATGAAGCTCTACCAGTTAAAAATGACCTAAATTGTGTTGACTGGGCCGTTAAACTCCAATACAAACAAACAAAGCTCTTTTAGTTCTTGTGAAATAAACTTGTCCATCTGGTGAACGTGTGATCGCAAATGTTGTTGATTGAAGAACTGACGGAAATTTGGAGTCATATATCGCGCTATGCTAATAGCAGGTGCGACAAAAACTAGTTTTGTGCATATAGAAGGTGCCATTGTAGCTTATAGGTGTGGATAATAATCGTAAGTACTGTCATTCTTGCAAAGTGCATGCCTACTTGACTGGCTCAGTCTCTGCCACGACAGCTAAGTATGACATAATTCATGACTTCATACTAAGACTTCGGTTTTCAGGGAGACAACTAGAAAAAAAATTAAATGAGAGATATCATTTTGGTCTGCTGAGGATCACATTAATATGTTCAACATCCACATAAACTTCATCAGCAAAATGTCTCAAAGGGTATGGGTTTGTAGCCTGCAAATGATTTTTGTTCTGGTTGCGAGTCTTCACTTCTGTTTGGTCATTCCTTACCTACTGGCCCCCATCTACCTCCTTACCAAATGCAACAAACTCGAATGTCTCAAACACATATGCTATTGTTCCCATCCCCAACGCTAAAAGACTTCTTGGTTGGGTAGGGGAAACGTCAATAACATTTAGGTCATATTAAGCTAGTCAGCTTTCCTGGGCAGGATTTTGCAAAAGCAGTTAACCAGTACAGTGGACATTCTTCCGCCGGAGTTGACAACTACCCTACTCGAATCAGCAGAATGGTGAGAATGACTGTAGAAAGCATTTCATATTCTCTACAAAAGAATGTTGCCCACAGGACCCATGAAGATAGCCTTTTATCATATAACATCCTCAGTGTTTAGTATGATAAAACTGATGGAACCATACAAATTTCAAAGGAACAGATAAGGTGGGTATTTTGTGACAACTGATGAATAGTTTCCCTTATTTCTCCACATTAACATAATTATGCTGTGGGTATTCATCAGAACAGGCGGTTCTAATGAATACCAATAACATGTTTTTTATGGAGAATTGACAAAAACTATCCTTCAGTTGTTGCAAAATATCCACCTTTAGTTACAATACATGATTACTGGTGTGAAATTGCATGTAGCCGTCTGTGACAATCCTGTTTTCTATCGAAATTCCTTGTATTTCTTTGACAATATTTGTCCAACTCAGAAGCTTCATATTAAAAGATCATCTTATTAATTAAGCACAACACCAGGACATTCCCAGCTATCCGTGAAATGGCATACAATACACTAGTGCGCCCCTACACTCATAGCAACATTCATGAAATTGAAACGATCCAATGTAGGGCAGCTAGGTAAACAACTGACGGTTTCTCGGCCCATAGGAGTCTAACTGTTGGTTTTCTTTTGCTCCAGCATTTCAGTGGTTTCTTGCTGTCGAGTCCTCACCGTTGTCTCACCTCTTTGGTTCTTTGATTATTTGTGTTCACGGAGATGTTGCACTGATGAGTTAGGAGGCCTTCATGCGAAATGAACAAACTATTTGTCTAAATCGCGACGGAAGTAAGGGCGAGGATTGTGACCACGTAAAATCGATTTAAGCCCCCCAGTGGAAATCTTTCCACTGACCGTTCCAAGGTGGTTCTTCTGTGGCGATTTATTTATGTTGTTGTTTGTTACTTACTGTGTGTATCACTTGTGTCTTTTTATTTTGGATGGCCAAATAGCAATTTTGTGGGAAAGTAACTGTCCTTATGGCCTTCCTTTGTTTAGGTTTCCATTATGGTCTGGTCACTTAATGTTTGTGTTTCTTTCCCTTTGGTGTCTTTGGTGGGTGGAGTAAGTTAATTGTATCGATTCCTGATCTTTGTTTTGCTTCTACTTTAGACAAACTGTGCATTGCAAAACAAAATGCCTAACATATAGGGGCTCGAATGCCAAGAACCTTTCATTCCACATAAAATCCGATACCTTTACATTTGAAGGAAAGAATTGTCTTTTGACATCTGTTACAGCAGTCGGTTATTTTACCTGACATGGGTGGCGAAACCGTAATAAGAAAGATAAGTGTCCATTTGTCACACAGTGGTATTTGTGATGTCCTTATCACAGATAATGGCCCTTCTTATGCGAATTCTCTGTTTGCAGACTTTGCAGCCGTGTAAAATCGATTTAAGCCCCCAGTGAAATTCGTTTCACTGACCGTTTCAAGGCGGTTCTTCTGTCGCGTTTTTATACCCGCTTTTTCGAAGAAAAATCGGGTATATTGTTTTCGTACCACACTTCACTCCGGCGTCAGTCCGTCTGTCTGTCCGTCCGTCACGTTTCTTGTGATTGGATCTCCTCTGCAACCACTGAAGTTATACTTTTGAAACTTTGCCTGTGGATAGTACATGGAATGTAGATGGCAGTGGGCAACTTTTTTGTGACCTTGACCTCAACATGACCCCAAGGTCAAAGGTCAAAAATTATTATTTGCCATATCTCCTAAACTATTGGAGTTACACTTCTGAAACTTTGCTTATTGGATGGTCCTTGGAATATAGAATATGTCAGGTTACTTTTGGTGTAAAGGTCAAAAAGTATGATTTTGCCATATCTTCTATCTATTAGAGTTACGCTTCTGAAACTTTGGTTATTGGATGGCCCTTGGAATATAGAATAAATTTTGATACTTTTGGTGTGACCTTGACCTCAACATGACCCCAAGGTCAAATGTCAAAAATTATGATTTGCCATATCTCCTAAACTATTGGAGTTACACTTCTGAAACTTTGCTTATTGGATGGCCCTTGGAATATATGATATGTTGGGCTACTTTTGATGTGACCTCGACCCCAAGGTCAAAGGTCAAAAAGTATGATTTTGCCATATCTTCTTAACTATTTGAGTTACACTTCTGAAACTTGGTTATTGGATGGCTGTTGGAATATAGAATAAATTGGGATACTTTAGGTGGACCTCAACATAACCCCAAGGTCAAAGGTCAAAAAGTATGACTTTGCCATATCTTCTAAACTATAAGAGTTACACTTCTGAAACTTTGCTTATCAGTTAGAATGTTCTTTGCAACTTTTTTTAACTTACTTGTAGTTTTGGCTAGCTATTACGTAGTCATTAGTGTTATTAATAGAAAAAGCGGGTATTTGCGATGGTTTACCATCGACTGCAGATCTAGTTTTTTTTGTTATGGTTTGTCTTCGAGTGTGTGTATCGCTTATATTTATTTGTTTTGGATAGCCAATTGGCCATTTTGTGGGAAAGTAACTGTCCTTTTGGCTTTCCGCTATTGATGTTTCAATTAGGGCATAGTTATTTCATGATTGTGTTTCTTTCCCTTTGGTGTCTCTCTGATGGGAGCTGTGGGTTAATTGCAGTGATTCCTGATCATTGCCTTCAAATCTATTTTACACGTAATCTATTTTACACGTGAATGGGGTTTTCTACTTTGTACATAAAACATCAAGCCCATTCAATCCAATCTCGAATGACCAATTAGAGGCCATGGTATCTGTTGCAAAGAAGCTTCTACGCAAAGCCAAAGACAGTAAAAAGGGTCCTTACTTGTTGATCCTAGAGTACCGTAATACATCTTTAGAATGCGATTTCGCTCCATCTAAATTACTGCTTGGCAGGAGACTAAATCAATCTTGCCCATCACAGAAAAACTTCTCAAACCGCAGTCCATCGAACCCAGTGCTCATCGGAGTCTAACTGTTGGTTTTCTTTTGCTGCAGCATTTCAGTGGTTTCTTGCTGTCGAGTCCTCAGCGTTGTCTCACCTCTGTGGTTCTTTGATTTTTGTGTTCACGGAGATGTTGCACTGATGAGTTAGGAGGCCTTCATGCGGACTGAACAAATTATTTGTCTAAATCGCGACGGAAGTAAGGGCGAGGATTGTGGCCAAGTGAAATCGATTTAAGCCCCCCAGTGGAAACCTTCCACTGACCGTTCCGAGGCGGCTCTTCTGTGGCGATTTATTTATGTTGTTGTTTGTTACTTACTGTGTGTATCACTTGTGTCTTTTAATTTTGGATGGCCATATGGCCATTTTGTGGGAAAGTAACTGTCCTTATGGCCTTCCTTTGTTTAGGTTTCCATTATGGTCTAGTCGCTTAATGTTTGTATTTCTTTCCCTTTGGTGTCTTTTATGGGTGGAGTTAGTTAATTGTACCAATTCGTGATCTTTGTTTTACTTCTACTTTGTTCAAAAGAAAATACACCTTTCGAAATGCTTGGAGACAAAAATATTACAACCAAACGGCAAAATAACTTTGCATCTTCGTGTCAACGACCAAGTTAGAAATCGGTTTGGGAAAATCTGAAAACTTGATAGGGTACTGCAAAAAACTGATGCAAGATTGTATTTAGTGCAAACTAGCGATACTGCGATATATTGTTGTAACAGAAGTAACCTTATCAAAACTAACGACAAAACAAAATAGTAATGTACTATAACAGTTCAAGTGCAAACAATTAAACGTTGAAGAGTTTATCAGATGTATTTCAGCTTACTTTTTTCTTTCAAATCAAATTTAAATAAGACACCCCGTTAGCTACAAGCAAGGTTGAGTGGCAAATTCCACCCCCGGTATTTACCAGTGGCATTTACCGGTATTTACCGGCCTGGAAAATATGCCCAAAGTGGCAAATATGGCAAATATGATTTTGGTCTTAAAATATTTTAGAAATCTCGACCAAGTCAGAAATTGAGATATTAAGCAGGTAAAAATAAAATCACAGGTATGCATTTAGCTGTGCCATTGACACTAATATTGATCCTAAAATTTTGGATAGACAGTAGACAGGCCTCTTAAAGATTGTTCAGATCAGAACAGTCTGATCAGGTCCTTGACTGATTTGTCTGTTTACTTTCTCAACAACATGCTTTAACCTTTATCCTGCTCTTGGCGACAAGCCCTATGTTTGCAAACAGTGTAGATCCAGATCGGATGGCTTCTGAAGGATCTACACTGTTTGACATTCAGTTTATGAATATGTAGAAATTAATTGTAAACTGATTGGTTCAAAGTCAGAAATGGATGTGGCTTAATTGAATATTCAGCAAGTTTGACACTATCCAAAGTTGCAAGGAGTTTTACATAAATTGTTAATTTGACATTACTTAACAACAAAATTAAGAACATGTTTATTTAGCTCTGCCAGTGACACTTGGTATATTGACCCTTAATCTTTGGATAGACACTAGACAGATAGAATTACTAAAACAACAAATTTAAGAAAATGTTTATTTAAAGTAGGTAGAGCATAGCCAGAGGCAAAGATGAAAACAAGAAGATGTCATAATTGTTGTTTAAACTACTTATACAAGTAATTTTTTGGAACATACTTGATGACCATCAATTGAATTTGCCATATTTGCCATAAATGCCATAAATGCCGGTAAATGCCAGTGGCATGGAAAATATGATATTTGCCAGCATTTTTGCAACCTTGGCTACAAGATAGTGTTTACTCTTTTGGAACTAGACAAAAGTGCCCAGTGGGCACGTATACCCCCGGCCAGTGCCATCACCTCAGCTGAAACAAGAACTACAAAGGGAAACTAGAAATGCGTCCATAGGACACGGATGCCCCCGCCCGAAAATATGTCTATGTTCGTATTCATCCATAGAAAGTAATTGACAGTGTTTAAGTTTTGGACCCTTTTTATGCCATTTGATCTCTAAGTATGACCTTGGAGGTACGGATCTGGGTTTGCAAGTGACACATTGTCTCATGATGGTTAACATTTCTTCAAAATAATTTCAAAATCCATCCAAAAATAAGTAAGTTATTGGCTGCGTTTAAGTTTCGGACCCTTTTTTTGACCTTTGACCTCCAAGTATGACCTTGACCTTGGAGGTACGGACCTGGATTTTGCATGTGACACATCGACTCATGATGGTTAACATTTCTACAAAGTAATCTCAAAATCCATCCAGAAATAAGAAAGTTATTGACTGCGTTTAAGTTTCGGACCCTTTTTTTTTTACTTTTGACCTCCAAGTATGACCTTGACCTTGGAGGTACGGACCTGGGTTTTGCACATGACACCTCGACTCATGATGGTTAACATTTCTCCAAAATAATTTCAAAATCCATCCAGAAATAAGAAAGTTATTGATTGCGTTTAAGTTTCGGACCCTTTTTTTGACCTTTGACCTCGGAGGTAAGGACCTGGGTTTTCCACGTGACACGTCGTCTCATGATGGTTAACATTTCTGCCGAGTAATTTTAAAATCCATCCAGAAATAAGGAAGTTATTGACTGCGTTTAAGTTTCGGACGCACGGATGGACGGACGGACAGGGGAAACGCTATATGCCCTTTCCACCATTCTTCGAATGGCGGGGGCATAATAACTCTAAAAGGCCTGACCCCTTGGCCCTTATTTTCTTTCCTACAATACAACTAGTCATACTGATCATGTGTGCAAAATTTCAAGTTTCTATGTGAAGCAGTTCCTGAGATATCTTTGACACAAAATAATTGTTTACGGACACACAGACGGAAAAGACAAAAACTATATACCCCCATTGCATACTTCGTATGCCGGGGGTATAAAGAGAAATGTTATATTATTGGCTTTTAATCAACTGGATGTTTACCTACTTGCTGATTTGTCACCACCACCCAGCAAGCATGTATATACGGGACCCATATGGGCAGATTCTGGGCATTTAGCCCATTTGGATCCTACATGGGTCCCACATAGGATTTCTTGCCCATATGAGACTCATATGGGTCCCGTATACGCAACATTCGATACCCGAGATGAAATTGCAATAATCTAAGAGACCTTACAATTTCAGGATACATAAAAGGGCCTCAAATGGCTCCTATATGGTACAGATATTGGACAAATTAATTTCCATGATATCGGCTTTCTACTATATTGGGCCCATATGGGCTCGATGTGGGTAATAAGGGGAACAACTGTGTCATTATTTAAGCTTAATATTAAAAAAAGTAAATTTCCTTATATAAATGCAGATACTGACGACAATAATAAATTAAAACAAATGGATTTATGCATCACAAAATGAAAATATCTATTAACTTCCATTTAGATATTTGCATGACATGGCCATTGTTTTTGGTCATGTTTTTTATTAGAACTCATTGTATGTCCCAGTTACTTTTAAAATTGAGGACGATATATAATCAAGCAAGAACTTACCAATTATAATTATTGAAAATTATGTCTTAGTATTTAAGGCATCTTTACTGAATACATGTGCAATAAGTTGCACATATTGGTCTCTCTCTGTTGGGACCTAAACATCCCATCAAGTGGGCTGGAACAATGAGGACTTGTAATTATTTGTATATTTTTTTTCTCTTGATTATCAATAGAACCCATATGCTACCCATATCGGCTGGCCCATGTGGGTCCCAGGTGGAACCGTGTTGCAAATCTCGTATGGGCCCTACATGGAATGCCCATATAAGACCCACATTGAATCCCATATGGGACCAAGATGTGTCCCATATATTTTGTTTGCTGGGCACGTGCTAGCTAATAATATACTACGGATGCCTTTAAAAGGGCCCTAGTGCTCTAAGTTCTTGTATTACAATTGTTAGAGTAGCAACACATTTGTGTTCCTTCTTCAACTTGCGCATCTCATTTGAGATCTTACGACCACTAATTATAAGACCATGTGAAGTTTGGGCACAAGGAAAAATCCCCAATAAAGTCCCTTGGGAATTATGGTTAAAACCGAGGATGGTTTGGTTTTGAGCATGGTGAGTGTTAGGGTTTTTGCTATTTTTTATTATTATTTTTTTTGCTCTGCCCATAATTTATAAGTAGAGTTGGTACATTTAATTTATCTCAATATTTTCTCACATTTAATAATATTTAGATAGGATGACCTGATACAAGGCCTAAAATAGCTTTAGGATTATTTTTAGGGAACATCAGGGTGATATATTTAGATCACTCGGAAAGTTCTAGTCCCTATTTTAGGCGGATGCAGCTTGATGATTTAGTCGCAGCCACGGCTCAGCAGCCTGCTACAGCTGCTGCACACAAATAATTGGTCCTGACTTCTATTTTCAGATTTTGCACAGCTCAAATATCAGGCCCGGTTGAATGATATCTCAGCGTCATGATTGGTGCACCAGAGTATCAACGACGCACCCACTGGAACTCCGGTACTTTTTGTCAGGGTTTTTCTATGGGGACAAGTTCTTAGCGAAATAAATAAATAGCAGAAGCTTTCAGGGTTGTTATTCGGTTTCTGTACTTCAGAGTATCTCATGTAGAGCATTGCCTCGGCGAAGCAAGACATCTCAATCCGCAGGCAGCGAAAATCTTGTACCAGAGGCTGAGAAGACCTCACGTGCGATTCATGAGGAAACCTACAATACCATCCGAATCACATTCTGAGGTATCTGATCTGGGCCTGTGTCCTGATCTGGTGCTTCCAATATTAAACTAAACATTAGACAGATCTCGAGCTGCCGTTGGACAACCACTAAAATACACCCCCTTCACCCACGCCAAGAGCAAGTTACAATAAACTGAATTGCAATCACGCATTTTTGAACCTGTTGAACAAATAAGGAAAATGTATAAAATTTAATGCACAAAAGGGCCGTAAATCCCCTGATACACGTCAGGTTGTAACGATGATCCAACTCATGAGAGGTCTAAGGGATGGAAAGCCATCTGTCAGGTTTGGTGGAAGTCGGTTGGTAAATACAGACTGTAGAGGCCAGCATTATTTGAATATCAAATAAAGAAGGACCATAACTCCCGAGATAAGCATCCGATTTGGACGATGATCGAACTCGGGTGAGTCCTCATGGATGCAATGCCATGTGCCAAATTTGGTGGAAATCGCTAGGTAAAGTAACACCTGCCCTTTTTTCAGTCTGTGGTAAACATTAGAAACACAGACTGTAGAGTACGGAAACAGCTAGTTTCAGCATTATTTGAGGATCAAAGGACCAAAACTCCTGTGATACACATAAACTTTTGATGATGACAGAACTTGTGCGAGATCTCACGGATGCTAAGGCATGTATCAAGTTTGGTAGAAATTGGTGGGTAAACGCAGATTGTAGTGTTAGGAAACGGCTGATTTCAGCATTTTTGAAGAACGAAGGCTGTTACTCTTGTGATATGTGTTGGATTTTGACAATGGTCGAACTCATCCGAGGTCTCACAGATGCAAAGCCATGTATCAAGTTTGATGGAAATCGGTTGGCAAACACAGACTGTAGAGTCTAGAAAGTATGTGGACAGGATGGACAGAAGCACACACGGACGGATGCATGGATGAGCTGAATCCCCATTACCCCCGTAAACTCCGTTTGCTGGGATATAAATAGGTAAGGCAACTACCTACATGAATAGCCCCAGATTAGAGCGGGTATCCACAAATTATTTTGTTATTGCTGCATGAAAACCTAAGACAGGATGGACAAAAGCACACACGGATGGATGCATGGATGAGCTAAACCCCCTTTACCCCCTAAACTCCAGTTTCCCGGGTATAAATAGGTATGCCAACTACCTACATGAATAGCCCCAGATTAGAGCGGGTATCCACAAATTATCTTTGTTATTGCTGCATGAAAACCTAAGTCGGGGCTTCTTATGAGTACACACAACATATGTTTTCATACATAAATAAGAAGAAAACATCAGTACTATTCTAATGAAAAAGTGCCTTATCTGGCGCTATGTATTGGCCTATACATATTGGGCCTTACACTGGTCAACAAGAGCTGCTGGTTTTACTCTCACAATTTCTGCTATACTTTCATCAAACCAGCAAGTCACATGAATGCAGTCCACTGTAAAATAATACAAACTATCACAACAGTGTTTCCTTCTGTATGTTGACCTGGGATCTTCTTGAAGAATGCTAATTATAGCCTTTTTTGCTTCAGAGATTTTTAAGAACTCAAGCTTATAAAGTTCACTATGTGATACTTCACTAAACATGCCTAATTGCTTATCAGCACTAGGTGTGAATCTGACCATGATCTTTTCAATATTAGGTTTAGCTATCCATCCTGCAGTCTGTGGGACATTACATGTATCAGTAGCGGCACTCAAACTATGGCTAGCCATTTCTAAATGGACATCAGGCTCTAAGGATAATTTGTCATTAGGTCTAGTTTCTAAAACATTGCAAGAGCCTTTACTACTCTTAGAACACTCCGTCTTTTTAGAGTCTGGTGCAGCTGGAAAATTTCTAATTCCTTCATTTCTCACAGTCAGCGCTTCCTTTGTTGATTTATCTGCAATGTTAACATTGATTTCTCCAGAGGAGTATGTCTTTTCATCTGTTTTCTCTACTAAACTGGCTTGATCACTACAAGCACAAGAACCAACTGAATAACTTTCACTTGTTACACCATCACAAATCTTATTCATTTTTTCACATTGAAATAATTCTAAATCTTCCGTTTCCGGCTGGTTTTCTGACTTCCCTGTGGAATCACTAAAAGCTTCATGTAGCTCGTGTCTATGTGAATTATCACTGTTCTCTGTTCTGATGACAGTGTTATCTAAATTCTGTATAATTTTTACCTGACAAGTTTCATTATCATGGTCACATTCTTCACTAACAGTAAAGTGTGAATACTCATTAACATCAGAAGTGTTCCCATCATCATTATTGGCATGTTTCTCTGCTGGATCACCTTTGTGCATCAAGTCAGCAACATCATCATACGACTTCCACAGAGATGGACAGTCATACTCTGGGATATATGGCTTGATATCAAGTACTGGGGTGCCATCTAAAATATCAATTCCAGATACAGTCAGAGTTGCTCCTGAAAAAAATAACAGAACAAACATTTTAACCCATCATAAATTAGTGAACGCTTCCATTGTTATATGGTAGACAAGTCCATTTGTCACTTTAGATGCATCACGTTTTTTTTGTTTGTTTGTTTTGTTTCGTTTTATTCTATTTTTGACAGAAAATCTTGATAGCAAACAGTGTAGTACCCTGCTAAGAAGCCGCAATGGGTTTGTACTGTAACTTTATGTCCTTCGTTAAGGTTTTCAAGGTAAGAATGGGTTAAATAGAGGATCTTACATGAGTGTTCATGTATTATTGAATTTATTAAACGAGTTGAGGAAAAGGGATAAAATGTGAGGCTTTGTCGAGCATTTTATCCCTTTTCGTCAACGAGTTTAATAAATTCAATAAAACATAAGCACGAATGCAAGATTCTATTTATCATATGACATTTAAAACGCATTTTATTCACGACTGTTTGCAAAAAATGTCAATATTCCGCCATTAGTAAACGCGACGTCGTAAAGGACGTCGTATATGTTACGTTACGGGACGTATCTAGCTAATTTGCATATTTAATCCACTAGTGGATTATCGACAATAATGCATGGCGTTATTACACTCTCGAACGCGACGTCATATGATAAAATTTGAACCCCAGTATGCAAAAACATGTTTTCGGGGTTTGTAGCCATTCTGCTAACTGTAACGCACACTTGGAAGGGTGGCCGCCGCCCATCGGGGCTTGAAGAAATAGATGGGCTGCATGATGCTTTCACGTAGAGCGGAAACCAACGCACACGAGCACTGGAAAACTGCTTAGAGGAGCTAAGCCTGTCCGGGCAAAGCGGTGCGAATCGGACCGTCCATGCTTATAAAAATCAAAAATGAGTTCCTTTAAGAGCAATGAAAACATTCATAATAAACCCCATTGGTTTCAATGGGCGGCAACGCTTGAGATGTCAGGTCATCTCAATGTCAGGTAAAAGGTCCACAAAATTGGAAGCAACCTCTCCAAAATTTCAAAAGCATAAGCGAACTCTTTTTCTAATGCACTTGCGTATGTAACTGGAAGTCTGACTGAACAACAACAAAAAATTGCCACAGTAAATTCTGCTATAAACTGTCGGAAACCCGACATCTTATGTCATTTTGCTTTACATTTGCTGGCGTTAAGTTTTACAGTACTTGCAGTTCTGTGCAAAACAGTACATCAGCGTCTAACTGTTGGTCTTCTTTTGCTCCAGCATATAAGTGGTTTCATGCTGTCGAGTCCTCAACGTTGTTTCATCTGTGTGGTTGTTTGATTTTTGTGTTCATGGAGATATTGCACTGATGAGTTAGGAGGCATTCATGCGGACTGAAAAAATTATTTGTCTAAATTGCGACTGAAATTATGGCATGGATTGAGGCCACGTAAAATCGATTTAAGTCCCCAGTGGAATTTGTTTCACTGACCGTTCCAAGGCGGTTCTTCTGCCTCTGTTTATTTTTGTTATGGTTTGTCTTTGAGTATGTGTGTCGCTTATATATATATATATATATATATTCTTTTTGGATAGCCAATTGGCCGTTTTGTGGGAAAGTAACTGCCCTTTTGCCTTTCCGCTATTGATGTTTCCATCAGGTTCTAGTTGTTAAATGTTTGTGTTTCTTTCCCTTTGGTGTCTCTGATGGGAGCTGTGGGTTAATTGTATTGATTCCTGATCATTGCCTTCACTTCTATTTAACCAAACAATCAAATGAGTGATTAGAATGGGGATAACTGTACTGCCAAATTGTCTTTTGGGGGAGGAAAATTGACGGGTTTTTTTCCTGTCACAAAATACGGAATTTCCGACATAAATCTGCCAATCAATCTCCCCAAATGACAATTTTGAATACAATTATCCCCTACGATTATGAGGTACAGAAAGCATCGTGGACAAGAAAATGTCTCTGCTGCAAATGGCCTGCATGAAATTTATGGTACCAGTTTTAAAAGCAAACATTCTCTGTTTAAATGGTGGGAACTACAGATTACAAACTAGAAAAAGTGTCCATAGGACACGGATGCCCCCGCCAAATGCAATTCATAAAAAAATATTACAAATGTACTTCAAATCAATCATAAAATATATGCATCAAGGGCAGATAATCTAAAAACCAAAAATGCAAGAGTTGTCTTCCTTGTTCATGACACATCATCTCAATGTGATGAATGCACCTGTGAAGTTTCATGAATATATTCCATACGGTTTAGGAGTTATGGCCCGGACAAGGTTAACTATATGGTACTAAGTCAAGGGCATATAATTCAAAAACCAAAAATGCAAGAGTTGTCTTCCTTGTTCATGACACATCGTCTAAGTGTGATGAATGCACCTGTGAAGTTTCATGAATATATTCCATACGGTTTAGGACTTATGGCCCAGACACGACATACCATTTGACTATATATGGATGTAAGTCAGGGGCAGATAATTCAAAAACTAAACAAGCAGGAGTTGTCTTCCTTGTTCATGACAAATTGTCCAAGTATGATGGACGCACCTGTGAAGTTTCATGATTATATTTCATACGGTTTAGGAGTTATGGCCCGGACAGGTTTACTATAGTGTACTAAGTCAAGGGCAGATAATTCAAAAACCAAAAACGCAAGAGTTGTCTTCCTTGTTCATGACACATCGTCTCAGTGTGATGAATGCACCTGTGAAGTTTCATGAATATATTCCATACGGTTTAGGAGTTATTGCCCGGACACGGTTAACTATATGGTACTAAGTCAAGGGCAGATAATTAAAAAAAACAAAAATGCAAGAGTTGTCCTCCTTGTTCATGACACATCGTCTCAGTGTGATGAATGCAACTGTGAAGTTTCATGAATATATTCCATACGGTTTAGGAGTTATGGCCCGGACACGACATACCATTTGACTATATATGGATGCAAGTCAAGGGCAGATAATTCAAAAACTAAACAAGCAGGAGTTGTCTTCCTTGTTCATGACACATCGTCTCAGTGTGATGAATGCACCTGTGAAGTTTCATGAATATATTCCATACGGTTTAGGAGTTATGGCCCGGACACGGTTTACTATATGGTTCTAAGTCAAGGGCAGATAATTCAAAAATCAAAAAAGCAAGAGTTGTCTTCCTTGTTCATGACACATCGTCTCAGTGTGATGAATGCAACTGTGAAGTTTCATGAATATATTCCATACGGTTTAGGAGCTACGGCCCGGACACGATGTCACTGGATGAACGAAGGAACGAACGGACGGACAGGGGTAAAACTTAATGCCCTTCCGGTATTCTCCGAATACGTGGGGGCATAAATAGAAGTGAAGCAAAGCATGTATCGTAGAATACCAGACGTATGTAACAGCAGTCTTTCAATAGAACTCAAACAGTGCTGATCTCATGGAAATCACATTATTCTGTCAAAAACGATAACTCAAATACCATGGCACCCTGAGCTACAGTTTTTGCACATGACATGCTATTTTAACCTGGTAAATAAATGTATCAAAACAGAAGTGGAGGCGATGATCAGGAATCGATACAATCAACCCACAGCTCTCATCAGAGGCACCAAGTATCATCAATTAATCTCAAAGGGTGTTGGAGTTATGGGCATCATAGGTTTTACTTTAAAGGAAATAATTAAAATACTGTGGCACTCTCAGATGAGGTTCTTGCTCATGACACCTTCCAAAGCTTGTGTACAATTGCAACAAATATCTCAAACGGCGTTAAATTAATGACAATCACAAGGATATATTGTCCTAAATGAAATACCCTGGCAAGCAGACGTGTGGGCCTTGCAAATCAAACACCTTCTAAACCTTGTGTACAATTTTATGTGCCTTCCGTGTCACTTTCTACAAGTGCCTTGAGACGGTTGCGTTCTTGGATTGTGGCTTTTCCTGAGTGACATTTTCTTACTAGTTTACCAAGTGCCATAAATATATATCTCATGGTATTGGAGGTATAGCGATCACAAGGCTGTGCCTACAGATTGACTGATGCTACATCCTTTGTACCTGTTGCGTTGGGGGATATAAATGTATCACAAATTTTTATCAGAAAATTGCCAGTTTTTTAATTTATTTAAGAATAAAAATCAAAAATGAGTTCCTGTAAGAACAATGAAAACATTCATAAGAAAGGAGATGGGTCATACTACGTAGTTTCGGCTAATAAAGCCTCGTCAGTGACCCTGTAATGACCCGGCAAAGAAAGCCAGACGAAACATACTGCAATTTTACGAATTTCGAACAGGCAGTCGATTCAAAGACTGATATAAATCAAAATGAGGTCCAAATAATTAAAAACCTGTCTAGAATATGAGTCTAAACCAATAATATATTTCTGATTTCTCAGAATATTCACGTTGATCTCAAAGGACCAAAAGTAAAATATAAACTGCACTATGGTTGATGTAAGGGGAGACGTTTTACGGCCGCCACATGGCACAACACCAGCTGCAGTGAAGGCAAATAAAAATAAAAAATGAGTTCCTTTAAGAACAATGAAAACATTCATAAGGAAGTAGATGGGTCATACTACGTAGTTTCGGCTAATAAAGCCTCGTCAGTGACCCTGTAATGATCCTGCAAAGAAAGCAAGAGGAAACATACTGCAATTTTACGAATTTCGAACAGGTAGTCGATTCAAAGACTGATATAAATCAAAATGGGGTCCAAATAATTAAAAACCTGTCTAGAATATGAGTCTAAACCAATAATTTATTTCTGATTTCTCAGAATATTCACGTTGATCTCAAAGGACCAAAAGTAAAATATAAACTGCACTATGGTTGATGTACGGGGAGACGTTTTACGGCCGCCACACGGCACAACACCAGCTGCAGTGAAGGCAAATAAAAATCAAAGATGAGTTCCTTTAAGAACAATGAAAACATTCATAAGAAAGGAGATGGGTCATACTACGTAGTTTCGGCTAATAAAGCCTCGTCAGTGACCCTGTAATGACCCGGCAAAGAAAGCCAGAGGAAACATACTGCAATTTTACGAATTTCGAACATGCAGTCGATTCAAAGACTGATATAAATCAAAATGGGGTCCAAATAATTAAAAACCTGTCTAGATTATGAGTCTAAACCAATAATTTATTTCTGATTTCTCAGAATATTCACGTTGATCTCAAAGGACCAAAAGTAAAATATAACCTGCACTATGGTTGATGTACGGGGAGACGTTTTACGCCCGCCACACGGCACAACACCAGCTGCAGTGAAGGCAAATAAAAATAAAAAATGAGTTCCTTTAAGAACAATGAAAACATTCATAAGAAAGTAGATGGGTCATACTACGTAGTTTCGGCTAATAAAGCCTCCTCGTCAGTGACCCTGTAATGATCCGGCAAAGAAAGCCAGAGGAAACATACTGCAATTTTACGAATTTCGAACAGGCAGTCGATTCAAAGACTGATATAAATCAAAATGGGGTCCAAATAATTAAAACCTGTCTAGAATATGAGTCTAAACCAATAATTTATTTCTGATTTCTCAGAATATTCACGTTGATCTCAAAGGACCAAAAGTAAAATATAAACTGCACTATGGCTGATGTACGGGGAGACGTTTTACGGCCGCCACACGGCACAACACCAGCCCAATCTCATATGGGTGTGTTAATGTGATATGGTATGAAGAAAATACCTTTGTCACATCAACCTGTTCATATACGAATACATGTATATTGTTACTGTTACTGACATAGCTCTAGATAAGGAGCTTTTTTCATCCAAACAGTACAGACATCATTATGATAACGCACCCGTAGAAAATAGTGCATTTTTTGCACGGACATTTTTCTGATGAAAATGTGATATTTTTCTGATTTTTACCCCAAACATAGGTTGTGAGTGCTCGTGAGAACCGCCTCATTGAGGCGTTTCTAACTAGCACCCACAACCTATGTCTTGGGGCAGAAATGAAGAAAATATAAACCCTGTTAACCCCATTTTTCTCTATATAAAGTGGGGTTTAAAGGGTGTTCATTTCACAGACTTGTTAGCATGATTTTTTCCTTATTTCTGCACGAAAACATTTTAGTGGGTACTTATCAGAAGTGCCTCGCCGAGTACCCACAACGTATGTTTAAGTGCAGAATACAAAAAATATGTGTGCACCCCCTCTTATCTGGGGCTATGTATAATACAACATCATCTATAAAGCACTATTGTTTTGGTCTGAAACAGAAACCGTGTTAGTTAAACAACAATGTGATATGCAAACAAAAATATATATTCGTGTTTTCTATATACAGTCGAATTTCAAAGGCTCGAACACCTTTGGGACCTCGAAAATCTGTTCGAGACAGGGGTAGTTCGAGCCACTGAGGTAACTGTCAGGAGGCAAAACGAGATACTTTTAGACATCTTTTCGGTGTTCTATAATGAATATGTATGCTTTGTGTACTCATTCGAATCGCCTCATCGGACGATTCGAATGAGTACACACAGCAAATTTGCAAGATAAAAGACTACAATTTCCTTAAAATTATCCCCCACTATTTCTTATGTAGAGGATTTCGCTAGTGGCTCAATAATGTGTTCGACTCATCCATGGTAAAAGAGCCATCGGTGTTCAAGCCATCGAAGTTCTACTGTAATCTGTATTTGTTTTTTTTTTGTGTGTGTTTGTGTGTGTGTGTCCATCTTCAAAGTGTGTTATACGTATCTAAAACCCTGATAAGATTAACAGTGTTACAGAGAGGTTTAAGTATACATATATAGTAGTCGCAGATAAGATTGACTAGGCGGACCTATCGTTTGCACCTGCCCTTGGAATATTCTATTAACATAAAGGTAAACCAAGTGTCCTGATTGTGAGAATTCAGCAATAACACAAACAAAGCTGTGATGTATATGGCCATTTGGTCCGCTTGAAGAAAGCTTGCGAAAAGCACTCTACCAAATCTCCTGGTGGACAAAGCGAATTTGATGTGCATATTGACAACACTTGAATGGCTGTGCCTTGTCAATTTTATCTGCGACTACTATGCTTACCATTTACGGACTCTAGTTTAGCCAATGACAGGCCAATATTGTTTGGTCTGTAGGGACATCTCGTTGAGAACAAGCCGACTTTCTTCCCGTTTAACCTTGGTGGCTTCACTTTAGCTTTTGTATACTCATTGTTGTTCTTGTGAAAAACAAACAAAATCCTGAAGGGAGAAAAACAACTCAAAATATCCCTGACAGGTAAGCTGCTTGAACCCTTATCCTGCTAAACACAACAATTACTTTTAGGAAAGGAACTAAATAAGCTACTACTTTCGTTCTGATCCTTACATTTTGTATTGACTCTGTTTATTTGCCTGAATGTTCAAATATGCTCGGAAATAAAATATGTTTAAACTAAACGAATTACTTTTGAAACAAGAGAAAGTGACCAGCGGGTCACGTATACCCCCGGCCAGCGCCATAGTCTGATATAGCTTTCAAGCTTGTATGTAATATGAATGAAGATGTCAAGAAGCTATAAGAATCTATAAATGTGCTTGTAAAGCTAAACTAAACATAAAATTTCTAAATGGACCAAGGGAGTGAGGGCATCAAAGTTACTGAAGGAGTGGGGGTCTCAATGTTACTGAAGCACCAGGGTGGGTTATGCATCAATGAAATCTTTGGACTGGTATGCAACAAGTATGAATTGAATTTGTCATAGAGTTAAGAACATACAGGCATCTATAAACTTTGTCATAAAACTTTAACCAAATGTAAAATTTCTAAGTCCATGACCTTGAGGTCCAGGTCGCCGTGGGTGGGGGAAGGGACATACATCAAAGAATGTTGGGACTTGTACATTGATGCAAGCATCAACTGAATTTGTCTTAGAATTTAGAAAATAATACGCATCTATAAACTTCGTCATAAACAACCAAATGTAAAATTTCAAAGTCTGTGTCCTTGACCTCAAGGTCACTGTGGGGGTGGGATATGCATCAATGAAATCTTAAGACCAGTATGTAACTTCAGTGTAAGTATCAACTAAATCTATCAAAGGGTTCAGAAGATACAATCTCCTAGAAACTTTGACGCAAAACTTTAACCAAAATGTTAACGGACGGACGGATGAACGGACGGACGGATGAACGGACGGACGGACGAACGAACGGCAGGACGAAAACTATATACCCCATAGTATACTTCGTATACCGGGGGTATAAACAGTGTAGATACGGATCAGAAGAAGCCATCTGATCTGGATCTACACTGTTTGACATTCAAGTTGTGAATTTGGAGGAATAAATTGCATAAAGTAATCTGATTGGCTCCAAATCAGAAATGGGTGTGGCTAAATTAGTTATTCAGCAGGATAAGGGTCAAACATTGTACATGCCAAAGCACGTGCATTCTCATACAGACCCCAAATTATAGCTTATGCAATTTGACATGAGACTGACCTCTTACAAACAATAAATTAGTCAGTATTTTGGCCTAATTTGTTGGTTTTCGTATACTTCTCGTGAAGTTTCGGCATCTTGTGAATAGTGACCCACTTACCGAACTCTATGTATTGAATAACAATATCGACCTCTTCTGAAAACGGCGAAGATAAATATATACATTCAGTCAGGTGTGAAATTATGGCAATAGAGGTCACCAGTCCAATGTCTAATTGTTCAAACTATGTACTGAGGTATATTTTGTTTGTTTGATTTGAGGTTTAACGTCCCCGTCAACACTGTAAAGGTCATTTTGAAGACGTTACTTCCAATTTTGTTGGACTTTACCCGACATTGAGATGAAATAACATCTTGAGCTCTGTCGCCCAATGAAACCAACAGGGTTTACTTCTAAAATTGATTTCAGTAAATGTAGAGATGAAATCGCTGCTGCCTTGAATGAATTCGGTAATCGATGGTGTAAGCGAGAGTATGTTGAGCATAAAGCCCTTGAGGACTGGAAACATTGCATTTTAAAACTAGTGAATAAACGCATTTCTTTCTATTTTCAAAATACTAACTTATCACCTCCTGAGCCTAAGACGTCTTTACGTCATCTTAATTTAGGTATTCAAGAATTTCATAAGAAGTGTGATTTGGCCCCTGCAGAAAAGGCCGCTAACAACGTCGTCGTTGTGTGAAGTCTCCACTTTGTTAACACGCTTAAGCAGGAGCTTGGTGGTACTAAGGCCTATGAACTTCAGCCTTTAGCTGAAGAAAGAGCTACAGTAGATGAACATGTTTGTCATTCAGCCACCAGGTTTGCTGTGTGTGTTACAGAAGGCCAAGACAAGCTTCCTACGCTATACTGGTTACCAAAACTTCATAAAAGACCTTACAAAGCACGGTTTATTGCAAATTCTAGCTCTTGCACTACCACTGAACTTTCTAAATTATTATCTTCCTGTCTTAATGCAATTAAAACGCATGTGATTAAATATTGTGATTAAGTCTTTGAAAGATCAGGAAGAAACCTGTTTTGATCTATAAAAAATCGAATGAGCTTTTTAATAAATTGTAATCCAGACGTTTTCGTGCTTCAAGTCTGTCTACTTACGATTTTTCCACTCTTTACACTACACTTCATCATAATCTTATAAAAGAAAAGCTTAATTATTTAACTGAATGGGCTTTTCACAGAGAAGATTGCACGACCCGCAGAAAAAGCGACCGACTGAAGTCATTTGATTTCTAAGAGTGCCCTAAAATCACCGTGTCATTCTGTCAGCCTGTCATTCTGTCAGTCTGTCATTCTGTCAGTCTGTCATTCTGTCAGTCTGTCCGTCCGTCCGTAACCTGTTTGTGAAAATTGGTGATAGTGACTTAACCGCTTGGAATATTTAAACAATTTTTGGCATACTGATAGATATCAATGAGATCTAACCAATGAACTTGCGAAATATTACATTCCATTTAGTATAGCCTCGCCGAGGCGAAAAATGTGAAAATTTTCGAACTGCTTCTCCTCGGAAACCGTTGGGCCGATTGAAATCAAATTTCATATGGAGCGTCTATGGGATGGGGGAAACCAAAATTTGCTCATTGGGTCCAGGTCACATGACCAACATGGCCGCCAAGCCATATATGGTAAAAACCCTTCAAAAATAGTCTTCTCCAGAACCACTGGGCAGATTTCCACGAAACTTGAAAAATAGCATCTGGGACGTGGGCCCATCATAAATTGTTAAAATGGTGACCCTTGGTTGACCTTGACCTTCTTTGTGCCTAGGTCAAACTTTGACACATATGCTTTTGTTGGAATATTTAAACATTTTTTGGCATACTGATAGATATCAATGAGATCTAACCAATGAACTGGCGAAATATTACATTCCATTTAGTATAGCCTCGCCGAGGCGAAAAATGTGAAAATTTTCTAACTGCTTCTCCTCGAAACTGTTGGGCCGATTGAAGTCAAATTTCATATGGAGCCTCTATGGGATGGGGGAAACCAAAATTTGCTCATGGGGTCCAGGTCATATGACCCAAATGGCCGCCAAGCCATATATGGTAAAAACCCTTCAAAAATAGTCTTCTCCAGAACCACTGGGCAGATTTCCACGAAACTTGATAAATAGCATCTGGGACGTAGGCCCATCATAAATTGCTAAAATGGTGACCCTTGGTTGACCTTGACCTTCTTTGTGCCTAGGTCAAACTTTGACACATATGCTTTTGTATTGGAAAAGTGAGAATGCATTTTATCCTGCAAACGATTCAGAATACAGTACAAAAGTATAAGATATATTTTTGCTCCTTACGATAAGGCGCATTTATTGGGGGAACCGTTTAAGGTCCAGGTCACATGACCAAAATGGCCGCCATACCCAAATATGGTAACACTCATAAAGCTAAAAGCATCCGGCGGGTCGTGCACTTCAGCTGAAGCACTGGTTCTTTCTATCTTGCATGTAATGTTTGAAATGCATTTTTCACTTCTAAAGAGCATAAGAATTATACACTTTGGTCATGCAGAAAGTGCGTGATGCCCTCACCTTTCTACTTGACAATATTTATATTAGATTCAGTATTAAGTTATTTAGACAAATTGTGGGTATTCCGATGGGTACGAATTGCGCACCTCTTGTGGCTGATCCGTTCTTGTATTGTTATCAAAGAGACTTCATGTTGTCGCTTTCCATTGATAACCAATCTGAAATTATTGAAGCTTTTAGCTCGTCTTCTAGATATTTAGATGATTTATTAAATATTGACAATACTAACTTTGATGGTTTGATCAGTCAGATTTATCCCCTAGAACTTCAGTTAAACAAGGCAAATTCCTCTGATACCGAGGCCCCCTTTTTGGATTTACATTTATCTATTGTAGATGGATTTGTTTCTTGCAAAAGTTATGATAAACGTGATGATATTGATTTCGAGATTGTAATTTTTCCTCTTTTGGACAGTGATGTTCCTCGTGCACATCGTACAGGGTTTATATTTCGCAGTTAATTCGATTCGATAGAGTGTCTAGTCATGTATCCGACTTCAAAACTCGTAATAAATTATTAACCGCTAAACTTCTTAATCAGGGGTATCAGTATCATAAGCTACGAAAAGCCTTGTCTAAGTTTTATAGACGTCGTTCTGATTTGGTTTCAAAATTCAGTGTTTGACTTAAACACTTCTGCAACAAGGCCTATCGGAACCCGAATTCTATGGTGACTGAGTATATAAATTTATAAAAATACATGCCTGTAATGATTTTAGTACCAAATGTCGTAAAATTGTTCGTCAATATATAAAGATTGGGTGCAACATTAATGTTATAAAGCAGACTGCATGCATGGTGGTTAAACCAATCACGGTTGGCAACTTTGCTTCCCTCTTTGATTGCACACCGGTGGGTCGGGCCTAAGATTATATGACGGTTCCAGCATAAAAACATAAATGGATTTTTATTTAATTTTATTACCCTTATGTTGGTTGGCGCCTGATTTCAAAATTCAATATTTGGTCGGGCCCCTCGGAGTCTAACTGTTGGTTTTCTTTTGCTCCAGCAATTCTGTTGTTGTATGCTGTGGAGTCCTCATCCTTGTTTCATCTCTGTAGTTTTTGATCTGTATGTTCTCGGAGATGTTGCACTGATGAGTTAGGAAGCCTTCATGCGGACTAAACAAAATTAGTGTATACGGCGACAGAGGTAAGGGCGAGGATTATGGCAATGTAAAATCGATTTCAGCCCCCCCAGTGGAATTCTTTCCACTGACCGTTCCAAGGCGGTTCTTCTGTGGTGGTTTATTTATGTTGTTGTTTGTTACTTACTGTGTGTATCACTTGTGCCTTTTTGTTTTGGATGGCCATTTGGCAATTTTGTGGGAAAGTAACTGTCCTTATGGCCTTCCTTTGATTAGGTTTCCATTATGGTCTGGTCGCTTCATGTTTGTGTTCCTATTCCTTTGGTGTCTTTGATGGGTGGAGTAAGTTAATTGTATCGATTCCTGATCTTTGTTTTACTTTTACTTTTTATAAGCATGGACGGACCGACTTGAACCAGTTTACAATTATACATGTACATTATTTTGCCACATGTATAAAGGTGTCTTTGAGAAGTTTCACATTACAATAAAACAACTGTGAGACACAGTGCACTCATCCAATTCTCCAAAGCAGTATTTTTTCTCATGACAATTTGTGATATATTTCTTATTTACAGTCCAGACATAGGTTGTGGGTGCTCAATAGAACCGCCTCATTGAGGCAGGACATAGGTTGTTGGTGCTCAATAGAAGTAATATGGTATATTGAGCCTCTCCCACAAAAAAAAAAAAAAAAAATTTAGCTTCTCCAGACCACCCTAAAAAAATAGCTTCTCCAGACCACCCCACTAAAAAATTTTTTAGCTTCTCCAGACCACCCCACAATTTTTTTTTTTTCATACTCCAAGTACCCCCCTACTAGAGTGACAAAAATAGAAAAGAAAAAAAAAACATACACTTTGAGAAAATCAAAAATGAGAAAAGAAAAAAAATGGGGTAAGGGAGTACAGTGACAAAAAATGGGTGAGGGGTGGGTGAAAAAAAAAGTGAAGGGAGTACAGTGACAAAAATGGGTGAGGGGTGGGTGAAAAAAAAAAAAAAAAAACACCTACCAGAGTGACCTCAGAAAAATTGTAAAAATGAAAAGTGAAAAAATCTGTAAAAATAAAAACTGGTGAGCCAGTGGGTTTAGACTAATAAAAGTGGGTTTTGAGATCAAACCCACCATCCCAAACCCACTTTCAGGGAGATCAAACCGACCATCCCAAACCCACTTTCAGGCTCCAAAAAAACACCCGCTAGAGGGGCCTCGAGAAATGATAAAAAATGAAAAAAAAGGGAGTACTAAAAATTACGAAAGGGGGTTGGAGGGAGAGGTGAAAAAAAAAATGAAAAATATCTAAAACTCTGTAATCTGCAATTCCTGTTCATAAAAACTACCTTTGATTTCTTCGTCTTTTAAATCATTTATTTTATAAGTAACAGGATCTGTATTTAAAATTTCTTCAATTACAAATATTTCTCTAGTCCAACGAGTAGTATAACCCTTTTCAAATTTACCTTTCTTTTTTGCTATTCTAACTCTATCCCCAACTTTGAATTTAGGTTTTTTAATTTTCTCATCATTTTCTGGATATAAATTTTTATACACTGTTAATTCATTTTCTACTTTACTCGCTTCAACAGGTGTCATTTTAATAGAAGAATGTACTGTATTATTATAATTTTCAACTAATTTATCTAATATATCATAATATTTAGTAGTTTCATTTGCAGTAAAATATTTATACATATGTTGTTTCATAGTGCCTATCCATCGTTCTACTACAGTGGATTTTTCTTCATTCTCAGTTGAATATAACTTTATATTATTATCTTTTAACAATTCTTTTATTTGTCGATTATAAAATTCAGATCCTTTATCTGACCAGATGAACATCGGTTTTCTTTCTTTAAATAATGTTTTAAATGCTTCACTTACTGTTACTCCTGTTTTATTTTTTAAAGGAATTAACCAACCATATTTACTAAAAACGTCTATAACAGCTAATAAATATTTATAGTGTTTATTTTGTTTTGAATATTGTTGCATATCTGCCAAATCAACCGCCCATGTTTGATCTATTGAATGAACATAAACACGTCTTTTTGTAAAAGATTTTATAACTCTATGATGTAATTCATCTGCTAATTTATTTGTTATTTTTTCTCTATCGGGTATAAATCTATTTTTGTTAGATCCACACTCAGAACATTTACCTTTTAACATTTGTCTATTATTAGTTGTTGTTACTTGCTTCACTGAATCATTTTCAGTATGCTTTTTACAACGTAAACAATAAATTTTTGGATGTTCCATTTTTAATATAATAAAAATATTTATCTTAAAAAATGACAGAAGGAAAAATTTGTACAAAATGTAATGAGTATAAATTATTAAGTGAATATCACAAAGCAAAAGACAAACCATTTGGAGTTAAATGTGCATGTAAACAATGTAATAAACCTATGAAACGAATGTATTATATGAATAATAAAGATAAGTATAAACAAGCTTATCAAGAATTTCTACTTAGAAATCCTAATTATCCACACGAGTATTACTTAGAAAATAAATTATAAAAAATATACCTAATAAAAATTTATCCTTTATAAATGGGACCCAAGAAAACTCCGAAGAATTATATTACAGAAGTTATTCAAAAAAGTGGAATTAATATAAATGATTATTTCAAGAAGATCAAACCAGACGTTAAAAGATTAGTCTTATCATTTCCAAATGTAAAATTTAATTTAATAATAAAAACTATTTACTCAAAACCTTTTGCCATGGATGAAAAAATAGAAAGACATTTTAATAGTGGATTTATAAAACTTCAAGCACAAAACGAATTTAATGAAGTTTATAATTCTATTATTGAACAGTATAAAGCATGGGAAGAAGAACATCAAGGAAAAGAATCCGGGTTAATATTTAATGAAATAGAAAACACAGAAGTAAAAGTAGTCAGAGTTAAAAGTTTGAATGGATCTTCTTATTTTGATTTAGGAATAAAATTTAATAGTCTATTAAATATTCAAAATAAGGACGATAATTGTTTTGCTTATAGTGTAATTGCTGGAATATTATATAAAGAGAAATCAGAAGAAAATACTTCATTATCAGATGTATTTAAATATATGAATAAATACCCCGCAAGAGCCACAATTTATAAACCTTTTTTAGAATGGTTAAATATGGATAATATTAAATCTCCAGTAAGTATTGTTTCAATTGAAAGATTTGAAAAACAAAATGAAGATATAGCTATCAACGTATTTGGGATTGAAAATGAACTTTTTGATCCTGTAGAATATGACTTTGAAAAATCAATTCAAGAAAAAAACTTACGTGATATATATCCAATGTATAGAAGTAAATTTAAAGATAGAAAATATGTTATAGATTTATTATATGTTACTTTAGGAGAAAAGAAACATTATTGTTTAATTAAAAATTTTAATGCTTATCTTAATCATAATCATCATAAAAGATATCATTGTAGAAATTGTATTACTGCTTCATATACTACTGAAAATGCTCTGAAAAAACATACGAAAAATTGTGAAAAAAATAAACCTATGAAATATAATATGCCAAAAGAAGGAAGTAAGTGTAAATTTGAAAATCATCATTTTAAATTAAAATTACCATTTGTTGGATATGCAGACTTTGAATCAATTAATATAAAGTTAAATTTTCTAGATAATGAACTCAGGAAACAAATAAATAAACTGAGAATTAAAAGTAAATCACACAATGTTAATTCTAAAGTAAGGAATATGATTATAAATAAGATAATGAAAGAACAAGAGATATCTAAAAAAAAAATCTAAAAGAATTTATCATAATTATATTCATAATAGAATAGTCGATCAACAAACTAAAAGATATTTGGATAAAATTAAAGAAAAATACATTGAAAAGTATTTCAATAATTTAATAGATAAAATATTTGATAAATGGATTGAGGATGGAAGACCTATAGAAGTAAGTGATTATGAAATAAAAAAGTATTGTGAAGTAAATGAAGTAAAAATTAAGAAACTAAGTGAGAGATTAAAACAAAAGATAAAAAGAGAAAGTATTAAAGTAGAAGTAAAACAAAGATCAGGAATTGATACAATTAACTTACTCCATCCATAAAAGACACCAAAGGGAAAGAAATACAAACATTAAGCGACCAGACCATAATGGAAACCTAAACAAAGGAAGGCCATATGGACAGTTACTTTCCCACAAAATGGCCATATGGCCATCCAAAATTAAAAGACACAAGTGATATACACAGTAAGTAACAAACAACAACATAAATAAATCGCCACGGAAGAGCCGCCTTGGAACGGCCAGTGGAAGATTTCCACCGGGGGGCTTAAATCGATTTTACGTGGCCACAATCCTCGCGCATAAGCAATCCCTGAGGATTGGAAAAATAAGAGCATTAAATGCATGTACGGGGAGACCTTTTACAGCCGCCACACGGCACAAACAAAACAGCCCTGATATGCAAAGTAGAAGTAAAACAAAGATCAGGAATTGATACAATTAACTTACTCCATCCATAAAAGACACCAAAGGGAAAGAAATACAAACATTAAGCGACCAGACCTTTAAAGATAATACAATCAATTTACAAGAACAAAAGATAGTTTCGTTTAATTTACAATTAGTTTCTCAATATCCTGAAATCATACCAAATAAAAATATAAATTATACACCAAGTGAAACTGCAGAAAAAGATTTTATTGAAACATGTTTGTTTTATAATGATAAAATTAAATGGGCTTATCACAATGGCAAAAAGAATTTTAAAGGAGAAAAAGAAGAACTTTCGGATAACTGTTATTTATGTAATAAGTATTTAGAAAAAGAAGAAAAGATAATTGAACATAATCATCTATCTGGGAAATTCAGAGGAATTTCTTGCTCCAGTTGTAATAGATTAGAATCAAGGGATGGAAAACAATTCCCAATCTTTTTTCATAATGGAAGTGGATATGATTTTCATTTTATAACAGAAGAATTATTAAAACATGAAACAGAATACAAAAAAGTAAAAGTATTACCAAAGGATAGTGAAAATTATATATCAATAACTTATGGTGATCAATATTTTAAGTTAGTTTTTAAAGACAGTTTTAGATTCCTATTAAGTAGTATAGATAATTTATCAAAAACATTAAAAGATGAACAATATAAAATACTTAAAAGAGAATTATCGAATGAATGTTTATTTGACGATTTAAAATATCATGAAAATGGTGAAAGAAGTTTTAAAGGTGTATTCCCTTATGATTTTTTTGATTCTTTTGAAAAATTAAAACTAGAAGAATTCCCAGATAAGGAAGAATTTTATTCTGTACTATATCAAAAAGATATTTCGGATAAAGAGTATGAACATGGAAAAAAAATATTCAATAAATACTGTAAAACATTTGAAGATTATTTAATGCTTTATCAGAAACTTGATGTTTTAATACTAACTGATGTATTTGAAAATTTTAGAAATATATGTTTAAAACATTATGAAATAGATCCAGCTTATTGTTATTCTGCGCCTGGATTATCATGGAATGCAGGATTAAAATATACCGGAATAGAATTAGATTTAATTTATGAAAAGGATATGTTAGATATGTGGAGAGAAGGAATAAGAGGTGGATTTTCTGGAGTATTAGGTTCAAGATATGTCGAGGTAAATAATAAATATACAAATGAAAATAAAGAAATAAAAAATCCGAATTATCTATGGTATACCGATGCTAATAACTTATATGGCGTTGGGATGTCAGAAAAACTTCCTTATAAAAATTTTAAATGGGAAGAAGTAAAAAGCCAAAATATAAATTATTACTTAGATAAATGTAACGAAGATGTTGGAATGGTTTTTAAAGTGGATTTAGAATATGATGATATAACGAAAATCAAATTAAGAAAATTTCCTCCTATGCCTATAAAAAGGAAAATAGATGAAGAAGAAATATCAGATTATTCAAGAGATTTCTTAAAACAGCATAATGATCGATTGGGTAAAGTTGAAAAATTAATATTAGACCTTCATGACAAAAAAGAATATATAGTGCATTATGATATTCTTAAATATTATATTTCTCTTGGAATAAAAGTAACTAGAATTCATAGTATAATATCTTTTAATCATAAAGCTTGGTTAAAATCTTATATTGATTTTAATACAGAGATGAGAACAAAAGCAGAAAATGATTTTGAAAAAGATTTTTGGAAATTAATGAACAACTCATTTTACGGAAAAACAATGGAAGATATTTCTAATAGATGTAGAGTAGAATTAGTAAATGCTCCTGAAAAACTAAAAAGATTAGCTTCATTAGATAATTTTAAAGATATTATAGATTTTAATAATGATTTTAAAGCTGTATTATTTAATTATAAATCAATGTATTTTAATAAACCAATCTATTTAGGAATGTGTGTTTTAGATTATTCAAAATTAGTAATGTATAAGTTTTACTATAAAATTATAGAGAAATATTTTCCTAATAATGAACTTTTATATAGCGACACCGATGCGTTTGTATTAAATATATTCACAGAGGATCTTTATTCTGATTTAGACAAAATAAAAGATCATTTAGATACTTCTAATTACCCAAAAGATCATTCTCTGTATTCAAATGATAACAAGAAAGTAATTGGAAAATTTAAAGATGAATTAGGAGGAAATATAATGACAAAGTTTATAGGTATAAGAAGTAAAATGTATGGATATGAATATTTGGAAGATTCTGTTATTAAATTTAAATGTCTTGCGAAAGGAGTTAATAAAACAACTAAAAAAGAAATAAATACAGAATCATATGAGGTATGTTTAAAAAATAAAAAAAGTAATTCATAAAACAATGTTTAATTTAGTGCACAAAAAACATAAAATATACTTGAATGAAATGATTAAAATAGGATTATCCCCTTTTGATGATAAAAGATATATATGTGATAATGGAATAGATACACAACCTTATGGTTTATATTTAATTTAATTTCCATGCAACAAATCCAGTTAATGCCATACCACCAACAACAAATGCAATCTCTCTATTTTTCTGGTCTTCTGATGGGGTATAATAATCACTCAACTTTGGTTCAGAAGGTAATGCCTGTAAATCTTTACCTGTAATATAATAATATTGTTTCATTGCTTGGTCAACATCTTCGTATGTTTGTTCTGCATGATGTTCTTTTTGTAATTGTTTATTTAGAAAATCTAATCTTTGTGTTCTTTCTCTACTCCATTTTACTTGTGCTGCTTCTAATTGTTCCATTGCCTTATCATGTCTTTCTCTCTCTTTATCTGCATCTTTTCCAATATGTGAAAACAAATAATTACTACCCGAAAAAGCAAAGGCATTTACTACTGCTCCACCAAGCATCATCACCACTGCACTCGCCATTTTTTACTTCATAATATCAGCTGGAATAATTCCTTGCTTAACCAACATATCTCTGGTAGCCATTGCGAGTAATATATCAATAGATAACATACCAATATCCGCCATATTAAAATCTACTTTTGGTGGTTGTCTTCTCAATAGTTTTCTTCCTAATTCTGCATATCCAACCGTTAATAGTGTTTCCACTCCGGCATGATATAACATGTTTACTATTTGTTTTCCATCAATTTGTGTTGCCATTTTTATAAGAATATTTTTGATTACTATAACTCAAATATATCTATTTCTTTCTTTTCCTTTGGTGGTGGAATTGGTGCAGGTGTAACTTGTTTCTTATTATAAATATATAATCCCAATCCAACAACTACAATTGATATACATAATGGTATGTAATTTTTGTATATATTTACACGTTGAACTTCTTTAACTTCATCCCTAACTTCATCATCATCTTTTGTTATAGATTTTAATTGTATGTTCTCTTTTTTCATTGCTTCCGTTTCTTTTCTTTTTAATTCAGCTTTCATTTTTTTTGCTTCCGCACCTTTTTTACCAGCAGCTACTCGTTTTGGGTTTTTCGTTTTTTCATTTATTTCACTCATCTTTTTTTAAGTCAATATTTTCACTTTTTTTATCAGTGAAATCAATATGTCTCGCTGTTGTTAACATTGCAGTAAAAGGAGCAAGATACATTCCATATCTATAATATAATTCACAACATGTGCTAGTCAAAGCGTGATTGATAAAAGGGTCTTCCTCTAAGTCTTGTATTAATTTAGGTGGATTAACAACATTAAAATATTTTGACACACCCATAACATATAAATTAATAAAAGAATTACCTAATGTCTTAGTCATACTCGCTCCTAGTCTTGCTTCATATCTGCAGTATAGTTTGTTTATTTCTTCTGATGTCATTGTATCAATGTCTGACATTTGTAAGTCTTTACCAAGATATTGTTTGCTTTTTCCGCCAGTAACAATGGCTGATAGTCTTTCACGTTTTTTGTCTTCATGGTCATCTCTTTGTTCTGGTAACTCAACGTCTTGTAACAATTCTTCGGCGTTCATTTTATATAATTTATTTTTAATTTTAAAATATTTAAATATTATATATCCAACTATTGATAAGACTGCAGTGTTTGTTGTAATTGTTAGTATTTCCAATAGCATTGCTTTTTTATTGCTTATTTTTTAAGCATTACTTAAGCATTACTAAAGCATTACTTAAGCATTACTAAAGCATTACTAAAGCATTACTTAAGCATTACTTAATCAACCACCCAATAATCAGTAGGTTGGTCGGTTTTCAAAATTAATTTACGATGTTTCTTTTTTTTAGTTCTTCCTTTATTCTTTGTCGTTCTTCCAATGTAGGAATAACATCATTCTCTCTCAAACAATTTTCAAAACTATCTCTATCTTTCATATAGAAAATACATAACCATTTTGTTTGTTCTCTTAAATCTTTTAAAACTGAATTGTATCTCTGCGATATAACCCAGACTGATTGTTCTGCGTGTCTGCCTGAAAAAGCAAGTTCGGATAACATGTCTTTTTCTTTGTTAGTTCTTTTGTGGCACTGCAGTCATCGATGATATACAGGGTTGGTTTACCTGCATATTTTTTTAAAAATGACCGTAATAGTTCTTGAAGCTTTTCTGTTCCATCTGGCATTACAGGGTTTACGATTATAATATTTTTTGTTTTTGGTTTTCTAACATCACCAATCCAATCACGATTTTTGTATGCCTTGTTCCATTGAATGGTTGGGCAAAGTATAACAATATAACTAAATATACCTTTATATTCATCTTCAAGTAAGTCTAAAACAAATTCAGTCTTTCCACAACCAGTTTGGCCACAAATAATTGCACTGTGTGGATATTTAGGTAGTTCCATTTTAATTGATTAATAATTGGCTTCTCTAAATCTACCATCTTCAAAATTAATTTGTGCATCCTGTATTACAAATAGATAAACATTTATTGATGCATCTGCTCCTGCTTCTTTCGTTATTTGTATTGTGATGCCTTCTGATGCATTTTCAATTCTTCTTCCTGAACCGTGAAGTGTATTATCATCCGTTGAACGTAAATCTAACCATAATGCATAATTGGTCGTTAGATATTTCTCTAACGTTGTATCAGTAAAATATAAATCTTTAATGACCATACTTGTTTCTCTATTTCTTTTTGAATTTAACGCAAAGAATTTATTTATCTCGTCCCACTGTTGATATGCTTTCATTCCTTGACTGTATAATTGATTTGGGATTCCTTCTATTGTCATTTCTACTTTTGTTATTTCTGGATTGTAATAGTGTTCTGTACTTGTCCTTTCAGGATCTTCAAATAACAATAGAATCCCTTTCATACTTCTAGCTGGGACATTTAAATTAATATTCCAAAGAGTATCAGATTTATTCTTCGTTATTTTTCTATGCTTAAGTATTCTATCGTATAAAATAACCATTTTGTCACTGACTTGCTGACTTATTTCTCTTGATAAATAAGAATCAGAAACAATATCGAATTCTAAACAAATATTTTTGATTGTATAAGTTGAAGTTGCATCATCTGAATTAATAACTTTCATGTAATCGTTAAATGTAAGTTCATATTCTAATCTATCCCCGAGTCCTGCTTGATAAAATGGCATATGGGTTTCCAATAATTCAAAATCAAGTGGAATACAAAACCTGTTTCCATAAGCCTTTGTTATTGCCTGATCTTCTTTATCTGCTGTTGCATGTTTTGCCCCCACTCTAAGTTTCAACATGTTTGGTTTGCCAACGCCTTGATAAGCCATATTTATTCGTTCTGTAGGAGTCTTCCATAAATCAATATAACAATGATAGATGTCACTATCATCAATGGACATAACTTCATTTCCACTTATTCTAATTGTTGTTTTCTTAATTATTGCTCTTCCAATATTTTGATAAATAGTTGCATTTGCATCTTTAGAGATTAGTTCAATTTCAAATGCTAATCTGACTGTTCCGGGAACAATAACATCATTACCACTTAGATTAGGAAATCTCACTAACAATTGTTGATTTTGATCAATAGTTGACGGATTATTAGTTATCACTACACTTTGACGGATTCCTCTCACACCGCGTGGTTCTCTTATTTTTCTGTAAGGGTTTAATTTATTTCCATAGGTCGACATTTTTTTAAGGAAAAATTTAATAATTAAAAATGGCGGAAGGATTTGATTTTGATTACGATAATAGAGTTGATAAAAATAAAGATGAAGATGAAGATGATATTTATGACAAATTACCTATGGCTCCAGATGATGTTGATCAGAGGATTATTCTAAATCAGAGTGATCAGCTTTCTGACTTAAGAGGGCGACTACGAGAATCCGTACTTGAAGGACAGAAGCAGAGACTTGTGAAGACATTTTATGATGAAATAGAAAAGCGATACAAAATGGTACCAGACAAAAAGGATTATGATCAGTTTAAGTTGACAGAGGATGGTAAAATTTTATATTGGGTTGTCGGTGACAAAGAAATCAGAATTACTGCAAAGCAAGGTCCAGCAACATTTCTTTCTTTGGGTTCTTTAGCAAATGAATACAACCGTGTAGTAGGTAAAAATGGAACACAGGCAATCAGACAGTATTTAAATTTACCAGATTATCAAAGTAAGACAAAGATATCTCAGAAGACAAGAAAAGTTCTAGAAAGCACGCGAAATGACTTACAGAATGTTGAAGAACATATACCACTTAAAGATTTATCAAGTACCACTGAACTAAACGATACAATAATTGGTGTAGACACAGCTGTAAAATCATTAGAAACATCATTTACTGACTTGTATTTAGAGCTGCCTGAAGTCAAAAATGCACCCACACAAACAGAAGGTAAAACATTCAGAGAACTGGAAGCTCTAGATGAGAAACTACAAACTTTCCGTGGTGAACTCACAAATAACTTAGCAAAGCTGACAGACATTGATAAAGATATAGCAAAAGAAAAAAGAAAACTGCAAGAAGCTGAAGAAGTTGAAGATGTAGAGAGGATAAGTAAGGAATTAAAAAAATTGGAAGATGATAGAACTTTAAGACTTGAGGCTGCTAGTGAAAACAAAGAAGCATTACGTAGTCAGATAAACAGGATAAAAGAAACTATAAACAGAGTATTAAAAGAAGACACAACATTAGGCGAGAGAATTAAAACATTATTCAGAGAACAAGGAATTACAATTGTTAGTATTTTAACTGCTTTTGGAATGATTATTGGCGTTATTGTTGAGGCAATTATTCCTACTACTGGTGGTGGGTCTATAACCCCTAAACCACCTTCATCACAGGGCGGAGTAAAAGAATGGGTAAAAAAACTTGGTAAACTATTAGCTTATCTAGCGGGAAAAGCAGCAGCAGCGCTACCGGGTATTATTGGTTCCATTGTGTCTTGGCTGTTGTCTACTACTGGAAAAGTGGTTAACTGGTTTGGCGAACATCTCTGGGCATTGCTTCTCCTTGTTGTGGGGTTATTGTATACAGCTGCAAGAGAGTATATTAGTAAATCTCATAGTGAGTGCAACAATACCTATTACTATACTTCCTACTATTAATGCTGTTTTGTTGTCTTCGTGTTGTGTTGCTTGTTTCTTTTCAACAGGTTCTGGTATAGATTTCTTTGTTTGTTTCTTTTCAACAGGTTCTGGTAGAGATTTCTTTGTTGGTGTGCCTTGTATAGTTGCAGGTTGTGTAGTAGGTGCAACAGGTTTAACATTTACATCATTATTGAAACCAAGCGAGCACTCCGATGTTGCAATTACAATTTTATTATTATATCCAGCGATAGTGCCAATTTGTAATATCATATCACTGGGAGACATATAGAGACCAAGTCCATATGTGTAATCAACTTTACTTCTTGCGTATTTCAATACATTTTGATATTTTGATATTTGAGTAGGCAAATTGATTGGACTGTTAATTGCATCTTGAACATTTGCTAAGAATTGTTTTTGAGCATCAAATCCTGTGCCTATTTTTAGTATTTCTACACGTGTTTGGGATTGTGCTCCTAATAGTGCCCATACAAGCGTTCTAATGCTTTCGTTAATTCGTTCAACACCTGGTTTTGTGAAACCTTTTGATTTGTCTAATATAAACAGTGTCCATGCCTCACTTATATCTACTGTATGTTCTATTTTATCATTTGGATTAAAGAATGGCCCATCACTTTGATGATCTTGTCTGTATTTTCCATCTGGTTTAAAATATTGTGTGTAACTCCCGAGACCACTACATTTAGAACTACTTTCCAGTTTTTGCCTCCAATCCGTGCTAGGTGAAACATCGAATTCATTGCATAACTTTTGGTATGTTGCTTTGTCGTATGGGTTTTTGTAATAACAGAATGATGCATCTGTCGGTAAAGGTGTTTTAAGTTCTTTCAAAATACGAGCAATACAATAATAAACATGAAATGTATATACTGTTTTAGTTAATCCTGAAGTGTTTTGTAAATGGTCTTGATAACTTACTCCTCATCCTGCAGTGGCACACCAGACGGCAAAATTTAATTGACATTGCCACCAGTCAAATGATGAATGAAGCCATGTATTCCACGGTTCATTGGTGTGTAATGTTGGATTTTGATATTTTTGAAATAAGTTGAGAAACGTTACTGGAAAATGATCATCTTTGTTAACATAAATTGTTTGTTTTACAAGTTTAATATTCTTTTTGGTATATTTAGTATTGTGGTTATATGATGCATTGGGATTGTACTTGAATTCTTTTGGTATCATTTTTTATGTGTAAAAAATGTATCATACAATTTCCGATATTAATAAAACAATATATTTACAACAATATGTAGATAATAAATGCGGAAATAAGAGAATTGGATTGAAGAGTTTTACTTATACCATAGGTTGGTATAATTTAATTGATGAATCTATCCAAAAAGGAACAGATAAAGCAATACGTTTAGCTTCAGGATTTTACAGTTTCCAACAAATAGCAGATATATTTCAAAGTAATAATATTGTATTATCTGTAAATGAAACAAATGGCATAGTGTTTTTGACATCGACCGTTGATTTAAAAATAAGCAAAGGATTAAAAGAGATGTTGGGCCTCGGAAATAAAAGACGATTTAACGCAAATCAAACATATGAGGGAGAAAAACCGTTAAATTGTGCACCTTATAAACAACTATATGTTCATCTTGAGCAGATAAACAGTGCTTACAATTTCTTAGATGGTGCTCCTAGTAATATTCTTGGTGTTGTTTCTGTTGAGAATAAATCGTTTGGTGATATTGTTCATACACGTTTTAGTAATCCGGAATATAAACAATTAACACATGGTGATATTTCAGAATTAAGTATAAGCGTTTGTGATGAGAATGGTGAAAATATAAACAACAATGGATTGCCAATTAATTGTGTGTTAGAAATTATATAATTATTGTATAAAAATGAGTATATTTGGTGTTAAAAAGTTTACAACAGATAAGAATAATTTGACTTTACGTGTTAATGATTTGCATAGAAGATTTACAGATTTAAATAGTAGATTACAAAACATTCATATAAATGAAGACATTACAATAAGTGCTGAATCAAAAGGTCCTTTAATTAATGGTGAGGTGTTTTCATTTGGAAATGCAGGTAGAGAGCCAAAAGTTGGTTATGTTATGATGAGACGTGGTCATATTACAGGTATTAGCCTGTCGAGTGAAAGGTCAAGTGGTGAAGTGCGAGTTGGTGTGTTGGTGGATGGGGTGGTTATGAGGGGGTGTGAGATTACTCTGCGTACAACAATACCAAGAAAACATGATAATTTTGATAAACCATTTTTTGTTGAAGCTGGAAGTGTTATTAATTTTATAAGTCTGGGGGCTAATCAAACTGTAGTTAATAGTGTTGCCTCGTTATTAATTGAATTCAAAAAATATATATAAAAATGAAGCAACCTACAGCCCCGAATTTATATCCAGATTTACCTAATGAAGACGGACAAAATTATAGATTACAAAAGATATCAGAAATAGAAAAACAATTAATAAAAGAGAGAGATGTAAGAAAGGCATTATACAAAAAGTATAAACGTGGAATTAATATTACTGATTGTGTTGATACTGCATTAATTTCTTCAAGTGTTATTATGGCTGGTGTTGGTTTAACTGTTCCAATTATGTTGCCATTGGAAATTGCTGCTGTTGTGTGTGGATCTCTGGGTGTTTGTGTTAAGTTAGTGAGACGTAAATTACATGCAAAAACACAAAAACATTATGAGATTAAAACTATTGCTGATAGTAAATTGAATAGTATAAAAGACTTGATTTCTAAGGCTTTGACAGATGGGCAGATATCTGAAAATGAATTTAAATTGATTTTAGATGAATTAGATAAATATCATAAACTGAAAGATTGCATACATTCAAAACAAACAGGATTAAGTGAGGTAGAAAGAAAAAAACTTATTGAGGAAGGCAAGGCCCAGGCTTTAGCCGAGGTAAAAAAAAAAATAGGAAATGCTTGATTTTATTTAATAAAGTTATAATAATTAATGACCCACCACCTATTTATAGGAGCGTAAACTAAATATGCAGATTTCTTCATTTTATTTCCATTCTAATTCTTTGCCTGTTAAAAGCTACGCGTTCACTGTCCTTTCAATGCTTTGATTAACTTTCAGACCTTTCTGTACTTTGATTACGACTTCCAGACCTTTCTGTACTTTGATTACGACTTTCAGACCTTTATTACCCGAAAAATGAAAGAATAAAAAGGCAAATATGTACACCACACATTTTTTACCTGCAGACCCAGATCAGACTCCTTAAATGTTTGTAATATGTACACATTCCTTACTAAATACGACTTGAGCAAACAAACACAATAAATATTTTTCATTTCAATTTTGTGAATACGCTTAAACCGCAAACCTTCAACACCTCCTTAGTAGCAGTAAATACATGCTTAACGACAGAAAAATAAACAGTCAACACATCCTTAGTAGCAGTAAATACCTGCTTGACAACGAAAAAATCGATTTCACCATTTAGCATACTGTATTGTCAAATAAGGCGAAAACCTAAATAAGGTAAGCTGCGGTTAACCGCAAAGATCAGTGACGTCAGATCATGAACGGGGGACACAGTTATTTCAACTATGTCTTTCGATCAGTGTGGAAGCAAATTTATTAAGTTAACTAATGAAAAAGAAGAGTAGAAGAAAAAATAACTAAGTGTGAGAGAAAAATTGTTCAATTTAATAACGACATTGAAGAAAGGAAAACAACTTTGGATTTATTAGAGTCCAGAATAAAAAGTGCAAAAGATGATTTTGGAGATAAAGCAAAAAGAAAATTATGGTTTAGATTAAGCAAACAAAAAATAAGCGAAAAATGTAAAATAAAAACACTTCTCAAAAAACTATCGATTGAAAATGAAGAGAAAACAGCCTTAGAAATAAAAAGAGCTGACATAATAAGAAGATGGAACATTGTGCAACAAGAAGTATTGTCATTTGAAAACGGGGATGGTCAGGATAATCCAATAATCATAAAACAAGAAAGACAATAAGTAAGTTTTATTTTATCATTTCTCGAGGCCCCTCTAGCGGGTGTTTTTTTGGAGCCTGAAAGTGGGTTTGGGATGGTCGGTTTGATCTCCCTGAAAGTGGGTTTGGGATGGTGGGTTTGATCTCAAAACCCACTTTTATTAGTCTAAACCCACTGGCTCACCAGTTTTTATTTTTACAGATTTTTTCACTTTTCATTTTTACAATTTTTCTGAGGTCACTCTGGTAGGTGTTTTTTTTTTTTTTCACCCACCCCTCACCCATTTTTGTCACTGTACTCCCTTCACTTTTTTTTTCACCCACCCCTCACCCATTTTTTGTCACTGTACTCCCTTACCCCATTTTTTTTCTTTTCTCATTTTTGATTTTCTAAAAGTGTATGTTTTTTTTTCTTTTCTATTTTTGTCACTCTAGTAGGGGGGTACTTGGAGTATGAAAAAAAAAAAATTGTGGGGTGGTCTGGAGAAGCTAAAAATTTTTTTAGTGGGGTGGTCTGGAGAAGCTATTTTTTTAGGGTGGTCTGGAGAAGCTAAAATATTTTTTTTTTTTTTGTGGGAGAGGCTCAATATACCATATTACTAATAGAACCGCCTCATTGAGGCAGTTCTAATGAGTACACACAACCTATGTCTTGCAGGTTGTGGGTGCTCGTTAGAACCACCTCGATGGGGCAGCTCCTAAGAGTACACACAACCTATGTCTTGGAGCAGAAATAAGGAAAATAATGTATATCCCTGAAAACCCCAGTGTTCTCAGTATAAAGTGAGGTTTACAAAGGTGTCCATTACATGGACTTGTTTAGGTAATGAACCAGTTTTTACACAAACATAGTCTCACTACACCTTTCCCTGAGTGCAAGAGGTACCCACTGTCTATATATTGAGAGTGAAAAATGAATGAGTTCACAATGTGGAAAAGTTACAAAAATAATCCAAAAATTATACAGGGTATATATCTAAACCACATGCACATCTCATAACACAAAGAAAACACATGGAAAGTTTCAAAACGTTGGTACAAAACAGTAGAGAGTTGCACTCACAAGATGTGCACACTATCTATATACCGAGGGTGAAAAGTTGCACTCACAAGATGTGCACACTATCTATATACCGAGGGTGAAAAGTTGCACTCACAAGATGTGCACACTATCTATATACCGAGGGTGAAAAATATCTAAGTTCAAAATGTGGAAAAAGTGAGAAAAAAATGATCCATTAATTATATCTAAACCACCATGAACCTCAGAAGTAATTTAACCATAGTTCTGGTTATTGTGTTCTGCACGTTGTCTCACAGTGCTTTACATTTGTGAACGATATCATGAAAATATCTCAAACAGTACTAGTTTTCAACTTACAGAGCGGAAATGAGTACATGGTATAAGTTCAATGTTCAAAGGACAATAACTCCAAAAGTAGGCGACCCAGAATTATGATGAATATGTTCTTCACATCGTCACACGGTGCTTCATGATATAAAAGTTATGGAGCTGACACAAAACGGAGGCACTGACGGATGGACATAGGGACGGACACTCAAACGTCGTAGAGACTAACACAATACCGTGGCGAGGCATAAAAAATATCACCAGCCCTTCATTTGCGCAATGAGCATTGTGTATTTACAATATACACATGCATGTTTTGCGGCTTCATTCTTCAATCTTCTTCTGCAGTGTGTAAGCAACTGAAGTTTTGCATCAAATAGTTTTACATCTCTGGAAGTAGCCTGGTTTGAAGCTCATCTGACTGATGATCAAGAGGTTAGGGATTCCATACATGCTGAGTCAGCAACATTCTTTTGTGGAGATTGGCTGTGGAATCTTTCTACGGTCTTATCCAATTTGCTGATTAAAGAAGAGCAGTTGTCAGTTTCTGGTGAAAGAATATACACTTTACTGATTAACCTCTTATGTATAAGCCAGCCCAGAAAAAGTGTGGTTAGGGGAACAGACAGGTTTGATATGATGTCACTAGTGTTGACTTGGCCGTTAAACTCCAAACACACAAACATCTCTGAAAATACGAAATGAAACTGACCAGATATGTGAAAACTCGTCAAGCCCTTCTAGAGAATGTTCTGGATTGTTGAACACAGACTTTTCAATTCTGAGTGAACCTCTTGCATGAGAACATACAGTAGGCTGACGTGGTGTACCATTCTTGAACTTAAAAGGTGTTCTCATGAAACCGATAGGCGTCATGTTGTTCTTCCAAAGACTCTCACCTGTAGCAAACAGAGGAACATATAACAATAACACTCTCAAAATTATGACGCCTTTAGAACTTGTTGTAATAATCCTAAAATTTTAACAAATATGTTTCACAATCAACAAGGAGTCCAAAAGGTGCAGTCGGAAGGGCAAACAGTGTAGATCCAGATCAGACTGTAGTAGTCTGACCGGAGTCTGCACTGTTTGCTCAGATCTACATGTCCCAATACCTATAGCAAACAGAGGGACATATTACCTAAAAATTATGACGCCTTTAGGACTTGTTGTAATAATCCTAAAATTTTAACAAATATGTTTCACAATCAACAAGGCGGCCCCCGCCAATCAGGGCTTGAAGAAATAGATGTGCTGCATGATGCTTCCATGCAGAACTGAAACCGATCCGCACACGAGTCCTCGTAAACTACTTAAAGGATCTAAGCCTGCCAAGACAAAGCGGTGCGAGTCGGCCCGTCAATGCTTATAAACCCTATTGGTGTTATTGGGCAGCAGGGCTTGAGATGTCCTTTCATCTCAATGTCCGGTAAAAGTCCCACAAAATTGGAAGCAACGTCTCCAAAACGACCTTTACAGTGTTGACGGGGATGTTAAACCTCAAATCAAACAAACAAAACCATCAACAATGAGTCCAAAAGGTGCAGTCGGAAGGGCAAACAGTGTAGACCCAGATCAGACTGGAGTATTCTGACCTGAGTCCGCACTGTTTGCTCAGACCTACATGTCCCAATACTCAGAATATATGGCAACAATTGTTTTGCTTAGCTGTTCAACATGATAACCCCTACCTTTGCAAACAATGAAGAAGCCATCTGATCAGGATCTACACTTTTTGTCATTCAGTTTGCGAAATGAACAAATACATCATATCAAGTAACTTGATTGACTGATGGTCAGAAATGTATGTGACAAAATTAATATATTCAGCAGGACAAAGGTTTAGAGGAATAATTAGGCTTAATATACCTTGCCATTAAAAGGGAGAGAACGGCCTAGTTTGTTTGTGTCGAGGTTTATGTCCAAGTCAACACCATTGAAATCATTTTGGAGATATTGTTTCCGATTTTGTGACCAAACAATCTTTGCAACCTACCAAAGACTTGGTTAGATTTTGACGACTTGACATATATAAATTTCAAGGAAAAATACTCAAATTTTGCCCTGTCTTCACTTTGTTTCGAACCAACTGAAATGACTATTTTCAATGTTGAAAGGGCCATATCTCCAAAATAAAGTAAACCAGTTCTCATATTCTGCACAACCCCTCATGGTGCTTAACCTTCGTGTTAAGTTTATGGAAAATGTCTCAAATACAGTAGAACTTCGATGGCTCGTTTACCATGGCTGAGTCGAACCCATTCATGTGTCCCTGTCGAATTTCTCTACATAAGAAATAGGGAGAGTAAAATGTTGGATATTTTCGTCTTTAATCTTGCAAATGGATACTGTGTGTACTCATTAGAATCGCCTCGATGAGGCGATTCTAATGAGTACACACAGCATACATTTTTTCATTGTAGAACAACGAAAATATGTCCTAAAGTATATCGTTATTCCTCCTGGCAGTAACCCTCAGTGGCTCGAACTACCCCTGTCTCGAACAGATTTTCGTGGTCCCAAAGGTGTTCGAGCCATTGAAGTTTGACTGAAGTTACCTGTATACAGAGTAGATACAACTAGAAATGGTTTCAGAGGAAATTGTTTGTTTGTTTGTATTGGAGTTTAACGGCACAGTCAACACTATTTAGGTCATTTTTGAGCCGGTCAGTTTACATATCCACACATTAACTCCACGTAAGCAGTTAACCAGTACAGTGCACATTCTTTCCCCAGAAACTGACAACTGCCCCTCTTGAAGCAGCTGAAGGGAGAGAATGCTCGTAAAAAAGATTTCATGATCAATATCCACTGACAATTTTCAGGAGCCTGTGGCTTTAAAAAAATCCAACAACAAAAAACCAGAGGACAATGGTCCTGAGCCGCTCACCTGAGTACTAAGCATTTATGGAGCCATTGTGTTTCTGAGAGGCTTTTCCACTCTTTACACTACACTTCCTCATAATCTTATAAAAGAAAAGCTTAATGGTTTAATTGAATGGGCTTTTCACAGAGAAGATTCTCTCTATCTTGCATGTAATGTCAGAAATGCATTTTTCACTTCTAAAGAGCATACGAATTATACACTTTGGTCATGTCAGAAAGTGTGTGATGCCCTCACTATTCTACTTGACAATATTTATATTAGATTCGATGGGTACGAATTGCGCAACTCTTGTGGCTGATCTGTTCTTGTATTGTTATGAAAGAGACTTCATGCTGTCGCTTTCCATTGATAACCAATCTGAAATTATTGAAGCTTTTAGCTCCACTTCTAGATATTTAGATGATTTATTAAATATTGATAATACCTATTTCGATGGTTTGATCAGTCAGATTTACCCCCAGAACTTCAGTTAAATAAAGCAAATTCTTCTGATACCGAGGCCCCGTTTTTGGATTTACATCTATCTATTGTAGATGGGTTTGTTTCGTGCAAAATTTATGATAAACGCGATGACTTTGATTTTGAGATTGTAAATTTTCATTTTTTGGATGGTGATGTTCCTCGTGAGCCAGCCTATGGCGTTTATATTTCGCAGTTAATTCGATTTGCTAGAGTGTGTAGTCATGTAACTGACTTCAACACTCGTAATAACTTATTAACGGCTTAACTTCTTAATCAGGGTTATCGGTACCATAAACTACGCAAAGCCTTTTCAAAATTTTATAGACGCCATTCTGATTTAATTTCAAAATTCAATATTGGACTTAAACCAGTGCTTCAGCTGAAGTGCACGACCCGCCGGATGTTTTAAGCTTTATGAGTGTTACCATATATATGTATGGCGGCCATTTTGGTCATGTGAACTGGACCTAAAACGGTTCCCCCAATAAATGCGCCTTATCGTAAGGAGCAAAAATATATCTTATACTTTAGTACTGTATTCTGAATCGTTTGCAGGATAAAATGCATTCTCACTTTTCCAATACAAAAGCATATGTGTCAAAGTTTGACCTAGGCACAAAGAAGGTCAAGGTCAACCCAGGGTCACCATTTTAGCAATTTATGATGGGCCTACGTCCCAGATGCTATTTATCAAGTTTCGTGGAAATCTGTCCAGTGGTTCTGGAGAAGACTACTTTTGAAGGGTCTTTACCATATATGGCTTCGCGGCCATTTTGGTCATGTGACCTGGACCCCATGAGCAAATTTTGGTTTCCCCCATCCCATAGAGGCTCCATATGAAATTTGGTTTCAATCGGCCCAACGGTTTCCGAGGAGAAGCAGTTCGAAAATTTTCACATTTTTCGCCTCGGCGAGGCTATACTAAATGGAATGTAATATTTCGCAAGTTCATTGGTAAGATCTCATTGATATCTATCAGTATGCCAAAATTGTTTAAATATTCCAAGCGGTTAAGTCACTATCACCAATTTTCACAAACGGGTTACAGATGGACAGACAGACCATATATGGCTTGGCGGCCATTTCGGTCATGTGACCTGGACTCCATGAGCAAATTTTGGTTTCCCCGATCCCATAGAGGCTTCATATGAAATTTGATTTCAATCGGTCCAACGGTTTCCGAGGAGAAGCAGTTCGACAATTTTCACATTTTTCGCCTCGGCGAGGCTATACTAAATGGAATGTAATATTTCGCAAGTTCATTGGTTGGACCTCATTTTTATCTATCAGTATGCCAAAAATTGTTTGAATATTCCAAGCGGTTAAGTCACTATCACCAATTTTCACAAACGGGTTACGGACGGACCCAAAGAAGGTCAAGGTTAACCCAGGGTCACCATTTTAGCAATTTATGATGGGCCTACGTCCCAGATGCTATTTATCAAGTTTCGTGGAAATCTGCCCAGTGGTTCTTGAGAAGACTATTTTTGAAGGGTTTTTACCATATATGGCTTGGTGGCCATTTTGGTCATGTGACCTGGACCCATGAGCAAATTTTTGTTTCCCCCATCCCATAGAGGCTCCATATGAAATTTGACTTCAATCTGCCCAACGGTTTCTGTGGAGAAGCAGTTCGAAATTTTTCACATTTTTCGCCTCAGCGAGGCTATACTAAATGGAATGTAATATTTCGCAAGTTCATCGGTTAGATCTCATTGATATCTATCAGTATGCCAAAAATTGTTTAAATATTCCAAGCGGTTGAGTCACTATCACCAATTTTCACAAACGGGTTACGGACGGACAGACAGACAGACCATATATGGCTTGGCGGCCATTTTGGTCATGTGACCTGGATCCCATGAGCAAATTTTGGTTTCCCCCATCCCATAGAGGCTCCATATGAAATTTGACTTCAATCGGCCCAACGGTTTCCGAGGAGAAGCAGTTCGAAATTTTTCACATTTTTCGCCTCGGCGAGGCTATACTAAATGGAATGTAATATTTCGCAAGTTCATTGGTTAGATCTCATTGATATCTATCAGTATGCCAAAAATTGTTTAAATATTCCAAGCGGTTGAGTCACTATCACCAATTTTCACAAACGGGTTACAGACGGACAGACAGACAGACCATATATGGCTTGGCGGCCATTTTGGTCATGTGACCTGGATCCCATGAGCAAATTTTGGTTTCCCCCATCCCATAGAGGCCCCATATGAAATTTGACTTCAATCGGCCCAACGGTTTCCGAGGAGAAGCAGTTCGAAATTTTTCACATTTTTCGCCTCGGCGAGGCTATACTAAATGGAATGTAATATTTCGCAAGTTCATTGGTTAGATCTCATTGATATCTATCAGTATGCCAAAAATTGTTTAAATATTCCAAGCGGTTAAGTCACTATCACCAATTTTCACAAACGGGTTACGGACGGACAGACTGACAGAATGACCGAATGACACGGTGATTTTAGGGCACTCTTAGATATCAACCGACTTCAGTCGGTCGCTTTTTCTGCGGGTCGTGCAATCTCTTCTGCAACAAGGTCTATCGGAACCCGAATTTTATGGTGTCTTAGTATATAAATTCAGAAAAATATATAACCGCAATGACTTCAGCACCCAATTTCGTAAAATCATTCTTCGATATAAAAAGATTGGGTACAACAAGGATGTTATGCGACAGACTGCATGCATGGTGTTAACCCAATCACGGTTGGCAACTTTGCTTCCCTCTTTAATGGCACGCCGGTGGGTCAGGTCTCAGATCCTATGATGGTTCCAACATAAAGGCTTATTGAGAATTAGAGAGATCTAATTCAAGGTAATGTTGGTTGGTGCCTGATGCTCTGTCTCTGGTCGGGCCCATCGGAGTCTAACTGTTGATTTTCTTTTGCTCCAGCATTTCAGTGGTTTCTTGCTGTCGAGTCCTCACCGTTGTCTCACCTCTGTGGTTCTTTGATTATTAAATTTTGTGTTCACGGAGATGTTGCACTGATGAGTTAGGAGGCCTTCATGCGGACTGAACAAATTATTTGTCTAAATCGCAACAGAAGTAAGGGCGAGGATTGTGGCCACGTAAAATCGATTTAAGCCCCCAAGTGGAAATCTTTCCACTGACCGTTCCAAGGCGGTTCTTCTGTGGCGGTTTATTTATGTTGTTGTTTATTTCTTACTGTGTGTATCACTTGTGTCTTTTTATTTTGGATGGCCATAAGGCCATTTTGTGGGAAAGTGACTGTCCTTATGGCCTTCCTTTGTTTAGGTTTCCATTATGGTCTGGTCGCTTAATGTTTGTGTTTCTTTCCCTTTGGTGTCTTTGATGGGTGGAGTAAGTTAATTGTATCGATTCCTGATCTTTGTTTTACTTCTACTTTTTAACATAGCATGATCATGTGACCTAAATATTGGAACAAACTTTTGTTCCTCCATTCCATAAAGGCTTCATATCTAAATTTGGCTTAGATATGCCCAGCTGTTTTTCAAAAAAAAAAAAAAAAAAAAAGGAAGAAACAAGTTTGGCTGTCGCCATATCTGTTATGTGACAACTCATTTGCCTTGATTTCCATTTCCTTAAAGCTTTCATGTGAAATTTGATTACAAATGGACCAGTGCTTTCAAATAAAACCTTTTGTTTTATTTTCATATCTAGATGATGTCATTGACCTTGAATACCCATTTCATTTTAGCTGCCTTCATCTACAAATTTTGCAAAATATACACAGTTTTGACTTTTTCCCATACAAAGGCCTATGTGACCAAATTTGACCTTGGCCTTAAATAGGTTAAGGAAATCCGGGGATCATAATTTGAACAAACTATGATTCGCTCGAGTCCCAAATAATACATACAAAGTTTCAGGAAAATCGACCAACTGGTTCTTCTGAAGGTTTTTGACATTATATGGGCATGGTTGGCGTATTGGTCATGTGACCAAACTCATAATTATTAATTTTCATTTCCTTGTTCCTAAAACTTTCAGATAACATTTAATTACAAATGGCATAGTTGTTCCTGTTCATTTGGTTTTAATTTTCATCTCAGCGTCATTTGGCCAAGGTCAAAGAACGGACTTGACCTTGAATCTCGTGTAGTTCAGTTTACTCCTTTAGCTAACTGCATCTACCAATTTCCAAATCACAAACTGCAATAGTTTCTTAAAAATACATGCTTTTGACATTCCTCTTATAAAAGTCTATGTGGCCAAATTTGATCCTGGCATAAAATAGGTCAAGGTAATCCATGGGTCATTATTTAAACAAACTATGACTGGCTTGAGTACCCAGTCCTACACACCAAGTTTCAAGATAATCTGCCCATTGTTTCCAGAGAATGATTTTTTTTATCTTATATTGACTTTGCAGCCATATTGGTCACAAGAACAAACTCATATTAATTATTTTTCATTTTTCTTTTTCCCAAAAGCTTTTCATACGAAATTTGGTTACAAAAAAGACTCAGTGGTTTCTGAGGAAAATAAATTTCAATTTCTTATCTGAATGACCTTGACCTTGAATACTCATGAAGTTTCATCCACTCATTTAGGTAACTGCATCTACCAATTTTCAGAGGCTGCAATAGTTTTGGAAAAATACTTGGATTTAACTTTTTCCCATACAAAAGCCTATGTGACCAAATTTGACCCTGGTGCAAAATAGGTCAATGTTATCCGAGGGTCATCATTTGAACAAACTATGGTGAGCCCGAGTCTCCAATGCTACATACTATATTTCATCACAATCAGCCCTCTGGTTCGAGAGAAGAAGATTTGATACGGGTTTTTACCTTATATAGGCATATCAGCCATATTGGTCATGTGACCAATAATCATCATCATCAATCATCAACGGATTTTTGATTAACGTGCAGGTACAGGGGCAACGTCCACATAAGTGGGCCCCCTTCCAGGTAGCTGGCTTGCTGCACACATGGCAGATCTTACACAAGATCTCAAGGCTTGTCTATCTTGAGGATCGATAGCAGAGAGCTTCCATTCTCTGCAATCTCTTTGTTAGCTGCTTCCAGGTCATCTTGGGCCTTCCTGGCCCCCGCTTTCCACCTACCTGTATGTCACAGGGAGTCTTGACTGCACCTTTGGGGCGTTCCACATGTCCATACCAGCGAAGCCTTCTCTCTTTCAGGATGGGGTCCAGGTCCTCAATGCAAGACGCCCAAGTAACTCACTGGACCTGATGGTGACAGTGTCCTGTAGCTTGACATTGCAGATCTGTCTGATCATTGCCCTGTCATTTCGCTGTAGACGTTGGAGGTTTGGCTTTGTCAATGGCCATGTCTCACTGGCATGGAGCATTGGGCTCCGCACACAAGAGCTATACACACAGCCACGTGTCTTGAACGAGAGTTGGCGGGAAGAGAGAACTGGTAGCAACTCCTTGAATTTCTTCCAGGCTGTTTTCACACTTGATGTAGTTGAAAGGTCGCAACCACCCGCTGCAGAGAGCATATCACCTAGGTAGCAAAAGGAAGCTACAACCTCCAGCTTGTCGGATCCGACTTGGACTTCCCTCTGAGGTCTGCTATCCAAGGGGCGTGCAGTTCCTAGGCACCGTGTACACCTGTAATCAGGGTCCTCTATCAAGCGTTTGAGCCCCAATGCATTTCTTGTGCACCCAGAACTTGCAGCCATTACAAAAGATACTGTTGCTGCCCACTACAGTGCGACATACAGCGCATGGGAATTGGCCTGTACTCTGCAAGAGGTCCAGACCTGTACCACAGATCATGATCTTTGTCTTTCCTGCATTCACTCTCAGCCCTTTCGCCTCCATTGCGCCTTTCCAAGTTAAGAGCCTCCTGACACATTCCTCAAGGGACTCAGCTATGATGACAAGGTCATCAGCATACAGGTCCTCCCAGGGGACTCCAGAGCGAAACTCGCATGACAAGGCTTCAAGCACAATGATGAAAAGCAGTGGGCTGAGAACAGAGCCTTGATGAACACCCACCTTCACCTCGAATTCTTCACTGTAACCATCACCATCGCGGACACGGCTCCGAGCATTAGCATACATTCCTTGGACCAGATTATTAATTACTAAATGCGTTTATTTGAAATCTGATTGCAAATGGCCCAGTCAATGATTTCTGAGGAAAAAAAGTTTTAATTTTCATATCTGAATGACCATGACCCAAGGCTAAAGAATGACCTTGACCTTGAATACCAGTGCAGTTTCATCCACTCATTTAGCTGACCACATCTACTAATTTTCAGATCACAGACTGCAAGACTTTCCGAAAATACAGTTTTGACTTTTTCCCATTCAAAAGTATATGTCAGCAAATTTGACCTTTGCGTAAAATAGGTCAGTGTCATCTGAGGGTCACCATTTGAACAAACTATAGTGGACCCGAATTCCAAATGCTGCATACTAAGTTTTATGACAATCGGTCCACTGGTTAAGAAAAAGAAGATTTTTGAAGGGTTTTACCTTATATGGGCCTGGTGGCCATTTTGGTCATGTGACATGGATCTCACCTACAAACTTTCATTCCCCCATCCCATAGATACTCCGCATGAAATTTGACTTCAATCGGCCCAGCGGTTTCAGAGGAGAAGATGTTTGAAAATGTTGACAGACGGACAACAGACTGCAGACGACGGACCCTTGCCATACTATAATCTTCCCTAAAGATTTCATATGAAATATGGTTACAAACGGCCCAACGATTTTGAGAAAAATGTGTTATAATTCTCATATCTAAGTGACCTTGGACTAAGAACAAGGAATGACCTTGAATACTCAAGTAGTTTAAATAACTCATTTAGCTTACTGCATCTACCAATTTCAGGTCACAGGCTGCAACAGTTTCTGAAAAGTGCATGGTTTTGATTTTTTTTCCATACAAAAGCCTACTTGACCACATTTGACCTTAGCGTAAAAAAGGTCAAGGTCATTCAGGAGTCATCATCTGAACAAATTGTATTTGGCTCGAGCCCCCATTGCCATATACAAAGTTATATGATAATCAACCCACAGATTCTGGAGAAGAACATTTCTGAGGGGGATTTACCTTATATGGGCATGGTGGCCATATTGGTCATGTAATCAACATCATATTAATTTTCATTTTCTTGTTCCCCAAAAGCTTTCATATGAAATTTTGGTTACAAACGGCTCAGTGGTTTCTGAGAAAAATAAGTTTTAATTCTCATTTGTGTGAATCACTACAGCGCTGACAAAGGCTTTCTAACAATAGACAGCATGCATGTGTGCATGCATGCATGAGTGTACATGTGCATGCATGCATGTCTGATTGCATGCATGCATGTGTGTGCATGCATGTATGTGTGTGCATGCATGTATGAGTTATGTGTGCATGCATGTGTGCTTGCATGCATGTGTGAGTGTGCATTTATGCATTTGTGTGTGCATGCATGCATGAATGCATGCAATGCATGTACATGCATGTGTGTGCATGCATGCATGAGTGCATACATGCTTGCATGCATGTGTGTGCATGCAAGCATGCATGAGTATGAGCATGTATGCATGCATGAGTGCATGTATGCATTAGTACACATATGTGTATGCACGCATGCATGTGTGCATGCAAGTGTGTATGTGCATGCATGAGTATGAGCATGTATGCATGCATACATACATATGCATGCATGAGTTCACGTATGTGTGTGCATGCACGAATGTGTGCATGCATGCATGCAAGTGTGTATGTGCATGCAGGTGCAAGTATGAGCATGTATGCATGCATGCATACATGTATGTATGAGCGCATGTTTGTATGCATGTGCACATGCGTGCATAAGTCACTTGTGCATGCATGCATGTGTGCATGTATGCGTATAGCCATACATGCATGTGTGAGTGCGTGCATGAGTGTATGTGCGCATGCATGTGTGCTTGCATGTATGCATGAGTGTGTGCATTTATGCATGTGTGTGTGCATTTATGCATGTGTGTGTGCATTTATGCATGTGTGTGTGCATGTATGCATGAGTGCATGCACATGTGTGTACATGTGTGTGCATGCATGTATGTGTGGGTGCATGCATGCATGTCTGCAAGAATGTATGTGTGTGCATGCATTTGTATGTGCACAGCCCCCGCCCATTGGGGCTTAAAGAAATAAATGGGCTGCATGATGCTTCCACGCAGAGCTGAATCCGGCCCGCACACGAGTACTGGTAAACTGCTTAGAGGATGTAAGCCTACCCAGGCAATGCGGTGCGAGTCGGACTGTCCATACTTATAAACCCTATTGGTTTTATTGGGCGACAGGGCTTAAGATGTCATTACATCTCAATGTCGGGTAAAAGTCCCACAAAATTGGAAGCAACGTCTCCAAAATGACCTACAAAGTGTTGACGGGGATGTTAAACATGAAATCAAACAAACAATTTGTATTTGCATGCATGCCTGAGTGTGAGCGTGCATGCATGTATGCATGCGTACATGTACGCATGATTGGATACTGTCCAAAAACCTGTCCAATGTAAAAAATGTTAAACAGACTGCAGCAATTGAAAGAGAGCCAAAAAGTACCCACAAGAAATTTTCAAGCCTTTCCATTGTAAAACGTTTATATATTTGACAAAAAAAAAAGAAATTTTACAAACTTGCAAGAAATAATAATGTTTATGTGTTATTAAGAAAGAAAAAGAAAAAAAAAATAGAAATGTGTCCAGATGACAGATGCCGCCTCTTCCCGAAAATCCATGTTGCACAGGGATCAGCCGAGGGGGCGATTCGGGCGACTTCTTCGCCTGAAGTTCAAAAACTTCGCCTAACCAGCCTGGAAAAGAGAAGTTGACTTCGCCCTGTTTTTTTTCCGACCTTCTTTTTTCTTTGTCTCCAGGATCGGCTTTTCAAATGCGAAGTAATATCCATCGATAAAGGCACAAAGTTGATAACAAAAACACCTATTGATAATCCGATAATTAATAATCCAACTCTATGTGTTAATTGCTCGAGTCAGAAACTGTCCACCTGTAGCGTTGAGCACAAGTTGTCAGCTCAGTTAATTATGTAAATAGGTGAATCGGGTTAGTCCAGATCGGCATCTTTGATCTTATTTCATGGCCACTTAGACTTTGAGTAATCAGACTTGTCCGCGTGGCATGAGACGATCGGTCTTTTTGATCTTGGCAATATGATTGAGGCATGAAAAACGTGCGTCTCATTTTACATATCAATATAAGATAGATAGAGGTGCGACTTTTTTTACCAAATGGAATCTTCCTTCTTATATATAGCAGGAGTTCAATTCAAAATTTATGCGGCTGGGCTTGCCCCAAAACGGACAACACCATCTTTAAAGCACAAGAAAAACAAACATGACAGGTCCGTGGCGGGGCGAGCACATCCGCCCACATATATACTCAATAAGCTGGGGGCACAGACCAAATAATGTAAAAATGTACATACGTTACAAAAATATGCAAAAATCAAACAAAAAAATAAAAAAAAACAAAATACCAATATCAAAATTGATACAAAAAGCGTAGACGACATCCATAGACATGGTGCTGGCGTGAGGGTGTAGATGCGGCTGAAGCTACAAGCTAGAAGAAAGAAATGGATGGACTCTACACTTTTGTTGTGCAAATAAGCACCACAAAATGGCTAAAAACTTTGTCTCGAATCCCCTGATTGGATATAAGGTGCATAACACGTAGCATGGAAACGTGTATAGCAATCTTTAGAAACGTCTTCCAAATTGCAATGAAACTTTCAAACATAATTAACTGCTAAACGATCCCCTTTATGATAAGGTCAAACTCGGAGCCTACCCTGTTACACAAAACAACCCACACCCATTTGCGACAAACCGCAAAAACCCAAGGCACAGCACTGCTATAACTTAAACGCAGTGCAATCACGTAGCCAAACCTTTAGAATGGAGTTCCAAATTACTACAACTAAACTATGTTGCACAAAAACAAAGGCTCACATTGGAACTGTGCAACATATCCACAGCCCTTGAAATATGAAGCACGCCTAGCCCAGAAACTCCTACATTTAAAGATGCCCTTTAGCGACAGGACACATGCACTCCTGAAGCAAACGGGAAGACAAAATATAAGCCCCACCGAGACCTGGAAAGGTCACGGCACCGTTTCACAAACCTCTCAGGACGGAGCTCGGCGATTGGCTACAGGGCAAGGGGATGCCCGTGGGCTCAGAGACACCTGAGACGTGAGACGACAAACATGGACGGACGGGGCTGGAGCCGAGCGATGGTCTCCCTGTTCACCGGCAACGGGGAATAGGGGTACCACCGAACGGCTACGGTGTAGTGCCAGCATGGATTCGTTCCCTGGGACCCCACCAGCTGACGACCCGCGACACGGGGAAACTGGAAAACAACAACAACAACAAAATTTATGGGTGTAAGGTTATGTGTTCATGAAAATTTATTTGGAAAATAAGTTAATAACTGAACTTTTAGCAAACAGCGTTCTGCTGCGTCTGATCTGGGCCTGCACTGTTTGCCAGTGTACCCGTGTTGGGGTTTCTGGTACTAAATGGGTTAACAGGATTACCTAAACAAATAAAAACCGTGATGTCAAGCCCCGATCAGGCGCTAAGATGGGAACTAGAAGAAAGGGAATATAGGATATGATAAATGAAAAGAACATATAAAAAAAAAACTGCCCCATTGCACCTGCAGCAACTTGCCGGCATATCACGGTCGCACAGATCAAAACTCCCGCCCTACTGCACAACATGACTCATAACCTCGAGGTGAGATTAAATCGGTTGTTTCCCTTTAATGCCCTTCAGTGACTAAGTGAGCGGGGACATCGATAAAATGAAAGTAGATAAGTATCTGATGTCTGATTATTGCTGCTATAAGCGAGATACCGATGTGCATAATCATTCAGCAAGTGCATCAGCAACATTGATATGTAATTCGCAACGATATCACACCCGCACACTGTATTTCTAAATTGCAAATAAACAACGATATTTACGGAAATTACCGAAAATTCGGCCCGACAATTTCCGTAATTTAGTAGTTTTTCTCGAGCCCTACTTCTCCCTCTTGTCCCTCATTTCGCCCTGTCAGTGCTGGAGGGAGAAGTCACTTCTCCCTGCTTCCTGGGCCTAGGATGATCCCTGGTTGCAACAAAATTTTCTAAGTGTGTGACCTTGTCACCAGGAACATTTGTGAGAAGTTATATTGAAATTGGTGAAAAAATGTAAGTGCTAGAGCAATGACAAAGTTTTTCTAAAAATAGCCACAGTGACCTTGACCTTGAAAGTCGAACTCGCTCGAGGTATTGTCATAAAGAACATTTGTGTGAAGTTATATATATAAAACAACGAAAATATGTCCTAAAGTATATCGTTAGGCCTCCTGGCAGAAGCCCACAGTGGCTCGAACTACCCCTGTCTCGAACAGATTTTCGTGGTCCCAAAGGTGTTCGAGCCATTGAAGTTTGACTGTACGTGGTGTGTAAAGATCGCTCCGTAATAAAAGGGAGATATTTTCATGGGAATTTTCAGTAGGTTGGTATCTGTTCATGGTATAGTGTATATCCCCTTTAGCCCCACCTTTCAGCCATACTGTGATGCTGCCTTAACCTCACAGACGGTGCCCCGACCATTTTTGCTAGCATTAGCTGAATGTGGACTCTGTAGATCATGTGCAAGAGTGGCTAGGCCCTTGAACAATTCCCAATTTTCTACAATTTTTGTTTGATTTGAGGTTTAACCCATTGTATATGGGAAACCCCTAAAGGGGTACCTTGGCAAACAGTGCAGACCCTCTGATCAGGGCCTGCACTATTTGCTAACAGAATAAAAACAAAAATAAATAGGCCTGACCCCGTTTATCTGACAAATGGACTTGTCCAACATATAGCAGTGGAAGAGTCTACTAGCATTCAATGGGTTAATGTCCCCATCAACATTGTAAGCTTTCGTTCAGATCCTATGAATTATTATTGTATACATATATATGTATATATATATATGTATTGCATGTCAGAAATTGTGATATAAATATGTATATTAAATTTTTACCAAGTAAATACAGGACTTTCTATGAAAAAGAAAAATGATATTTCTCACTGAGAAATAATTCCAGAAAAAAAAAATTTAAAAAAATGTTTTTTTTTTTTTTACCTATCGACCGTAATATTTTCTAGCACTTTTGATAAAATATCATAAAACTGTCAAAAAAAGCAAAACTTATACTTAAAACCATGTTCTTTTGCTTCCTTGATGCTCTGAACCACATGATTTGAATGTTTTTTTTGTTTTTTTTGGTTATATGGCTAGAATTAAGCCCATAATTTTTTGTCATTTAGCGGAAACAGCTATTTCAGGCCTTATTTATGATTGCAATGTGCCCCAATAATGACAGAGGTTATAGTATTATGATAATCCTTCTGTTTGTTACTTTAAGGCACGTGTCGATAAAGGTAATAACGTAAAGTGATTATTGTTCATTTTGCATACTGACATATGCAGGTTTGATTGGTCTACAGGGCTTGAGATGTCATTTCATCTCAATGTCGGGTAAAAGTCCTACAAAATTGGAAACAACATCTCCAAAATGACCTATACAGTGTTAGTTTAGTTTAGAGGCAAATCCAATTTCTTTTTGAAATACGGGATTTCTGTCCTGAGGGGGGTACAAATCCAATAAACAAACAAGTGCGTAGTTTAATCTATTTATTACATTTTATCTTTCAGTTAATTTTTTACGTTTAATGACAGTATTTTCTTTTACAAGAAAACTTACTTACGAGTATCACCCAATTTTGGAGCCCCAGCCATCTACCCGTCAATCACACTGATGAATACTCAGAAATCAATTTCCAATTTCATGATCAGCTGCCATTTTGTCTGGTACAGGGATCATTTTCGGGCGAGATTTGCTCACCTTTTCGCCAAAAATCTAACCGAAATTGACTAAATGGGAGTAAAATCTCATAGAAAAAATGTTATTTGACTAAGGACATTACTGTACTGTTTCACTGGAATTTCGTAATTTCTCACCAGTTTCAGCTGGGTGAGATATTTTCTCCCATGATATTCTGAGCCAGAATTATCCCTGCTGGAATTTGTGAATGCGGGAAGAATAATTGTTTAGTGTAATTCGAGTTGGAGTTGAAACTGGAATTAACGTTTTCATTCAATGACAAGGAATATATCCGCGATGAACTGAATCGATACCTAGGTAAGAAAGAAGAACAATTTCCTGATAATTTGCCTGACACTGTGCAGCAGATCAGCTGATTGTTCTATTAAAACTATCTATCTACTCATTCTACTGATACTGCTTCGGTCACATTTGACCATTACCGCAGGTGTACATTACATACACTCCAGGTTTGCAGAATGAAAGCCTACACAGTAATCCTCTAATTACGGTAGGGATCTTTAACCTGCACTGGGGATGGTTTTCCCTGCACAAGGGGCCTCCAGTTAACGTCCCGATCCGAAGGACGGTGCACTTTATGACATTCATCCCTGCAAATGATGCCAATGGAGAATGTTTGGACACCAAAATTTTATAGCCACTGCCGGGGATCGAACCCGGGACCTCTAGCATCAGAGGTAAGTGCACTAACCACTGAGCTAACACTATCGTCTTTGCCTTTAACCATTAACCTGACCCCTGTCATTCGTAAGATAATGCTCATGTCCGCATCTAGGCTGTGCCTAAGTTCATATTATGCATGTTGTATATTTATTAATATTTACATTTCCAGTGTAAAGTCTAATGTAAACCTATAGAAAACAATTGCGTTCATACTTCCATGAACACATCGAATCACATGATTTTCAGTGACGTTAAGTGACGTCATTCTAAACCATTGTTCTCTACGGGCGTTGATGAGGTAAACGCTGCTCCGCTCTTTGTAGAAAAACAGCGTGTAAATGTTTTTCAGCTTTAAAAGTTTGCCCTGCAAGCATTTTTTTTGCCCAGTGATGAGGGGCAAATAATGTAAATATAAAAAATTAACTTAATTTTTCTGCTTTTCATGAAAGTATGAATGACAGCGGGTCGCTAGCAAAGTTTGCATGAACACCTTCGGGGTTCATTTACTTTGCACGTGACCCACTGCGTTCATACTTCCATGAACTGCAGAAAAATAAATTTCATTTCTAAATGGACTTTATTAATATAATTTGGAACATTATGGGTTGTTTTTCTAGCCCTGCTGCCCAATGAAACCAATAGGGTTTATAAGCATGGACGGGCTGACTCGCATCGCTTGGCCTGGGCAGGCTTAGATACTCTAAGCTGTTTACCAGTACTGGTGTGAGGGTAGGTTTCAGCTCTGCATGGAAGGGTTGTGGGACAACTCGGCACATAGCAAACTCGGCACATGACAAACTCGGCACATAACAAACTCGGCACATGACAAACTCGGCCTATACAAACTCGGCACATAATTAGCTGTTTGGGTCAATTATCTATTGTTCACTTGGTAATGATAATTGCATAACCAAACAAATAATCAAATTAAAGTTACCTGTGAAATAGGGACCAACTAAATATGGAGCAAACATCAATATTTAATGGAGTAGATCTTTATTAAAAAACAAAATATGAAGATTCTTTTTACAATACAATTTCAACTATTTAAGTTTCAAATATTTAAGTTGTTTCTTAAATTTACCAGCGAATAAATCTTAAAAAAAAACCACAAGACATAGGTTGTGGGTACTCGTTGAAAACAAGGAAAAAATATCGTTTGACAAGACGCCCATCAATTGGGCTGGGCAATCTCTTGTTTGACAATACGCCCATCAACTCGGCTGGGCAATCATGGGTCGCAATGAGTCCCAAATATCATATTCACAGCTTTAGTCATCGCCTGATTAATCAGATAATTAGTGTAGCAATTAAGTCATATCCAGAGCTTATTGATCGATTTAAATGATTTGTTTTTAAAATGCAAAAAAAAAAAAAAAAAAAAATAGAAACTTTTTTTTTATTTAATAAGCATACATATAATTATTACAAAACAATAATAATAAAACAGGCAAATAAAGTATTACTGTACAGCTTAATAACCATTATAACTATTGTGGGCCGAGTTTGCTATGTGCCGAGTTTGTAGGGGCCGAGTTGGTTATGTGCCGAGTTGGGTATGTGCCGAGTTTGCTATGTGCCGAGTTGTCCCGACACCCATGGAAGCATCATGCAGCCCATCTATTTCTTCGAGCCCCGATGGGCGGGGCCGGTAAACATGTTGTAGGAGGAGGGCCAGGGCTGTAAACATAAAGGTTGAGAGAACTTGTAGCCCAACCCCATGGCCTTATATGCAATAAAATAGTATTAAACTGAAGTTGTTTTTGTTGTTACACGCTGATGCTGGTACCAATAGACTACTCACATGAACATCGTGTGAAGTCGAGACAGTTCACCAGACGGTGACAACACGGAGCGTGATAGCTCAGTGGTTAGTGCACTTGCCTCTGATGCTAGAGGACCCGGGTTCGATCCCCGGCAGCGGCGATAAAATTTCGGTGTCCGAACACGCTCCATTGGCATCATTTGCAGGGACGTCCCCGTCAACATTATTTAGGTCATTTTGGGGACGTTGCTTCAAATTTTGTGGGACTTTTACCCGACATTGAGATGAAATGACATCTCAAGCCCTGCCGCCCAATGAAACCAGAAGGCTTATATGCATCGGACGATCTGACTCTCACCGCTTTGCCTGGCCAGGCTTAGTCCTTCTAAGCAGTTTACCAGCACTCGTGTGTGGTCAGATTCAGCTCTAGTGGAAGCATCATGCAGCCCAATCTATTTCTCCAAGCCCCAGATGGACGGGGACGAACACAATATGATAAGTCACCCGTGCATTCAAGAAGGGCAGTTGTCATTTTCTGGCGAAACAATTGCACTGTACTGGTTAACCGCTTACTGATAAGCCTGCCCAGGAAAAGAGTGGATAAATGAACTGACCGGCTCAAAAATGACCTAAATAGTGTTGGCTGGGCCGGTTAAACCGCAATACAAACAAACAAGCAGTTGAAATAGAAGTCTTCCTTCCTTCCTTAATCGTGCGTGCGCCACTCATTCAGATAATTGCTGTCACTCAGGATTTAGTTATCTCGGTTGATTAATCACAAGCTTGTGTTATTAGCATTTGCTAAATAAATAAATTAATAAATAAATTAATAAATAAAATAGTATCTTTTTTAAGTTAAATCTTATTCTCAGGATCATATTCTGTCTATTTAAAATATTCATAGCTTTGAGTGGAGAAAAAATAAATAAATAAATAAATAAATAAATAAATAAATAAAACAGTAATTTTTAATTTGTTTCAAATTAAATCTTATTCTAATTATTATATTCTGTCTATTTAACACACACGCTCTCGCTCTCTCTCTCTCTCTCTCTCTCTCTCTCTCTCTCTATCTATCTATCTATCTATCTTCTGATACTGCGTCGGTCACATTTGACCATTATCGCAGGTGTATATTACATACACTCCAGGTTTTGCAGGATGAAAGCCTGCCCAGTAATCATGTAATTACGGTAGGGATCTTTAACCTGCACAGGGGATGGTTCTCCCTGCACAGGGGGCCTCCAGTTAACGTCCCGATCCGAAGGACGGTGCACTTTATGACATTCATCCCTGCAAATGATGCCAATGGAGCGTGTTCGGACACCGAAATTTTATCGCCGCTGCCGGGGATCGAACCCGGGACCTCTAGCATCAGAGGCAAGTGCACTAACCACTGAGCTATCACACTCTCTGCATGTGTTCCCAGAGAAGACTCAGATCAGCCTGCGCAGTCTGCTATATCCGAATCGCTGTTCTCCGCTGTGTGTGTGTGTGGGGGGGGGGAGGGGCTTTAAGTAAGTGTGCCTAGAAAAGACTTGGATCAGCCTGCGCATATGCGCAGCCTCCATGGTATGTTTTCTCTACTGAGGATATAATTTTATGTGACGGAGAAATATAGTAGATCGTTTCATACATGCAAAATTTTCTTGTCACCAATCTAACTTGTATTTATTAACTGAAGCGGCACTGATGCGTCATCGAGCATGTGTGCCTAGAAAAAATTTGGATCAGCCTGCGCATATGCGCAGTCCGGTATGTTTTCTCTGCTGAGGATATAATTTTATACGAGAAATATAGTAGATCATCTCATACATGTAAAATTTTCTTGTCACCAATTTAACTTGACTGAGTCGGTCACATTTGGCCATTACCTCAGTTGGGTGCGTAGCTAAATTTAGAATTTAGCTGAAAAAAAAAAAAAAAGAGAAGTCACTGGATGAGTCCTTAAAACTATTTACAATCTGAATAACAGAGGTATACTAAAACGCATACCTCTGAGTCTCAATCTTACACTGTATGGGCTTTGAACTCCTCTGCAGTCTTAGCATTCACCACAGAAGAGGGAAGACTATTCCACTGGCGAATAGTCCTAGGGAAGAAGGAATCTTTCAGGGCATCACTGTAGGACTGGTACCTGTGATTCTGTGAGTTGTTTACTTTTGATGCCCTTGTTCGAGTTGAAACTGTCACAGGGGTCAAGTATTTATCTTTATTAACGGCCACTGTACCTGAATGTATCTTATAGAAGAAGGTTAAAGAGGACTGCTCACGACGGGCCTCTAGGGACGGCCATTCTAGCTCGTTAAGCATGTCACCGACGCTGCTTCTATTGCGCCATCGTCGGCAGGTCCATCGAGCAACTGTCCTCTGCACCTTCTCCACCTGCTGAATCTGAGTTTTAACATAGGGATGCCAAATGGGTGATGCATATTCTAGCTGAGGGCGAACCAATGTTTTATATGCAACATCCTTTGTCTGCCTAGGTGCAAAAGCCAAGTTTCGTCTAAGAAATCCTAAAGTCCTAGTTGCTTTTGATGTAATTTCTGAAATGTGTTGACCCCAATCAAGATTATCAGTGATGGTGATACCAAGATATTTGGCGGATTGAACCTGCTCCAAGATTTGCTGGTGTAGTTTATAGTCAAACTTAATTTGTTTGTCAGGAGGGTGTCGCGACACCCTCATTGAATGACATTTGGCCACATTGAACTTCATCTACCAATCGGCCTCCCACTGTGCTAGTTGATTCAGGTCATCTTGTAGAATAAGACAGTCAGAAGAAGAATATATATTCCTATAAAGGACACAATCATCAGCAAACAAACGGACAGATGACCTGATGTTATCAGGGAGATCATTAATGAATACCAAGAAAAGGACCGGTCCAAGGACCCAACCTTGGGGGACACCAGATAAAACAGGGACTGGATCAGACGCTTGGCCATCAAGTACAACTTGTTGTGAGCGCCCTGAGAGCCATGAGCTAATCCACCTGTGTGTGGATCCTCTTATCCCATAGTAATCCAATTTATACAATAGCCTCCTGTGAGGTACCTTGTCAAAGGCCTTAGCGAAGTCCATGATAATCAAGTCAGTCTGTTTGTGGCCACGGTTTGTGGCCCCATCCAGATTGCTCACAATGTCATGGTAAAACTGAACTAATTGAGTTTCGCAAGACCTTTGACTTCGGAAACCATGTTGACAGTCAGCAAGAATGCTCTCAAAGGCTAGGTGCTTGTTGATGTTACTAACTATTATATGCTCCAGGGTTTTGCAACAGATGCATGTTAGCGACACGTATTTTTCTCCTTTTTTATAGACCGGGGTAACATGAGCTTGTCGCCAGTCATCTGGTACAGTGCCCTGGGCGAGTGATTCATTGAAGATAAAGGCCAGCACAGGTGAAATTTCAGCACCACATTCTTTAAGCACCCTGGCATTCAGGTCATCCGGCCCAGATGCCTTATGTATTTTGAGCTTACCTAACAGTTTGGCGACCCCGTTTGGGTCAACTGTTATGTCCCCCATTGAGGGGAACTGACTATTACCTTTAGTTGGTAGCTCACCATCAGTTTCACGCGTAAATGCAGATTGAAACTGTTTGTTACATATGTTGGCCTTATCGCGCGAATCTGTTTTGAGAATACCGTTATCTCTTAACGAAGTGATCCCAAAAGCTTCCTTTTTCAGGGACTTTACGAATGACCAAAACTTTTTTACTTTACTTATATATAAATGCGGGCAATTGCCAGAACATCTCATATTGCCAGAACAATATAAGTATCAAACTTTTGCAACTTTTCTTACAGGCTACAGGTATTTCATGCTACTGAATAGGAGGCCCAATTAAAGATGCTGATCGCTGTACACCGGGTCGGACGACTTTGTGAAATCACCGAAATCTAACGAAATCACCTAAAAATACCGAAATCCCCATTTTATTGATATAAAACTATGTTAAATATTTAAAATATATGATAGGGGTCTAGTTTATCATATTTTGAAATTAATATTAGTAGAACATATCCCCAAACTTCCATTGTTTTTTTTTCTCTTAATATAACATGGTTTTAAATCACTAGTCACCTCCGAAATTAGCGAAATCACCATCATTTTTATACAAAACCATATCAATATTTAAAATATGATAATATGTGATATAGTTTAGAGGTGAATCATTAATGTCAGGAGAAAAGATTCCCAACATATCACTTGGTTGTGTATTTTTAGGGTATTAACCCAAATCTTAACTCACCTCGGAAATTACCAAAATCACCGCCATTTTTATATATATATGAATCCATGTTAGATATTATGAATGTCATTTGACGTGTCACCAGTAACAATTCTGATTCTGATTTAGAGACACAGCTAGCCACTACCTTTCGGTAAATATGGTGTTATATAGGAGTGAGTGAGTGTTTGAGTTTTACGTCCCACCAACAGCTAAGGTCATACGGAGACGGGACCTCTGTTTAAAGACTCATTCGAAAGTCTGGAGAAGCCCGGGGTCGATCCTGCGATCCCTGGTTTAGGCGAGTAGAGTAACCACTACACTACGGAGGCTTCTAGGTGTTATATAGGAAAGTTGTACAAGTTTACAAATTTATTCATCAGAACAGCAAGTTTCACAAATGAAACTTATAACTACAAAGGAAAAGAGAATAAGAACAAATAAAAAGAAAAAAATAAGTAATGAAATAGAACTTCTAGCCTATACCTATACTATGGCTACCAGAGGGAGACAACTTTAAATATACTAGGGACAAAAAAAGGGAACCCCCAAATTCAAATAGAAAGAAGCGAAACTTCAATGTCACCGGGAAGGTTTAAATTGCAGTGGGTTTCCTCTGGCTTTCTTTGCCGGATCATTACAGGGTCACTGATGAGGCTTTATTAGCCGAAACTACGTAGTATGACCCATCTTCTTTCTTATGAATGTTTTCATTGCTCTTAAAGGAACTCATTTTTGATTTTTATTTGCCTTCACTGCAGCTGGTGTTGTGCCGTGTGGCGGCCGTAAAACGTCTCCCCGTACATCAACCATAGTGCAGTTTATATTTTACTTTTGGTCCTTTGAGATCAGCGTGAATATTCTGAGAAATCAGAAATAAATTATTGGTTTAGACTCATATTCTAGACAGGTTTTTAATTATTTGGACCCCATTTTGATTTATATCAGTCTTTGAATCGACTGCCTATTCGAAATTCGCAAAATTGCAGTGGGTTTCCTCTGGCTTTCTTTGCCGGATCATTACAGGGTCACTGATGAGGCTTTATTAGCCGAAACTACGTAGTATGACCCATCTTCTTTCTTATGAATGTTTTCATTGCTCTTAAAGGAACTCATTTTTGATTTTTATTTGCCTTCACTGCAGCTGGTGTTGTGCCGTGTGGCGGCCGTAAAACGTCTCCCCGTACATCAACCATAGTGCAGTTTATATTTTACTTTTGGTCCTTTGAGATCAGCGTGAATATTCTGAGAAATCAGAAATAAATTATTGGTTTAGACTCATATTCTAGACAGGTTTTTAATTATTTGGACCCCATTTTGATTTATATCAGTCTTTGAATCGACTGCCTATTCGAAATTCGCAAAATTGCAGTGGGTTTGCAAAATATTGATAATACCTATTTTGATGGTTTGATCAGTCAGATTTACCCCCTAGAACTTCAGTTAAATAAAGCAAATTCTTCTGATACAGAGGCCCCGTTTTTGGATTTACATCTATCTATTGTAGATGGATTTGTTTCGTGCAAAATTTATGATAAACGCGATGACTTTGATTTTGAGATTGTAAATTTTCCTTTTTTGGATGGTGATGTTCCTCGTGCGCCATCCTATGGCGTTTATATTTCACAATTAATTCGATTTGCTAGAGTGTGTAGTCATGTAACTGACTTCAACACTCGTAATAAATTATTAACGGCTAAACTCCTTAATCAGGGTTATCGGTACCATAAACTACGCAAAGCATTTTCAAAATTTTATAGACGCCATTCTGATTTAATTTCAAAATTCAATATTGGACTTAAATCTCTTCTGCAACAAGGTCTATCGGAACCCGAATTTTATGGTGACTTAGTATATAAATTCAGAAAAATATATAACCGCAATGACTTCAGCACCCAATTTCGTAAAATCATTCTTCGATATAAAAAGATTGGGTACAACATGGATATTATACGACAGACTGCATGCATGGTAGTTAACCCAATCATGGTTGGCAACTTTGCTTCCCTCTTTAATTGCACACCGGTGGGTCAGGCCTCAGATTCTATGACGGCTCCAACGTAAAGGCTTATTGAAAATTAAAGAGATAATGTTGGTTGGTGCCTGATGCTCTGTCTCTGGTCGGGCTCATCGGAGTCTAACTGTTGGTTTTCTTTTGCTCCAGCATTTCAGTGGTTTCTTGCTGTCGAGTCCTCACCGTTGTCTCACCTCTGTGGTTCTTTGATTTCTGTGTTCACGGAGATGTTGCACTGATGAGTTAGGAGGCCTTCATGCGGACTGAACAAATTATTTGTCTAAATCGCGACGGAAGTAAGGGCGAGGATTGTGGCCACGTAAAATCGATTTAAGCCCCCCAGTGGAAATCTTCCACTGACCGTTCCAAGGCGGCTCTTCTGTAGCGATTTATTTATGTTGTTGTTTGTTACTTACTGTGTGTATCACTTGTGTCTTTTAATTTTGGATGGCCATATGGCCATTTTGTGGGAAAGTAACTGTCCATATGGCCTTCCTTTGTTTTGGTTTCCATTATGGTCTGGTCGCTTAATGTTTGTATTTCTTTCCCTTTGGTGTCTTTTATGGATGGAGTAAGTTAATTGTATCAATTCCTGATCTTTGTTTTACTTCTACTTTGCTCTGGCTTTCTTTGCCGGATCATTACAGGGTCACTGATGAGGCTTTATTAGCCGAAACTACGTAGTATGACCCATCTTCTTTCTTATGAATGTTTTCATTGCTCTTAAAGGAACTCATTTTTGATTTTTATTTGCCTTCACTGCAGCTGGTGTTGTGCCGTGTGGCGGGCGTAAAACGTCTCCCCGTACATCAACCATAGTGCAGTTTATATTTTACTTTTGGTCCTTTGAGATCAGCGTGAATATTCTGAGAAATCAGAAATAAATTATTGGTTTAGACTCATATTCTAGACAGGTTTTTAATTATTTGGACCCCATTTTGATTTATATCAGTCTTTGAATCGACTGCCTATTCGAAATTCGCAAAATTGCAGTGGGTTTCCTCTGGCTTTCTTTGCCGGATCATTACAGGGTCACTGATGAGGCTTTATTAGCCGAAACTACGTAGTATGACCCATCTTCTTTCTTATGAATGTTTTCATTGCTCTTAAAGGAACTCATTTTTGATTTTTAATTATATGCAAAGGGGGATCAGTATCTGGCCCATGCACCACGAGCATTGATGCATGCACGACACCTTCTGTGCATGTTAGTGATTGTGCGATGGATTATCTCCCTTGGTATCTGTCGCCATTCTTCTTGCAATGCTCGGCCAATCTGTTGCAGATTGTTACAACGCTGCGGTCTGTTGCACACGCAGCGACACAAAACATCCCAAATGTGCTCAATCGGCGACATATCGGGGGATTTTGCTGGCCACGGCAGTGTCCTTACACCTTGTTGTCTCAGAAATTCGACGGCAACACGGGCTCGATGTGGGCATGGGCCAGATACTGATCCCCTTTGCATATACACCTTCCTTGTGACATTGAAGTTTCGCTTCTTTCTATTTGAATTAATAGTTTAATTATATTTTATTGCATATAATAGCAAGCAATGGGGTTGGGCCACAAGTTCTCACAACATTAGTTACGGCCCTTCCCCTACAATTATACACACAAATTATTTATGCACATGGTAATGGCTAAATATAATACAGCATATTGAAATAAATAAATGAAGAAAAATAAATAAATAAATAAATAAATAAATAAATAAATAAATATAAATAAATAAATAAATAAATAAATAAATAATTAGATAAATAACCATGTCGGGAAATTCTGTAAGTCAAAGCAGCCACTTTTAACAAGTAAATAATAGACAGGTTCATGATCTGTCAAAAGAGATGCATGTTCATACATGTATTTTTTAAGAATTATTGAAACGTTTAGTATCTTTGATAAATTTTTGGACAGCACCGAAAATAAGTAGATTATCCTGATCAGTCAAGAAAGGATCCCCAAACAAACTCTTGTTCAAGGACAGAGGGTGAAAAGGTCTGGTAGTCTGGAACAAAGTGACACGTTCTGTGAGGAAATTTGGACATCTAAAAAAGAAGTGTTTAGCGTCTTCAATAACTTCTGAACAACTGCAGTATGGCGAAAGACAAATATGATTAGAATATAAGTCTCCTTTGAGATTGCTACATTTGTTCCTAATCCTTGCATGTATAACAGAGAAGAACCTTTCTCCACTCGTATAATAAACAGGAATTTTAGGAATTCGAGGGGAACTATTTTTTAAATGTTGTTTAAAGGCTGATATACTTCCTGCTGCACGAACATCGTTATCAAGAGAGTTCCATAAGGAGATAGAAGAGGGTATACAGGACCGTTTAGAAATTTCTGTGCGAGTATATGGAACTGTGATGTTGCTGCTATTTCTCAGAGGATAGTTTGTGACTTCTCTAACTTGCGGAGGAATAAGATCGGTTATATATGAGGGAACTAAGTTGTTATTTACCTTGTACATAAAAGCCAATTTCTGATAATTTCGTCTGTCAGATAAGGGTTCCCAACCACATTCTCTATAAAGATTTTCAAGTGACACGGACCTTGTAAGACCCGTGACTAATCTAGCCGCCTCGTTTTGAAGCTTTTCAAGGGCTTGCTTATCATAAGCAGAACAGCCGTCCCATACTATTGAAGAATACTCAAGGATAGGTAATACGTATGAAATATATATCTGGTTTAAAGCAGTTCTATGAAATGTAAACTTCAGTTTTCGCATTATCCCTATGACCTTGGATGCGCTGGTTATTATATGTCTATATGTCTATGCCATTGGCCGTTATTACTAAAAGTTAAACCTAGATGCTTGTGAGCCTCTACAAATTGTATCGGGGTATTATCGAAAATAATTTGAGGATAATTTTCAAAATGTTTAAGGGTAAAAAACACTGCCTCGGTTTTTAAAGGATTAAAGGTAATTAACCATTGCTTAGCCCACCCAGAAAGAATATGTAAGTCATGATTTATGATTCCTTCTATATCAGCAATTGAGGACGCTGCATAATACAAAGAGCTGTCATCGGCAAAAAGTCGAGTCAAACTTAGCAGTGAGTCAGAAATGTCGTTTACATATATGAGAAATAACAGTGGTCCTAGCACAGAACCTTGAGGGACTCCAGCATGTATATCTCTAGAACTTGAAGTGCAGGACCTTATAACAACTTTTTGTCTTCTATTGCTTAAATAATCGTTTATCCAATTAAGAAGAGAACCAGTTATACCATGCTGTTTTAATTTGAAAAGGAGCCCTTTATGCCATACTCTATCGAAAGCTTTTGACACATCACAAAATATCATACAGGAAAACTGATTATTATCAAATGCCTGACATATATGCTGAAAGATGTCTATTAATTGGAAAGTAGTAGAATGTTTTGGTAAAAATCCAGACTGGTATCTATATAAAAGGTTATTTTCATGGAAGAAATTATACATATTTTTATGTGCTATTCTTTCCTGGAGCTTTCCAACACCACTTAAAAGTGAAATTGGTCTATAATTGGATAAAATCGATTTGTCCCCTTTCTTATATAGAGGCAGCACATTGGATGTTTTCCATATATCCGCAAAACAACCTTCACGAAAAGATCTGTTAAAGATAATTGACAAAGGGATAGATATTTCCCTAGCAAAAGCCTTAAGCATCCTATTGCTTATGGCATCAGGACCCGTAGCTTTGTTAGGATTCAGAATTAATATCAGTTCTGTTATTTCTTCCGGAGTACAAACAATATATATTAGAAAGAGATTTATCAGTTATAGATTGAAATCCAGGCAGTTGTGTGTTATTATCACCTAGATCACAAATTGAACTAAAATAGGAATTAAGACATTCAGCCTTTTCACTGTCAGTAAAACAATAGACATTCTGGTCTTGAAGTGAATTTAACAATGGAGGTATATTTCCAGAGTTGCTGTTATTTTTTACAAAATGCCGAATGACCTGCAAAATTTTTTTCTTGTCATTGTTTTTAAAATCAGACAAAGAAATTTCCAAATTGTTATAAAACTTTTCTTTGGCGTGTTTTTTCAGATTGTTAACTTTATTTCTCATTTGTTTAAATTTATTTCAATCATTGATACTGCCAGAATTATTTGATTTCTTTCTGAGTTTATCTCTTATACGAATAAAATGGCGAATTTCTGCATCAAACCAAGGTTTATCATTTGGACGAACTGTTACAATTTTGGAAGGTATACATAATTTCACGAATTCCAGAAATTTATCAGTGAACTTCATACAACCTTCATTTACAGAACCCTCAGACAGGATGCTCCAATCATAGTTTGAAACTAAAGTTTTCAGTTGTTGAAAATCAGCATTTCTGTATAACCATACAAGTCTCTTAAAAGTTGCCTGACAACTGTAATGGAAAGGGATTCTAATAAAGGTCGCTCTGTGATCACTTATATCAGTTGGAGTTTCTAGAACACCAGAATCTGAGAATAACATATCGTCAGGTATTAGAATAGGATCTAATATAGCTTGTAAACGAGTACCTTCATGAATAATATTCTGCAGTGAATTAATAGTAATAAGATCTTTTAAACTGTGAAAATTAGAGTTCGAAAGGTCTTCATTGAGGTCACCAAGAATTATCAAATTCTTGGAAAGATCAAGTGCTTCCTCGATGTTTAAGTTCAAATTATGAAAAAAGTCAATGTCAGCTGTTCGAGGACTGTAAAATAGACCAATGAGATAATTTACGTGATTAATCTTGACTTCCACCCAGATTGACTCATCACAGAATACTTCTAAATCAGTTCTTCTTGAGTGAATAAGATTTGAATTAAGATAAACCATCACCCCCCCCCCATGGTTGGATCTATCTTTTCTGTAAGGTTCATCAAAAATGTCTGATAGGAATAACATATCATTCGTGATGCTATGATCAAGATGTGTCTCAGTAAAGCAAAGTATGTCAAAATCTGAGAAATAATCCTTAACATATCCAATTTTGTTTCTTATACTCCTTATATTCAGGTGTAAAATTGAAAGATCAGTCGATGTGTTAGCTGGACCAGGGTTCGGTTCTATATCGAAAGACTGAAGCAAGAGCAAAAACATTATGACATGAAAACTTATATTACAAGTGCTGTCCATTAGGAAAGCATTAACGGACCTAAGAAAATATTTAATATAAAGAAGAATGACATTAAGAAAGAAAAATTGCTTGTAACTAAAATAGATACGTATATGGCCACAGACTGCGGTGGAAGCGTGAAACAGTCCTATGGAGACTCTCCATTGATCTACAGAAATACCCATAGATCTAGTAAGTTATTGTCCGAAAGAGAACCTCCATATGACCGTCCGCACACTCTCCAGCCCAACAGAACTCCCGACAGTGGTATGTAAATAGGTAAACATAAGATAAATAACTACTAGATAAACAACATAGTAAATGGTAACTGACAAGTATGTACATAACTAAATAATGCTAACGATATTGGAATTTGTATAAATGAAAATACTCCTGGCATCATTAGTGAAATATTTATACCACTATTCTTTTAAGAAATGAATTTCATTTATCTGCTGTTCATGAAAGTATAAACGCAGCGGGTTGCCTGCCAAGATAATGAACCACGAGTGAGGTTCATGTAAACTATGCAAGCTATCCGCTGGCGTTCACAGCTCCGTGAAAAGCAGAATGGTTAGGTTTATTTTTTCATAGTTACTTTCTCCTCATCATTAGGCGAGGAAAAAAATGCAGCTTATAAAACAAACTTTTAAAGCTGATAAAAACATATAAGCACTGTTTTTTCTGCAAACAATACAACAGCCATCGGCCAGTCAGACGTAGAGAACCATAGTTTATCGTATGACGTCGCGTCTATGTGAAAAAAAAAGAAAAAATAATCCGTTTAATAATGGCGGAGTACTGTCATTGATGCAAACAAATGGTGAACAAAATCCGTATTAAATGTCATATGATAAATGCGTTCATATATTATTAAGTCTATCAAGCTCGTTGAGGAAACGGGATAAAATTCTCGGCGTGGCCTCTTATTCTATTCCCTTTCCACAACTCGCTTAATAAATTCAACCATACATGAACACTCAAGCCGGCACTTTTTAAAACTGCGGTATTCAAAAACTGCACCACAGCAATCGTTAAGGCTGGTTCGTTGTTTGGAGGACCCATTGGGCCATCAAGCATCAAATTATTGATTCTCAATGAGTTTCTACGCCCGTACTGTTCGAGTTCATTGATGCCAAACCTGAGTTCATCCACCTCAGAGGACAACACATGAACTTGACACTGCAGTTCATCGATCGTATCGTTGTTGTCGTTGATGATTGTCCGTTGTTCTTCAATGACGGCCTTTTGTTCATTGATAATGCTGCTTTGTTCCTTTACGGACTCTTGTAGCTCTCTATTAGATCTGATCATTTCATCTATAACACTTGATCTAAGACTGCCTATCGCAGCAGTAACGGTTGATGATACAGTAGACTTAATTGTCTCATGTATAAGAGGGCAAACCATGTCATACAATATAGGTGTTATAGTATTTTTGAAAGCCTGGTCGTCAAATGTCATTTTCATCATATCAGAGAATGCCATTGCTTTCGGTTTTATTTTTTTCTTATCTGGCTTGTCAGTTTCAAGGATTTTGGAAACATCTGGAAATGAGTTTCGCCTTCTAAGACCTTCATATGTAGACACCGGTTTCTTTACCGGTTCAGAGTTTGTAAGAGGCGATCCTTTACGTTTCGATCTCGCATCATCATTTGATTGTTCAGTGTCTAACACATCAATTTCAGCGGCCTGGTAATCCATAGGCAAAGATTTATCAGCAATGGTATCAGCCATTGTGAGTCGAAATAACACAAGAACGTATACAAACGTAAACAAATGCTGATATCTACACATATGAGTATAGTCCGTAATCTGTGTAGTGTGAACCGACAGTCGAGCGAACACAGCAAAAACGTTTACTCACTGTTTTACAAGTCAAATCTTTGTATTTTCCGGTTTTTTCTATACCAGGATCAAAGAAAATCCATTTAACTTAATCACAACATAAAGTTTACAGCATTTAATTCCAGAGAAATAACAAATTCCAATATTATTACACCCCGCTCAAATCATCGACTTTCAAACGCCATGACCACGTGACCGTATCCGTATTCTATTTGAATTTGGGGGTTCCCTTATTTTTTTGTCCCTAGTATACCATATATTTAGGAGCATCGGTCTTTGCTAGTTGTCAACTGGGTTCAAGAGTACAGCTATGTTTTAATAAAGAGCACTAAACATTAAGTTTTATAATAGCACTACCATTTGTAAATGTAATAAGAGTGCAAGATGTAGTAATTAAGCTCACGCACAATTCTGCACACCTGGGTCCAGTGGCCAACATATATAAAGATAAAAATGTTGTATAGTTATAAGAGTGATTGACCAAAGGCACTGTAACAGTCGTCACCCAGCGCAAAAAGCCAACAACTCCAATTTAAAATTTATAAGAGTTGTTGACTCATTGCGCTAAGGTGACTGTTATAAGTCTAAGCTCATTATTTATCACGCTTATCAAGACTTTTTAAAATAAAATTTGAAATAGCTTTACAAATTCTAGTCTCCTCATTACTCATAAACCAAATAACTTTCTTATGCATGGACAGTAACATACAATTGTTATTTTGAATTTGGTTAAAAAGTGTGTTTCTTTCTAAACTGTACTTTGGGCATACTAACAAGAAATGCAGTTCATCTTCAACTAACCCTTTACAACACTGCTTACATATGCGGTTGCACACAGGGGTTTTGGTAACTGAATATCGGCCTCTTTCCATTTCTAGTTTATGAGAACTGGTTCGAAACTTCGACAATGCTTGTCTTTTTCTAAATTTAAGGACATCAATGTAGGATTCACAAGAAAACTGGCTTTTAAAATCAAGACATAATTTGTTTCCACCATTTGCTTTTGTTATTGTACATAATATCAGCCAACCATTGTCTTTCGAAACCGATATTTCGGTCCTTTAGAAATTATATTCCTTATCCTAGAATCAGGAACAACTTTCAAATTGCCAGTAATTACATGACCAACAGCAGGATAGCAATACACTGAGTTTTTACAATCACATGAATCAGGAGTATTAGTATCAATATCAAGATCTGAAGCAAGTTTATTGAAATTAAAAATGATAGATCTAGCAAGTTTGTTATATTTATAGCAAAGTATAGGTGTTTCAGTATTTTGAAAATAAGCAGGAATTGAAGAAAGCACCGAGCTCTCACGGAAAATATTGAGCAAATCTATAAAATCCATACTCTTATTAATGAAGGATATTTTGAAGAAATGGCGTTTATGATTAATTTCAGAATCAACGTAAGGACGGAGAGTATGCTGAGTATAGCCTCTAGTTAAGAGAGCCGCATCATATAACTGATTAGAACTATCGTAGAATTTATTCGCCTCGGTGTCCAGAAGACATAAAACAGAAACGGGTAATGAACTTAGAAATGAAAGCATAGAGTGGCGTCCATGATTTAATAATATAATTGACAGTCACTTCAGTCTAGTATTGTTTCGTTTAAAAGCACGTAATTTACGTTTAAAGTTACTATTTTTCCTGGTGCCGTGAGATCTAGTTCTGCGTTTTCGACATTCCAGGGGAGAGAAAATATCAAAGTCCGGCATTCTGGAAATATTACCCTCATGATAAATGTTGTCATTAAATCCCAGTGGAAAAGGGGTCTGTAAAGATTTAATCCATATCAGTTCAGCCTCATGTCTTTTGATAATTTTGAATCTAGATATAGAATTTGCATCGTAGTTAAGTTTTTCCACTGGTTGTATAACAATGTTATTTACAGAATGACCTTACGTCGAAAGTGACGGTACAAGAAAGTGTCAGTTTTCTTAGGCTTACTCATTCTACGATAATGCTCATTCAATCTAGTTTTAAGCATGCGGTTAGTTTGGCCGACGTACTGCACATTACAGTTTGCAGCAGGTCATGTAATTAGATAAATTAAATCTGTAGACTGTCATGTCAAATCAGACATGTTAACTATAGAGAAGCGGCTACCGTTTACAGATGAAGTAACGGTAGACGCAGTGCTTAAATGCGAACAACATCTGCATCTCTTGGCATTGCACTTAGAAATACTAGGATACATTCAAATTCTTTTCCACATACAAAACTGTATGTTAAGTTTTTCTATTTGAAGGTCTTTAAAATCTTTTTCAAATGGACTTTCTGGAGCACGAGCAAACTTATTTTTGTCGAAAATACCCCATACTTCACTAGCATATAATAATATGGGTTTAAAAGTTTAACAGCCCCCCCCCCCCCCCCCAGTGGAATCCGTTTCACTGACCGTTCCAAGGCGGTTCTTCTGTCGCGATATATATATATATTTTGTTATGGTTTGTCTGAAGTTTGGAGGCCTTCATGCAGACTGAGCAAATTATTTGTCTAAATCGCGACGGAAGTAAGGGCGAGGATTGTGGCCACGTAAAATCGATGCTTTTCCTTATATAAAAGGGGTGGCCTGTCTAATGATCTCAATTAAACACTTCCTTCAGACCATAGTGCACATCAAAGGCTTATCTTATCTAAGTGATTATGAGGTAATTATGAGCAGATTGGCATGTTTAATAGGGGGCTCTATAAGGGTACTTGGGTGAAAGTATAATTTACTGAGATTGTTTCCAACAAAATATTGTTTTAAATTACTTCTTTTTTAATTTAAAATAAAGTAGAAAAAAAAACACTGATATCCATAGTTTTCTTTTCTCAAAAGTGCGAAAAAAAATAAGCAAGGTAAATGAATTGATTAACCTCAAAATTTAATCAATCAATTTACCTTGATTTATTTATATTTATTTATTTATTTAATTATTTTGGTTGAAAGTGTGTGACACACAAATCATATAATGTCTAAAACATTAGAATTTAAATTTTTATAATTTCAGGCAAGATGGAACTATAAAATGTTCTTTGTTGTAGATACAGTCATATCAGAAAAGAGAGAGAAAAAAGAAATATTTTAAGATTTTTTTTTTATTTTTCACCTTTTCAAGTTTAAAACTAAAATAACAAACACAATTGAATTTATTTTTCTTATTTATAATGCAAACATAGGTTGTGGGTGATCGTTAGAACCGCCTCATTCAGGCGGTTCAAACTTGTACCAACAACCTATGACTGTATGAGACGTTTCTAACGAGCACTTGGAGCAGAAATAAGGCAAATAATGTATACCACTTTAAACCCCCATTTTCTCTATAGAAAGTGGGGTTTAGGGGATTTTGATTTAACAGACTTGGTCACATGAATAAATCCATTACGGGGAAAATATATACATAACATTAAACGGCCTATAAAATTTTGACCCCTTAAACCCCATTTTTATACAGTAGAACTGGGGGTTAGAGGGGTATACATTATTTCTTCTTATTTCTGCTCAAAAACATATATTATGTGTCCTCGTTAAAACCGCCTCATGGAAGCAGTTCTAACGAGCAGTCACACTGTAAAAACAAATTGTGGGTAGTCGTCAGAACCGCTTCGCCGATGTGGTCCTAATGAGTACCACAATATATGTTGAGAGCAGAAATGATAAAGTTATCAGGATTTTATCTGAAAAAAAAAATGGTGACAAAAATTTACCGATATATTTGAATTGGCATTTTCTGTATTGATAATAAATAATGGCTACTAAATAAAAAATCGGGAAAAAGTGTTGTTGTTTCTTCCATGCAAATCAAAATAAGGATATGTGTAAATGAATAGATGTCATTTGTCAAAGTCATATGCCTAGGTAATTTATTACCTTCTCTTGGTCCCCTACCTGTATGACAGCCTGAATACCCCAAGTGTATTTTATCTCAATGCTGGATTTTTAATAAGCGGTCATTAGGGTGTTATGTAATCGAAAAATGTGCCTTTAAGCCCCCCAGTGGAATTCGTTCCGCTGACCGTTCCAAAGTAGAAGTAAAACAAAGATCAGGAATTGATACAATTAACTTACTCCATCCATAAAAGACACCAAAGGGAAAGAAATACCAACATTAAGCGACCAGACCATAATGGAAACCTAAACAAAGGAAGGCCATATGGACAGTTACTTTCCCACAAAATGGCCATATGGCCATCCAAAATTAAAAGACACAAGTGATACACACAGTAAGTAACAAACAACAACATAAATAAATCGCCAAGGCGGTTCTTCTGTCGCGGTTTATTTTTGTTATGGTTTGGCTTTGGGTGTTTGTGTCGCTTATTTTATTTTGGATAGCCTATTGGCCATTTTGTGAGAAAATAACTGTCCTTTTGGCTTTCCGCTGTTGGTGTTTCCATTAGGGTCTGTTGTTTCATGTTTGTGCGTCTTTCCCTTTGGTTTCTCTGATGGGAGCTGTGGGTTGATTGTATCGATTCCTGATCATTGCTTCCACTTCTGTTTAACAGTATGATCAAATGTATGTATAAAGATCGAGGTTTTTGGCGAGGCATGCTTAAAAAATGTTAATGAGCTTAAAATAAGCTTTTTAGCCTCTAGAATACAGATCCGCGATAGCTACAGAAAACTTGCCTGATATTGCGAACATAGCCCAGAGATACTTGTAGTCTCTCACAACTTCTAGTTTTATGTCAAATATGGATGTCTAATATGGAAAAACATATTTAATAAGTCTGCCAGTACGATTAAATACTAAGATCTTGGATTTATCAAAATTTATATCTAAACACCAGTTTTGACAATAAACTCCAAATTTGTTGAGGCAGTTCTGTAGACCTTTGGCAGATTGAGATACCAAAATCACATCATCAGCATAAAGCAAACAACTGAAGTATGCTGAACCAAGATTAACAGGTTCACACGAATCACTTTCTGAAGAACTCGTTCTTTCCTATAACTATTCCCCAATGGAATAGTCTTCCCTCCTCTGCGGTGAATGCCAAGTCCGCAGAAGAGTTTAAAGCCCGTACAGTGTAAGATTGAGACTCAGAGGTATGCATTTTAGGATACCTCTGTTATGCAGATTGTAAATAGTTTTAAGAACGCATCCAGTGCCTCTCTTTTTTCAGCTAAACTCTAAATTTAACCACCCAATCAACTGAGGTAATGGCCAAATATGACCGACTCAGTATAAGAAGATAGATAGATAGAAAAACGTCAACTACATCATTCACAAATATGTTAAATAAATTGGGGCTCAAATTGTCACCCTGTCTTACCCCACTTGTTCCAGCAAAGTGATTACTTATTTTATCACTACCAATCTTAACTCGAGGCATATCATACATGGACTTAATAATTTTCATGAAATTGCCGCCTATTCCTATAGTATGCATTTTCCAAAACATAGCTGGGTGACAAACAGAGCCAAATGCCTTTCTTATATATATTTAAGTGCAACAATGCTACTTTTAATTGTACATACATTTAAGTGCAACAATGCTACTTTTAATTGTACATACTATTTGTTTTGTCACTTATTTTATGTGTATAATTTCTGATTTCAGGTAATTGCTGACATATATTATTGTTTAGCAGCAATAGCTCTACTCAGTTATTGAGCTATCCAATATAATGTGGCGGCAGTGACTCTACTACAGTCATTGAGCTATTCAGCATAATGTGGCTGCAGTGACTCTACTATAGTTATTGAGCTACATGTATTCACTTTAATTTGGCGGCAGTGGCTCTACTACAGTCATTGAGCCAAAATACCTTGTTTTGGGTAAGTGCTTGGAACTTTATTAAACAATAAGTATTTTTTTTAACTTTATTTGCAGAACGCAAAAAAGTCATCATACTTGGAGATTCGATCCCAAAATATATAACTGGAATTGAGGGTGTAGTGTTAAAGTCATTTGGTGGAGACAGAATCGGAAGATTGGCAAACAGACTTTTGAACCAGCAAGTTTGTCTGGATGAATTTGAGTTTGTTCTCCTCCATGTAGGAACCAATGACATCGCCAATAAAAGTACATTGACTCTACAAAATGCATTCAATCATATCATCTCTGATTATGGCAATCTTGTTGGAATTTGTAGAAAATTGAAGCCAGAGATTAATATACTGATGTCAGCAATTCTACCTAGACCTGTTGATGATGAGAAGACAGACCCACTTATACGAAAAATAAACACATATTTGCAAAAAAATATGAGTAAAACAATGCGATTTACCTTCCTGCGCACATACAAGCCATTTATGTATGCAGGAAAGGTAAAACGAGAACTTTTCGCCAGAAAGGATGGAGGATTACATCTAAACACTGAAGGAACCAATAAACTTCGATATTTCTTTCTAAGGTCCATTGCTTCCATATAGGTGGGTTTGTGGTTCTCAATATACACTCACATATGTTATATAGCAATTATCATCATTATTGCTGCTATTTATTGTATTTGTCAAGCATTGTAAAAAAAAATATGCATTCAGACCACCCATATAAGACCACCCATGACAAGACCACTTTTAAATCTTTAATTGTCAAAAATTTTTATGATATATCAAGTTTCACTCTACCTTAAATTTAGTCTTGGTATACTCCAAAACATGACCCCTACAAGACCAATCAAAACAAGACCACTCAAAACAAGACCATCTATCAATTGTTTTGTCAGCATTTCATTGTTATGAATCATGTTTCACTACTATTATGTTTGCTATGCATCATTTCAGGTGGTCCTATTATTTTGTTACATATAAAGCATATGAATTTTTATCTGATTTCGATGGTGGTCTGAATTTCGACAGTGGGTTGAGTTACTATTACTCAGACATGATCTTGTTTATTCATATATGATACTTATTTATAGATGATTGCTATCAAGAAATACTGAGATATTGTGTGAAAGAAGAATAATGGTAAGATTATATGTATTTGCAGTATTATCAACCGCTTTTTGTTGCTTTAATTGTTTTGTCAGTCTTTAGTTTGCTCTGCTTTAGTTTATTTGTTTGCTTGTTTATTTTCAATTTCTGTCAATGCATGTGCATGCCAAATCGTGTTTGAACAACAACAACAACAACAACCAAAAAAAAAAAAAATATCTAGAATTTACAATAAAATATTTCTAGTCAAGTGCCAATAAGCACTAATATTTCAGTATCTAAATTACAAAGGCCCAGTTAAGTTTTGGATTGGTTCATCAGGTGGAGGATCTGTTACAAATACATTGTGCAGTTGGAACGGCAATGACCCAACACGGTTGTTGAGTTTCTTATCTGTGTTTGTTGATCCAATTCCATCACATAATTCGGCAAAGCATGTACATGTATTTATTTGTTATTCCAGTTTATTCTTCGCTTCATTACATTCATTACATATGGATAAGAATGTATCCACAGTATTGTCAACAACCTTTTGTTGCCCTAGTTTTGTGCCATCTGGCTTAACTTTCCCTTGGTTTTCTAAATTTTGTTTGCTTGTTTAATTTCAAATTCTATAAATACATGTGCTAGCTAAATAGCGTTTGGCGTTATAAAATTCTAAAGTTTGACAGTCAAACGTTTCTTTTTTCTAAATTTGTAATCAAAAATACAAACATACAGTAAAGTTAGTGGTTTTGGTTCATAAAGTGCAGAATCTGCTACAATTACATTGTGCAGTTGGAACGGCAATAATCCTACTCGGTTGTTGAGTTTCTTTGCTGTGTTTTATGATCTAATTCCATTACATGCATGTACATGTATTTATTTGATATTCCATTTTCTACTTCGCTCATTACATTATAAATGGATACAAACAACATTATATAGCCATTTCATATAACCTTACCAAATTGTCTTCACACGTTGGCATAGAAACTAATACACATTTGCCATATATCTCTTTTATCATAACAATGGTATTTTAATATTATATTTTTTTAAAACTACTCCATGTATTTGACATACCATCTTTGAATTCTTGTTGATCAAACTGTTATACTTAAATTTGGCCGATGGGTTGGCGGTATGTTGAATATTAATGTGCAATTAATGATTACTCACGAGTAAATTCAGTTTTGAAAAGTTTAAAATTGTACATTCCAAGAATTCGACTTAATGATATGACATTATTGGTATTTAATTTATGACATGGATTAAAATTAAAATGCATGTCATAAATTATTTGAATGTTAGAGTATAGTCCCCTACTGAACAATTATTGAATTTGCAAACAATACATTCTGAAAGGAAAAGTGAAATTGGTTGTGATATCAATCCCTGTTATTTGTTGAACTTGTGTTACAATATGCAAGAGGAAATAATTGCTTTATTATATGAATATACAGTCGAACTTCAATGGCTCGAACACCTTTGGGACCTCGAAAATCTGTTCGAGACAGGGGTAGTTCGAGCCACTGAAGGTTACTGTCAGGAGGCATAACGAGATACTTTTAGACATCTTTTCGGTGTTATATATTGAAAATGTATGCTGTGTGCACTCATTAGAATCGCCTCATCGAGGCGATTCTAATGAGTACACACAGCATACATTGCAAGGGAAAAGACTAAAATCTCATTAATTATCCCCCACTATTTCTTATGTATAGGTTTTCGCTAGGGGCTCAAGAATGGGTTCGACACATCCATGGTGAACGAGCCATCGGTGTTCGAGCCATCGAAGTTCTACTGTAATATTTAATTATTGACGTTTTGGAATTGGCTCAGAATTAAGAAGCGTTCGTGCAATTCAGTTTACCATACCCGGAAATCGACAGAAATACCTTTATTTGATTGGCTAAAATAATTTCTTTGTTCAGCGCAAATTTTACCCCTTTTGTCACAGTTGTTCTTTATTGACAGTAGGCGGAAGATCACAAAGAAAAACATTTACCCGCCCTCCCATAGCCCAAATCTGTATGCCTTGAAATTATTAGATACTGATAGATGTATCAATTTGTGTTACATGTTTTTTACATGTTTTGCTAAATTTTGTCATATCTTTGTTTTAATGTCATACAGGCGGTATGTTGAATATTAATGTGCAATTAATGATTACTCACGAGTAAATTCAGTTTTGAAAAGTTTAAAATTGTACATTTCAAGAATTCGACTTAATGATATGACATTATTGGTATTTAATTTATGACATGGATTAAAATTAAAATGCATGTCATAAATTATTTGAATGTTAGAGTATAGTCCCCTACTGAACAATTATTGAATTTGCAAACAATACATTCTGAAAGGAAAAGTGAAATTGGTTGTGATATCAATCCCTGTTATTTGTTGAACTTGTGTTACAATATGCAAGAGGAAATAATTAAGTAAACAATTTATCACTCTCTCTCTCTCTTAGGTATTTCAATAGTATAATCTTTAGTTTAAAAAGGTGGTCTGAGGTGCGAGAGCCCTTTTTAAAACCAATCTGCTCGTCATGAATCATTTTATTTTGGTTTAAATACTTCTCAAATAAAAATCAAAAGTAAGCCTAATATTTAGTATACTGTTAAAAAGTTTACCCAAACTACTAGTAATAGTAATTCCGTGATAGTTACTGGGGTTCATGCGATCAGCAGATTTATATATTAGGACTAAAATACCTTTAGACCAAGCTTTTGGATAATGTCCTGGAGTTAAAATGAGATTAAACAATTTTCCAATGCATGACAGCAGTACATATTGACCATATTTTATCATTTCATTAAGAATTCCATCCAAGCCGCATGATTTGCCATTTTTAAGTATTTTACAAGCTTCAAAAAGTTCTTTTTCACTGATTTCTCTGTCTAAGGAAACGTTTGGCTGAATTTGGAATTAGGAAATGTTCTATCTATCTATCTATCTATCTATCTATCTATCTATCTATCTATCTATCTATCTATCTATCTATCTATCTATCTATCTATCTATCTATCTATCTATCTATCTATGGCCATTACCTCAGTTGGGTGCATAGCTAAATTTAGAATTTAGTTAAAAAAAAGGAGTCACAGGATGAGTCCTTAAAACTATTTACAATCTGAATAGCAGAGGTATACTAAAACGCTATGTATACCTCTGAGTCTCAATCTTACACTGTACGGGCTTTGAAACTCCTCTGTGGTCTTAGCATTCACCACAGAAGAGGGAAGACTATTCCACTGGGGAATAGTCCTAGGAAAAAAGGAATTTTTCAGGGCATCACTGTAGCACTGGTACCTGTGATACTGTGAGTTGTTTACTTTTGAAGCCCTTGTTCGAGTTGAAACTGTCACAGGGGTCAAGTATTTGTCTTTATTAACGACCACTGTACCTGAATGTATCTTATAGCAGAAGGTTAAAGAGGACTGCTCACGACGGGCCTCTAGGGACGGCCATTCTAGCTCGTAAAGCATGTCGCCGGCAGGTCCATCGAGGAGCAGTCCTCTGCACCTTCTCCACCTGCTGAATCTGAGGTTTAACATAGGGATGCCAAATGGGTGATGCATATTCAAGCTGAGGGCGAACCAATGTTTTATATGCAAAATCCTTTGTCTGCCTAGGTGCAAAAGCCAAGTTTCGTCTAAGAAATCCTGAAGTCCTAGTTGCTTTTGATGTTATTTCTGAAACGTGTTGACCCAAATCAAGGCCCCCAAATCAAGATCATCAGTGATGGTGATACCAAGATATTTGATGGGTTGAACCTTCTCCAAGATTTGCTGGTGAAGTGAATAGTCAAACTTAATTTGTTTGTCCGGAGGGTGTCGCGACATCCTCATTGAATGACATTTGGCCACATTGAACTTCATCTGCCAATCGGCCTCCCACTGTGCTAGTTGATTCAGGTAATCTTGTAGAATAAGACAGTCAGGAGAAGAATATATATTCCTATAAGGGACACAATCATCAGCAAACAAACGGACAGATGACCTGATTTTATTAGGGAGATCATTAATGAATACCAAGAAAATGACCGGTCCAAGGACCGAACCTTGGGGGACACCAGATAAAACAGGGACTGGATCAGACGCTTGGCTCTGGATCAGATTACATGCAACTGCTAAGCAAACGCTTCATAGAAAGGCTTCTTATATATAAATATCATTTTTTTTTCAAAATCCGTTTAAAATAAACAATAATAATAAAAAAGCTAAAGACTTTATTCTCATAGATTTTCGAAAAAAAAAAAATAATATGCATCACCCATTTGGCATCCCTATGTTAAAACTCAGATTCAGCAGGTGGAGAAGGTGCAGAGGACAGCTGCTCGATGGACCTGCCGACGATGGCGCAATAGAAGCAGCGTCGGTGACATGCTTAACGAGCTAGAATGGCCGTCCCTAGAGGCCCGTCGTGAGCAGTCCTCTTTAACCTTCTTCTATAAGATACATTCAGGTACAGTGGCCGTTAATAAAGATAAATACTTGACCCCTGTGACAGTTTCAACTCGAACAAGGGCATCAAAAGTAAACAACTCACAGTATCACAGGTACCAGTCCTACAGTGATGCCCTGAAAAATTCCTTCTTCCCTAGGACTATTCGCCAGTGGAATAGTCTTCCCTCTTCTGTGGTGAATGCTAAGACTGCAGAGGAGTTCAAAGCCCATACAGTGATACAGTGTAAGATTGAGACTCAGAGGTATGCGTTTTAGTATACCTCTGATATTCAGATTGTAAATAGTTTAAGGACTCATCCAGTGACTTCTCTTTTTTTTTTTTTTTTTTTACGCTAAATTCTAAATTTAGCTACGCACCCAACTGAGGTAATGGCCAAATATGACCGACTCAGTATAAGAAGATAGATAGATAGAAAACCATCTTCACCTTCCTTTCGCGAAAGGAAGCTTCCTTTCGCATTTTATCTACACCGGGGAGTTTTCGACCACTCCGAACGTCTGTCATATTAATAGTCAGTCAGTCTGGACCGGAAGTTGAATTATAAACTGTTTAGCAACACAAAATGTCTACTAAACCTTTGTTATTTATTCCTGGTTGATCAATAATGTAATAAAGGCTGTGAACAGGTATTTAAAGTGCCACTGTTACATGCAACTGCTAAGCAAACGCTTCCTAGAAAGGCTTATTTCACCTGTTTGTATTCGTCATGTTGTGAAGATAAACAATATGGCTGCCTACACGAATCAGTATTGTTACGGGAGACATTAAATTAACATTCCATTAACCAACCAACCAACCAATCAAATGATATTCATACACCAGGATCTGAAAGGGGAAGTTAGTCCCTAATTCTCACCAAAGAAGTAAACTTAGCTACCTTTTCGTTTGAACCTTCCACGGAATAGCGTGATGCTTCTGTGTCATCTTGGTCGAATGCGTGGCGGGTGATAGCTCGATCAGTGGTAAGTGCACTTGCCTCTAATGCTAGAGGTCCTGGGTTGGATCCCCACCAGTTGCAATAAAATTTCGGTATCCGAACACGCTCCATTGACATCATTTGGAGGGATGAATGTCATAAAGCGTGATAGCTCAGTGGTTAGTGCACTTGCCTCTGATGCTAGAGGTCCCGGTTCGATCCCCGGCAGCGGCGATAAAATTTCGGTGTCCGAACACGCTCCATTGGCATCATTTGCAGGGATGAATGTCATTAATTGCACCGTCCTTCGGATCGGGACATTAACTGGAGGCCCCATGTGCAGGGAGAACCATCCCCTGTGCAGTTTAAAGATCCCTACCGTAATTACATGATTACTGTGTAGGCTTTCATCCTGCAAATCTTGAGTTTATGTAATGTACACCTGCGGTAATGGTCAAATGTGACCGACGCAGTATCAGTAGATAGATAGATAGATAAATAAAGTGCACGGTCCTTCGGATCGGGACATTAATTCGAGGCCCCCTGTGTACCATAATTTCTTTCTTTCTACTGATACTGCGTCGGTCACATTTGACTATTACCACAGGTGTACATAACAGACATGCTAGGTTTGCAGGATGAAAGGGATAAAGATTAACAGTTGCCCATAGCGACTGAAAAATTGGCTGGGCGACAAAAAATTACCTGTTGGTCGCCCATCTGACAACAATGGGTGACAATAAAGATCGCCCAGCATTTTCCAAATATGTTGGATCTTAGATAATGAATTATACAAATGTAATAAACAATCAGTGTAAAACTCCTCCTAAGGGATTAGCAACATCTAACTGTAGATGTAAGCATAATAAAAACAGACTATTCTACTGTCTCTGCCAGTTTTGTTTTTCATGGGAAAAAGGCATGCTTTGCCCAAAGCACTAACACTTTCATTTGTGTAAACACACTGTACGCTGCTAAATAACATGAAAATAAATCGTGCGTAACACAAGGCACGCAACCGTTTAGCAACTGAGAAAATATTTTTACCGGTGATCTCTTTTCTCGCTAAGCTGACACTTTTAAGATGATTGCAGCTCATGTTTATTGCATGTTTACTGTTATACAATACGGGTGTTAAGCTGCATTGATTGTTTGGATAATTGCCAAGTGATTAAGTACCGCTAATTACCGTTTTAACAATCCTGGATTTTCTTATTAGTACCATGTTGACTCACTAGAATTTTACCAAAGCAAAAATTAGAAGGTTGGAGAAAATATGTTGTCCAAACAACAACCAGGCTATATCCGAGTTCGTGTTATAACCTAATGTGCTCTAAGGCCTAAAAAATGGTACCGTAAAAATTCGGCTATAAGGCGATTCGGCTATAAGACGGGACCCACTTTTCAGCTTTTCTAAGGCGGGATTTTGCTTATACACTTTTATAAGACGGGTCAAATTTTTGCCATATCTGTCGGGGCCTATCTGCTACCACCAGATGCAAGTTAGATGTGAGAAATCGGCCTTTTTTCGTTAGAAAACCCCTCTACTTACCCCTAAGATGGCTTGTTTGGCCGCACAAAATAGCGGCAAACGTCTGGCCGATACGTCGTATCGCTGTCGGTCCGGTACATGCTTTGCTGGCTTAGGCTATTCAGACTCCTATTTAATAGACGACAGGGCTGACAAATACATTTCCTGGCCGTCCGGGACAAGACCGAAATCACGCCGGGCAGGTGCACTTTGACCTTATGACGCTCGGTCGGGACAAGTGCAAAAAAAAAAAATCGTCTACATCTGCCAGTCTTTTTGGGTCCTTAAATACGGTAAAACAAGACCAGTAAGTAAATCGCTGTCAATTTAGAGACAAACCATCTGTGTATTTATTACGGTTCAAGTATGACACTATTGTTAATCCCTGTCGTATAATTGCCACCCTGCGGTGCGTGTCGATAAGGTGTGAAAATATGGTCAAGTTATGTCTCTAATTTGCGTTTATCCTCCAGTCATAAAATTTAATCCACAATCAATGTGAAAATGATTTAATTGCTCCTCAGACTATTAGCTACATCTAACGGCAAATGTTTGCATTATAAAATCGGACTATTCTACGATCTCATGAATGGTTATGTTTTGGCACCAAATAGCAGACGTTGGCGGGAAAAGTCGAACGCTGTTGTTGGTTATTGACACGGAGCTTCTGGGGATAATTCGGGAGCTGTGCAAAGCATTGATTTTCTATCCACCTCTATTCACAACCGCTTAGCTATCGAGAAAATATTTTTTACCGGTTCCAAACATTTTTTTTTATGAAAGAGATACACGCAATGACATTAAACACGTGTGGGGGTAATGGCGTCGGATTACGTCATTTACCGATCGCGTGCAGAAAAATCGTAGCGGTGGTTTGTGGGCGGCGATTTATATCAATTCAAAAATCACCGATCGGCTTTTTCCGTATGTCTGGTCTTCGTCGGACATTGCCGGAAAAAAGCATGCAGTCCATGACCTCGGATATAAGACGGGGTCTTTTTTGGGGGCTCATTTTGGAGGGAAACATCCTCGTCTTATAGCCGAATTTTTACGGTATGTTTCCGATTTCCCGGCTGTACGTTATTATTTAGCAAAATCAAAAAGAAAAAAAATCGGTGTCCAACCGGGTTAAAAAATCCCAGTTTTCATGCACGTTCGTTGCGTAAATTTTTTGTGTTGGAAATAAAGAAATTGCCTGATTGCCCAACACGATTGAAAATGGCGTCCGACTAGGTCAATTTCACGGTTGGATGCCCACCAGACAATCTGAAAATTTTTATTTTAATTTGTTCCAGGGTTTTTGGAAGCACAAGGTGCACTTTATAAAACCATGTCTCAGATGAATTGAAAAGGACAACGCTGCACAATAGTTCTAGCAACATGACCCCTCTCTATAATCAGATTACTTTGTCTACAGGGTCCGAACTTAAGTATTTTTGCCACAAGCAAAATTTAGCTTGTTACAAAAAACATTACTAGCTAAAATGAAAATCAACTCAATTTTTAAAAAAAAAAACCTTTAATAAGAGCTGAAATTTTACAAGAACAACAGTAAGATTAACTTGTATGCGTTGTATTTATGCAAATTGTCTATTATAATATAAATCTACCATATTTTGATAGATCTATATTATGCAATTTACATATAAATCTGCCATAGATACTGCATCTTCAACTTCTTACTTTGGTCTAACTCATAGAATGTTAATGTGTGTCTTTCTGGTTTCATAAGGTTTCTTGTTTCTATATTTCCTTGTTTAAAACCCTTGTCTGTAATAAATTGGTTTACTTTGTAATCGACCGAAGCTGATGACCGTTTAAAAAAATTTCTCCCATTCCAACTCAAAAACTGATGACTTGTTACGCCTCCTGACCTCTGGAAAGTTTATCATCTAAATTTAGAATGTCGGTATTCCAGAAGCGGTTGCGGAAGTGGCGAGTAATTACTGTCGTCTGAATTATTTTTTGCTTTTTTTTTTCGAAGATCAGACATTTTTGCATTCGCAAAATTGTCTTGTACTTATTTTTTTGGCTCGCATTTTGAAATTCTCACTCGCATTTAGCCTAAATGCAAGCTTAAATTCGGACCCTGCAATAAAATTATCCGAAACCACCTGCAGCGATAATCAGCCACGTGTTCACCCTTCAACAATCATAAATAATGCAGGCAGTTTTTAATATGTACTGTTGTGTAATCTAGCAAGTATTCCATGAACAGACAGATGCACAGGATGATCAGAGTTTTCACTGGGCTCACCTGTTTAGTTTTTGTCGTGCTGCGCTGATTTTTTCGTCATCATTTTTTAACATACACCTCAACAACGTTATAACACGGAACTCCGGGTCCAACCAACGGACCCTGTTAGTTAACTGAATCGTGTTATAAACGCCGACCGTATTTGTCACAGATCAACCATTGACACCTATGGTGATCAATAGTTTTCCAAACAAGATGATGTGCGGTCCGGTTAATAACCATATTTCCCGACTAAAATGTGTTTTGAACTAATCAATGGCAGTAAATACCATGGCCCATCCAGTCAAACAAGTCACTTCAATCAAAACCAGCTGATAAACCACATTTTTATCGAGAGAATCGTCCAACCTGACAGCGAGTATGACACCGTTTTGATAGCTGGTTCCTGGCTAACTTTGTTGCAAAAGAGCATCCGGGACCGTTCGGAACTACATTACCATTAATAGATTTTAATGGTAAAATTAAAGGGTAAGGGTTCGGAAAAGGACAAAGGTCAACGCTTATGAGAAATTTGAATTACTTCCCTTGGAATGGCCTACCCTTAATATAGCCACTTGAAACCATTTTTAATGGTGCACATGGTCTTTGAATGTTTTTTTTTATCGCGAAAATCGATCATGGATATGTTTTATAATTTGCTTTTAAGCTGGAATAAATCTTTGCTTTTAAGCTGGAATACATGCGCCTCTAGAAAATCAGTTCGATCACATCATCTGCATCAATGTTTAAAATTTCTGCTGAGCAATGATTCTTAACAGAGCGTGATAAATATTTTTTTCAGGTTGCGTAACTGAATTCTTTAATCTATCTCGCTAAGCCAACACTTTTGAGTGTGCCGATGGCAGTTCATGTTTGTCATGCATGTCAGGCAAAACAAGTTTAGATAGTGTTTATTCATTTGACATGTTTGGAGGCCTGCAATAAATATCAAAAAGTACCGTTATAGACTGTGTTAGCTACCATATTAACACAGTCAAAAGTGGGAGGAAAATAAAATTGTTGTGCTTAAAACCTGATAGAATCCTTGGATACTATATATAAAAGCTTGTCAGAAAAAATATGGGGTCCAAGCTAAAACAGTGTTATATCCGAATTCATGCTGTAATGAGGTCCCAGTGTACATTTGTTGCAGTCTGAAATTTTCCCGCGTTTTGCAATAACAACATTGTTTGCACACACGTTTTTTGCATGCAACTTTTGGAAAACATGACAGTATAACCTGTGCGATTGGTGAAGACACAGATCAGCCTGCGCAGTCTTATCAATCTTTGCTGTTTGTACGAGCCTTTCGTAGTATGGCCTCTGGGATATTCAGAGAGCAGCAAACGAAGAGCTAGATGAACAGGCTGATCTTTCATTAAAAGAAAAGTTGTTTTTGCTGAGTGCTGGCTCATTTACATGTAAATGTATAATAAACGACTGTGGGGTGCAGTTTAACGTGTTGTAATATATGTGGCCCTTTCTGCATCTGGCGAAAACACGATAGCTAATGAGTGCTAGGAAGTCCTATTGTGGTGTCATCAGAAATGCTTCCCGAGAAATGCACTGAAAAGACTCCGATCAGCTGGAAATTCTGCAGTCTGATCTGAGTTTACTGTTCACAATGCTTCATTTCCCAGACAGCTTAGACACTGTCGCTGATCAGACTGCCCGCATATGCCATAGTCTTCGCTACACGCACATGATAACACTGGTCAGGTAACCTTTCTCACTCAATTATTTAATTGGGGTCACTTGCACTTGTTATCAAAACACTGTTATGATTTCTTAAGTAAAATAATTAAAGGGATAGTGTAGCACACTTTATCAATTTTAATTGCATATAATAAAAAAAATCTTTCCAACTGACCCTAATTTGGTTTGGTAAAAAAAAGCGGTCAAATATATGATGAAATCCAAAACAGAACATTAAAAATTAAGGCCTAACGGGGCTGAGGTGTATTATCCATATCTTGAAGGAGCAAATTTATACACAACAAAGATTATACATATATGTTAAAATTACATGTTTCTAATTAAATTGTTTTGAAGTTGTTTTAATAAATTTCGATTCTTAGCGAATCATGGGCATCCAAGTTTTGGCCTGGGTCACTTAAAAAACATTACAGGAGCCCAGCTGGCTCCTGAAAAATTTTGCCCAGTCTGTATCCCTGATGTGATTACGATAGGGATCTTTAACCTGCACAGGGGATGAGTCTTCCTGCACAGAGGCCTCCAGTTAACATCCTGATCCGAAGGACAGTGCACTTTTTGACATTACATGATTACTGGTAATAATCTGTTTGTGATATCAGGATTTATTCTTGTTGCAGGAATAACCATGCCATCAGGGACCAAGTCTGCTGGTTTCCGTGGTCACAAGACACAAGATGGTTTCCAGGACATGCAGACCAGAAAACATGGCAGGGGAGAGCGACAGGGGACCATGTATAACATGGTTTGGCCTCCATACGATAATGTAAATTTTTATGCATCACGAAAACACGCCTATAGAATTTTGACCCCCTTGAACCCCACTAATAAAACTGTTGTTTACAGGGGTAAACCTTATTTTTCTTATTTCTGCTCTAAAATATAGACTGTGGGTAATTGTTAGAACTGCCTTGATGAGTAGGTTCTAAGGAGTACCCACAATCTATATTTTGAGCAGAAATGAGAAAAAAAAATCACAATTTTTCATCTTAAAGTTTTTTTTTTTGGTGGTATAGTTTACAATGCATTTGTATAGGCTTGTTTTCATAATGTTTTCTTTTCTTAGATAAAAAAAAAAAGAATTTGAGGATTATTGATTGGTAAACCTAACCAGCTCTGTAGACCGAAAAAAAGATGTTCCGTATTTACCTTGAAAATTAAGATGCTTAATTTTTATTAGGGGTGAAATGATTCATTGAAATCGTATTGTATTGTGATACTTTTCCTGACGATAAGCATATCATATTGTGGGGCTTACATCGTGATACCTGACAATACGCCCTAAAGTACTATTTCCAAAGAAAATGGCAGCCTTAACATATTTCAAGACCATTTTCATAACAAATTACAAAGATCTTAGTTGCTACTGAGAGACATTGATCACTTCTGTGACAAATATTGGCATCTTACATAGGCTTTAACCCTTGTCCTGCTGAGCCCGGATATGCCTTATCTTTGAAACAATGTAGATCCAGATCAGATGGCTTCTGAAGAAGCCATCTGATCAGGATCTACATTGTTTGCCATTCAGATTGTGAATTTGTTGCAATAATTTGCATCAAGTAATCTGATTGGTTGATAATCGGTAGTGGGTGTGGCAGATTGAAATATTCAGCATGACAAGGGTTTATACACAAGATTGAACTCTGAGATGGTTTTGAGCCAGTTCTCCAAGAGTTTTAAAATTTTTCAGCTGTTATGCAAGCAGCAGTATCGCGATATGTATTGTACCGTGAGGCAAGTATCGCAATATATATCATATCGTGGTGTGACTATCTTTACAGCCCTAATTTTTATTACCTTTTAGCCCATTGTATACAAGTGGACTCTTCTATTGCTATACGTTGGACAAGACCATTTGTCATTTTAAGGGGTTTCAAGCCTATTTTTTCATCTTTTTTCCAGTTTTGACAGAAAATCCTGATAGCAAACAGTGCTGACCCTGATCAAATGCTGTGTTCTGCGGTGTCCGGTCTCGGCCTGCGCTGTTCGCCAGGCTACCCTTTTAGGGATTTCCCACATATAATGGGTTGGTGTCATAAATTATTAATTACCACATATTTTGACCACAAAGAGTTTTGCTCAGTGGGAAATAGTGAAGCCTCTGATCAGACTGCTCCTGAAGGACAGTCTGATTAGAGTTAGCACTGTTTGTTCAGTTATATTTTGTCTGAATGTTTTGGATAAATGTGGAAGCAGATAGCTTTTTAACCATTATCTTGCTGAATATTCATTTAAGCCACACCCATTTCTGTCTGTCAACCAATCAAATTACTTGATGTAATTTATTGCTACAAATTCATAAACTAAATGTCAAACATTGTAGAACCTGATCAGATGGCTTCTTCAGAAGCCATCTGATCTGGATCTACACTGTTTGCAAAGACAGGGGTTGTCGTGAACAGCAAGATAAGGGTTAATATAAGGAGGACAGATATCATATTTGGCTGATTTAAAAAAAGAAAACAAATCCATTTTTCTTAAGTTTTTTATTGTTAACCTATAGTATTCGGGAAAACCTTGAAGGGCAGTGATTTTTTTACATTATTTTCCAAGGAGTCGCGTTGACTCGATATGTCCCTATTCTATGAGTCTTCCCACAAAATTATGAGTCCAAAGCATTGTTTTATATAAAGTTTTCCAAATTATGGAGGGTCCTGGGACTCGCAAAAATGAAATATGTGAGTCCCTAGAAGAAATTATGAGTATCTGAAGCAGGACTTGCAGGTAACAAAAACACTGAATTTTAAGGGGTATCTTTGCAAACAGTGCAGGTCCAGATCTGATCAGGGCCTGCACTATTTGCTAACAGAATAGAATAAAAAAAACCAAAATAGGCCTACCACCCCTGCTATGACAAATAGACTTGTCCAACATATAGCAATGGAAGAGTCCACTAGCATACAATGGGTTAGTAAGTATTACATATTCAATCTTCTTTTGAGCTGAATATAACAAAAGTTATCTCACCTAGTACCAGGCATGGTTTTTGGCCAGAGATTTTGCCATTGCTGACAAACCATGTCTTGCAGTCTCATATTTAATTCCTACAGACTCGTATCATATCAATGTCTTGTAGACTAGTATCTTGCAGTCTCACTGCTCTTCATCAACTTGTAGACTATAAGAATCTTATATGGGTGTGAGGGGTGGATGGAAAAATCCGTCCCGAGGGACACTGTCCGGCATCACGAGGCTTGCCGAGTGATGCCGGACAGTGATCCCGAGGGACGGATTTTTCTATCCAGCCCTCACACCCATATTGGATTCTTTTTCTTGCATACCTTCCATTTCTTTGCGCGGATTTTTAATGCTGCAGTCACTTCGGTTACCAATGTCCGCCATATTGTTTTGACACTGCAGGAATGTTTAGTGACGTCACGTAACGTGCTGTGACGTCAACGTTACATGCTGTGACATAAACCTTAACGACGGCACATTCCAGGTCGTAATCAACCAGTGCATTTATCAAACACGCAATTATATTCGATTTTGGGTCGGAACACCAGGGTCAGAACATAAATTTCTTTCCCAGGGTAAAATCACGGATTTCCTTGTCCGGTGTGCAAGAATATATTTTCTAGTCCTTTGGGATCATCGATTCCATTGTGGAATTTTAAAAATATTTTAGGGTCACTGATGAGGCCTTTAGGCTAGGCCACAGAATGCAGCATCTCATCAGGTTCTGCTATGTTTGCTGCTCATCCAGATAATTTTGAAAAGTAGAAGTAAAACAAAGATCAGGAATCGATACATTTAACTTACTCCACCCATCAAAGACACCAAAGGGAAAGAAACACAAACATGAAGCGACCAGACCATAATGGAAACCTAAACAAAGGTTGCTTAGTAAAAATTGTACTTACTCAAGGTTTATGACCTTTACAGTGTTGAGGGGGACATTAAACCTCAAATCAAACAAAGAAACAAAAAACTTACTCAAGTTTATGAGCTAGTTTTGTATGGTAAGAGTTGAGGTGCCAAAATACTTAGGTTACTGGTAAATAGGAGGGGTGTTCCTTTAATTGTGTCGCATATGTTAACAACTCATAAGATGCCAATCACAACAATTGTCGTCTGCTTTGTTGTCTGCCGGTCACTTTCAAAGTCATGTTGCAAACAGCAAGGACCAAGATCAGACTGCTCCTACAGGAGCAGTCTGATCTTGGCCCACACTGTTTGTCTGTATGCAAAAATATTTTTAAAAACGTTTGCTAGAAGATTCAGCAGATGACATATTAAGCAGATGGCATTTTCAGATGTTGTTTTTCTTGGCAGCTTAAGGGTTAATAACGCGCCCTGTAGAACCCCAATGAGAACATAAAATGAAATTGTATGGGAAATCATGTTATATTAACCCTTTTTGTACCAAATGGAATCTTTCTCCTCATATAAAGCAGGAGTCCATTTCAAAATTTTGGGGTGTCAGACTGTACTTCAAAATTTATTTGGAAAATGGCTGCACTTTTTGCAAATAGTGTGGGTCCTGATCAGGGGTTTCAGGTACAAAATGGGTTAAGCTGGTTCCCGTGTTATCATTACAGAATGATGTGGAGAAGAGAATTGACAGGGTGCTGAAGCCACTCACATTGTTTGCCCCCTTCTCTCATGAAGATAGTAAGTACACATACTTTGATTTCTCTAGACATTATGACCCCTTCATCAGTGACTAGGACTGTCCAGGTCCCAGTTGCTAACAAAGTTGTTTATTAACATATTTTCAAAGAAGGAGTGATGGGCCTCCGAGTGGGTAGGAGCAGTGACACTTAATCATTGGGTTTCTCATGGCTGTGAGTTCTAGGCGTTTTTTCGTAATGAAACTGACTTGCTTGATATGACCTTAATAGTGTTGATTCCGTCCTTAAACTCTGAACCAACTAGCAAAAAATGCTCATAATTTATAGTTTTGCTACCAATAAGATCAAACACTTTACGAAAGCACGCCTATACAAATACATTGTAACCTTTATCGCTGAAAAATAGGAAAATTTTAAGATGAAAAATTGTGATATTTTTCTTATTTCTGCTAAAAATGGAGGCGGTTAAATTGAGTACTCACAATTTATTTTTTTAGAGCAGAAATAAGAAAAATAAGGTTGTCCCCTGTAAACCCCAGTTTTACTATATAAAAGTGGGGTTGAGGGGGGTCAGAATTGTATAGGCATGTTTTTGTGATGAAAAATCTTGAGAACTTGATTATCTGTCAAATGGAAACAGTCATTGTATGGTTTGTATGTCACCCCAAGAGCACATTGAGGATCTTACTTGAGTGTTCATGTATTATTTAATTTATTAAACGAGTTGAGGAAAAGGGATAAATGCGAGGCTTTGCCAAGCATTTTATCCCTTTTCCTCAATGAGTTTAATAAATTTGATAATACATGAGCAAGAATGCAAGATTCTATTTATCATATGACATTTAAAATGCATTTTATTCACCATTTAGTTAACACATGGTCATAAAGGACGTTGTACATGTAAGGTTACGGGGCGTATCTAACTAATTTGCATATTTAATCCACTAGTGGATTATCAAATTTATCATATGACATCGTGTCTGAGAGTGTAATAATGGCATTTATTACATTTTCAGTAGTGATTTACTGAGATTTCTCAGTGAATTATAAATCTATAATTCACAGTGTGAATTGTTTCATTTTGAACGTTTTGACGTCATAATTGCTAGGCGACGTTGCTGACGTCGTTTGTAACAACAATAACAATAGTTGACGTTTGGCGGAAAATCTGATAAAATCATAGAAATCAGACTTCAATTTTCGCGTCCATTTGATGTTTTTGAGGAAAGACCTGCAACACGAAGATAAAGTATGGTTTTCTTGGTAATACAGTTCTACTTTCATGACATTGTTGTATCTGTATTTCAAGTACAGGATACTTGAATTAAAAACGTTTTAATATCATGTGATAAAAAGAATCCTGCATTGTGAAGCCTCACATTTTATTGCTTTTCCTCAACTCGTTTAATAAATTCAATAATACATGGAAACCCAGGTAAGATCCTCTATTTATTACATGGTGTTATTTACATTCTCAGATGTGACGTCATATGGGCCCCGTCAAGCGAATTTGGTACTTATCGCCTATACGAGCAGCGAAGGTTTAGGCGAGCCTGCGCATCCACGCAGTATCGCCAGAACCTTTGCTGCTCGCTCATACAAGCAGTGAATCAAGAGGAACCATCAGACAGAAAGCCATATCCCTGGCCCCTCTGAATGGCTGGGCATGCGCAGTTAAAATTTGTCATGACGGAATGCTCAAAGACACAGATTCGCTTGGCGGGGCTCATATGATAAAATATGTAAGGGACTTCTGAGCCATGGATATTGTATTTAATGATAATTGGAGGACAATTTTCCATATTTCTCCAGATAAATCTCTGTTGTGGGTATTCATTAGAATCACCACATGAGGCAGTTCTAATGAGTACCCACAACATAGGGTTTTATGAAGAATTGACCAAAACTATTCTTCAGTTATCACAAAAATTCAGTAAAATTCCTATATTAAGACCACCTTTGGGACTGTTCAAAAGTGGTTTTAAAGACCACTTTTGAACAGTCCAGAAGGCCATCTCTGACCAGAGGACACGGTATGCAGAAAACAGAAGATAGAATAACTGAAACTTTATAAATCAGCTTTTTAAGGCAGAATTAGTCTCAGCTTTTGTTGGTCTTAAGGGGAATGGGAACACCTGGCATATTTTTCAGCCATTTTTCAAAGGGAGGCAACTTTCGGGACTTCCTGTTCGCTTTTTTATAAGCCCTGTCCCACTGAAAGAGGGGTCAACTCTTAAAGGAAAGAATTTGCTCCTCTGGAGCAAATTCTTTCCTTTAAGAGTTGACCCCTATTGACATGGGAGACAAAAATACTTGTGCAGGAGTTGCCTCCCCTGAAGGTGTACCCATTCCCCTTAATAGCGGAATTTTACCGTACTGTATCTTATCTATTTCTATGACTTGTACAAGATCAACACAATTGTTTCAGTAATATATCCTGAGGACATAGAGGAGAAAGGTAACGTGAAATGTGAATAGATACACCTGGCAGTTTTTGTCGACATTTTTTTACATGGAGTCAACTTTAACGACTTCTGTTTGTTTGCTTGTTAACCCTTTTCCTGTTGGAACTTGACAAACCGTTCCATTGCAAACTCTGTATGTCCAGATCAGATGGTTTTTGCATTCTGTGGCATCTGATCTGGGCCTGCATTGTTTGTCAAGGTACCCCTTTAGGGGTTTCCCACATGCATTCAGTTAAAAGACAGAGAGCAAACACTCTCCTATAGGATAAGCCTGCATTTCGTGAGGCAGGAAGATCCCAGAAAAAGGCCAGTGTCTGTTTCTGAAAGTAAATGCCATGGAATCTCATTGATTCAGGTGCATCTTTCACCATAAAACCTGTTGTTTGCTTTATATGTCTTAAATTTTTGGACATTGTTTATTGTTTTATATTACGATTGCGCAATTGCACTAATACTGGTATCAGCCATTATATTTATCCCCACGTTTTTCAAAAAAAGTGGGGATATTGCAATCGCCTCCGTCCGTCTGTCTGTCCGACTATCTCCTCCTAAACCGTTAGCCGGAATTCAACCAAATTTGGTATGCGAGTTGCTTACATGAATGGCTTGCGCAAGAGCACATTTTTTTTTTGTCCCCGCCCCCAGGGGCCCTGGGGAGGGGTCAAAAGGTCAAATTTTGACCTACTGTGGAGAAAACGTGGGGATTTGCGATGGCTTGCCATCGACTGCGCGCTCTAGTTAAGTCTTGCATTAATGTTGTGGTTCATTAGTTAAGTTTTAAAGGTCAAAAATCGGCATCTGAAACCATCATGCAAATATGCCTGTATAGTTTTGACCCCCTTGAACCCGACTTTTATACAGTAACACTGGGGTTTACAGGGGTGAACCTTATTTTTCTTATTTCTACTCTAAAATATAGATTGTGGGTACTCGTTAGAATTGCCTTGATGAGGCAATTCTAACGAGTACTCTAAAATATAGATTGTGGATACTCATTAGAATTGCCAAGATAAGGCAATTCTAATGAGTAACCACAATAGTGTGTATTTGTATAGGTGTGTTCATAATGCATCTTCTGTTATTGTCCTCTGCTGCACCTTCTTGCAAACTTTTCAGACATATTTTCTTATACAGACAAACAGTGTGGACCCTGATCAGATTGCTCCCCGGCTGAATCAGACTACTCCCAGTCTGATCTGGGACCACACTGTTTGCAATAAAGACTTATCCTGCTATTTACGACAACCCTTACCTTTGCAAACAGAATAGATCCAGATCAGATGGCTTCAGAAGCCATCTGATCAGGATCTACACTGTTTGTCATGTAGTTTGTAAATTTTAACAAAACAATTATATCATTTAATTCGATTGGTTGATAATCAGCAATATATAGGTGTGGCAGAATTTATTAATTGGCAAGGTGAGCACTAATAGGATTGACTGCATAAAAAAACATACAAGATAATGTGGGTCTGGAGAAGCATATTGGCTGCTTCAAGCTTGGTGCTGAGCTAAAATGATGCGTTGGTTGTCTGTGCATTAACTGGAACATTAAGTTTTTTTTGAGAGGCCAGAATGAGCTAAGGCAAGCTATTCTGTCTAGTTATAGTAGTTGCCAATAAGATTGACTAGGCGGAGCTATTGTTTGTGCCTGCCTTTGGAATGTTCTGTTTAATAACGTAAAAGTAAACCAAGTCACCCGATTGTGTAAATTCAACTGTAACAGAAACAAAGGTGTGGCGTATACGGCCATTGTGCCCGCTTGCAGAAAGCATGCGGAAGGCACGCTACCGAATCTTCTGGTTGACTCGGCGAATTTGACATATTGACAACACTTGAATAGCTCCGCCTAGTCAGTCTTATCTACGACATCTATAGAATTGTTGTTGTTATTTTTGTTGTAGAAATTAACACTTTAAGCGCTATTCGTTAGCAGTGGTTGACATTTTCAGTTAAAGTTGTTTTCTTATATTTCAGAGAAAATAAGGATTGTCATTGCATGTAAATTGTCTGCCCTGCCCTTGCTGGGCAGACAATTCACATTAAATGTCATTTCACATGAATGAAAAGATTAGCTTTCATCTGCTCTGGAAATTTTCTTGTTGCTTTAGGAGTTAAATTATTGTAACATATTTGAATGGTGATTTTTTTTTAATAATTGGTTGTAATGTTTAACGCTCGTCCTGCTGAATAGATTAATTTAGCCACTCCAATTATAGATTTTCAACCAATCAGATTACTTGATGTAGTTTGTCCTTACAAATTCATGAAGTGAATGTAAAACAATGTAGAAACTGATCAGGTTGCTTCTTCAGAAACCATCTGATCAGTATCTAGATTGTTTTTTTAAGGTAGAGCATAGCCAGGTTCAGCAGGACAAAGGTTACTATTCAAGGTTGTCATTTTCTGAGAAAACATTTTCTGACAAACATAAAATCAATGAAATGACAGCACTGATGAGTTGATTGTTTTTGAGGCTGAAGTTAAGTCTGTAGACTGGGGGAAATGGTCCTGAACGGGGACTTTAACTGTTTCGTTGAACCCTTTTTGTTCCAAATGGAATCTTCCTCCTTATATATGGCAGGAGTCCGTTTCAAAATTTAGGGATGACAGGTTGTGCTTTTCTTCAAAGTTTATTTGGAAAATGACTGAACTTTTAGCAAACAGTGGAGGCCCTGATCTGGGACTGCACTGTTTGTCAGGGTACCCGTTTTGGGGTTTCTGGTACAAAATGGGTTAACACTCCAGATCTTCAAGCAAACAGTGAGGACCCTGATCAGACAAAATATACTGCACTATTTCCCAATGTCCCAGCACCAGAGCCCAGTCCATCTTTATGGCCTCTCAATGACAAGAATAATGCATGACCATTACCTGGATTTTGTATTATAAAGCTATTTGCACTTGGGGTCTGTGATAGCCAAATGGACATCAACATTTGGGTAACATAGGATCTGTTGATATACACTCAAGCGAAAAAGTAAGTACATGTACAGTCGAACCATGAACATTTGTACGAGACGAGGGTAGTTCAAGCCACTGAGGGCTTCTGCCAATGGACATAATGGAGTTTATATCTTTTTGGTATTCTATAACATAAATGTATGTTGTATGTACTCATTAGAATCATCATTTTTCTATATAATCTGGGGCCAGTTGTTCAAAGCATTGTTAGCTTAACAAGCTCGTTAATGGTTATATTGTTAAGCGTTCTAGCAAGTACAATATCTAAATTTTGATATTTTTGCTGAAAAAATGTGAGCAGCTTTTGCATATGCAAAAGCTGCTCACATTTTTTCAGCAAAAATATGAGCATATTTGCCATCATAAATTCTCAAAGTTTTTACGATATGTTAACTAATGACATCGTTAGTTTTGAACAACTGGCCCCTGTTCTTTGTTTGGATATAACAGGGTTATTTAACTAACTCATTTTCTGCTTTGGACCCAACAATAGGGTAATAAAGTGGTTATTGTGTACATTTATAATTATTGTGCTGTTGATTTTACATTTTTGACTTTTGTGCAGCTAGGTTGACTCTTATCTTGCTGAATATTCATTTAAGCCACACCCATTTCTGTCTATCAACCAATCAAATTATTTGATGTTATTTATTGCTACGAATTCATAAACTGAATGCCAAACAGTGTAGATCCTGATCAGATGGCTTCTTCAGAAGCCATCTGATCTGGATCTACACTGTTTGCAAAGATAGGGGTTGTTGTGAACAGCAAGATAAGACTTCTTCAGAAGCCATCTGATCTGGATCTACATTGTTTGCAAAGATAGGGGTTGTTGTGAACAGCAAGATAAGACTTCTTCAGAAGCCATCTGATCTGGATCTACACTGTTTGCAAAGATAGGGGTTGTTGTGAACAGCAAGATAAGACTTCTTCAGAAGCCATCTGATCTGGATCTACACTGTTTGCAAAGATAGGGGTTGTTGTGAACAGCAAGATAAGACTTCTTCAGAAGCCATCTGATCTGGATCTACACTGTTTGCAAAGATAGGGGTTGTTGTGAACAGCAAGATAAGACTTCTTCAGAAGCCATCTGATCTGGATCTACACTGTTTGCAAAGATAGGGGTTGTTGTGAACAGCAAGATAAGACTTCTTCAGAAGCCATCTGATCTGGATCTACACTGTTTGCAAAGATAGGGGTTGTTGTGAACAGCAAGATAAGACTTCTTCAGAAGCCATCTGATCTGGATCTACACTGTTTGCAAAGATAGGGGTTGTTGTGAACAGCAAGATAAGACTTCTTCAGAAGCCATCTGATCTGGATCTACACTGTTTGCAAAGATAGGGGTTGTTGTGAACAGCAAGATAAGACTTCTTCAGAAGCCATCTGATCTGGATCTACACTGTTTGCAAAGATAGGGGTTGTTGTGAACAGCAAGATAAGACTTCTTCAGAAGCCATCTGATCTGGATCTACACTGTTTGCAAAGATAGGGGTTGTTGTGAACAGCAAGATAAGACTTCTTCAGAAGCCATCTGATCTGGATCTACACTGTTTGCAAAGATAGGGGTTGTTGTGAACAGCAAGATAAGACTTCTTCAGAAGCCATCTGATCTGGATCTACACTGTTTGCAAAGATAGGGGTTGTTGTGAACAGCAAGATAAGACTTCTTCAGAAGCCATCTGATCTGGATCTACACTGTTTGCAAAGATAGGGGTTGTTGTGAACAGCAAGATAAGACTTCTTCAGAAGCCATCTGATCTGGATCTACACTGTTTGCAAAGATAGGGGTTGTTGTGAACAGCAAGATAAGACTTCTTCAGAAGCCATCTGATCTGGATCTACACTGTTTGCAAAGATAGGGGTTGTTGTGAACAGCAAGATAGGGGTTAAATAAGTTTTATTTGCGAAAATATGTTTATTGTGTGAATGTGGCTTTTAGTTGCAATACATGTGAAATATGTTTGACTTTGTTGATACATGTGCTTATCCTCTGAATAAGCATTATTTTCAATGCATTATATCCGTAACTACTTGTAGGATTCTGTGTGCTTGTTTGGCATTAATTACAATAACACACCTGTGCGACCAAGTGCAGTTTTTTACATCTCCAAAATGGCAACTTTTCTGATAATAACCTGTGATATTTTTCTTAATAGATTCTGGGTGCTCGTTAGATGCCTCATCACAACCCATGTCTTGGAGCAGAAATAAGAAAAATAATCTCTACCCTCACAACCCCCAGTTTTCTCTATATGTTCATTTCACAGACTTGTTCATGTGATGAAATAGTGGCCTGAGAATTCTGCATAGCCGAAATAAAATTTGGATGCATTTGGTTACAGTTAATTAATATGTTCTTATGTATGACATTAATTTTTTTCTTCTTCAATAATGGTCAATTTGCTGATAGAACATGTTCATAGCACTGTTCAAAAAGTCAACACTTCAATAAGTTTGTATTGAAGCAAATTCCTTGTAAATGCCACTTTGCAGAGAGAAAAGTGGGTTTTGTGGTGATATACCGTAATGATCCTTACATGTATTTGGACAGATAGGTCTAAGCACACAGTGCAGACCCAGATCAGACTGCTCCTGAAGGAGCAGTCTGATCAGGATCTGCACTGTTTGCCATTCCGTCTGCACCTTTTGGACTCCTTGTTGGATCATGAAACAAATTTGTTAAAACTTTAGTCCTCAAGTCCTCAAGGTGTCAGAATTTTAAAGATTTTTACAGTACATTGGTATACAGAACTTGCCATAATTGATACACATCGGCTTTAACAAGCGTACACCAATACTTTCTCAAGAAGTATATTTGGCACCACTTTAAAGTGCAAGATCTTGCCATGAGGTCTGTTCAAGTTGAAACAGTGCTAGAAGATTTGTCCTAGCATATCAGTTATTATGCTTCTGTTAATTGGCCCCCGCCCATCAGGGCTTGAAGAAATAAAATGGGCTGCATGATGCTTCCATGCAGAGCTGAATCCGACCGCACACGAGTACTGGTTACCCACTTAGAGGATCTAAGCCTGCCCAGGGAAAGCAGTGCGAGTGGGATGGTCCATGCTTACGATAAACCCTATTGGTTTCATTGGGCGACAGGGCTTGAGGCGTCATTTCATCTCAATGTTGGGAAAAGGCCCACAGAATTGGAAGCAGTGTCTCCAAAATGACCTATATAGTGTTGATGGGGACGTTAAACATCAAATCAAACAAAATTAAATGCTTTTGTGAAAATGAGGGACAAATTGATGAAGTGTTTGCTACAGAACTTATTGATTTTATATTTTAATAGATTAGCTGCTTTTGGCAACGTTTGGAAATGTTTAGTTCACAGTTTTAATGAAACGTTAGCTAACAACATCATTAGTTTCTAACAACTGTGCCCACCCCCCAACCCCCACCCCTCCTCAGGTCTTTGGGAGGCAAAAAATGGAATTGAACATCACCAATAGAGCTTTGTGTCATAGAAGGTGTAGTAAATTTGACAAATATTATTCTGCTTATTTTCAGCCCCTGAAGAAAAGCCCGATCTTGGTTTGGAGAGACCAGTCACCCCCATTGATGTGAGTAGAAAATATCTAGTGGCAATCACCATCACAGATATGATAACTGTTCAGATAGACACACCTCTGCAGACAGTGCAGCTCTAAATCAGAATGTGTTTCTTTTGTTTCAAATCCTCATTTCAGGGGGACCTTTATGCAACTTTTTATTGTATAGGATTTACTTATATGAACCAGTTATAGGATTTATAGTCAACCCTCTTTATACAGACATTCTTTATAACGACAAAACTCATTATAACGACAATTTCAATGGAATGAATTCTTAACTCAAGGCTGAGCCTCAATTCCGAGCGACGTAGGCTACCCTCAGGTTAAAAATGCACTAATTGAGTCCATAGTCCTGAAAGATACTTGTAACTTAATACTCTAAGAAACAAATGTTATAGATATTTGTTAGAATCACCTCACCGAGGCGATTCTAACAAATGTCTATAACACTTTTTCTTGGAATAATGATTGGGAAAAGGCCTTTCATTACCTATTATACTCCTAACTAGGATTCTGTATAACTGCAAATTCTTTATAACGGCACAATAATAGGGAACAAATACTTGTGATAATGAGGGTCCTCTGTACTCATATGAGCCAGTGTGCAACAAACTCTACAATAGGACCTGTGCATGTAGTAAAGACTCAGATCAGCCATGCACATCCACCCAGTATGTCAAGAAATTTTACTTCCCTGTGGTTGAAAATCCAGATAATGTGGAAGGTTCATGAGATAAGTGGAGATTCCAGTCAGACTGCACAGGTTCCATCTAAATTGTATTATAAGAGTTTTCAAAATCCATAAAAACAATTTTTGATAGACCATGCCACACAGTGTGAAACTGGGAAATGTTTGGCAACCCTGCATGTGTTCTCTGTACAACCATAACCACAGCTCACCAGGCTCGGTAGCTCAGTAGGTTATGCGTCTGACTGGTGATCAGGTAGTCACATATTCCATACCTTTCAGGTCTGCAACATTCTTTGATGGCGATTGATTATGAAATTTTTAGCTCACCAGAGCCGAAGGCTCCGGGGGAGCTTATAGGATAGGCAGTTGTCCGTCGTCGTCTGGCGTCTGGCGTCAAGACTTTCAAACGACATCTCCTCTGAAGCCACTGGGCCAATTGGGCCCAAATTTAATCTGTAGCATCCTTGGGTTGGGGGATTGAAAGTTTGTGTTTTTAATGAAAATCGGCTCATCAGTTTGGTTGCTATGGTAACTTATAGTTGCCATAGACTTATAATGGGGAAAATTGAAAAATGGTATTTGCTGCCAAGCCTCTGCAGATATTTTGACAAAACTTTCATAGAAATGTTCCTTAGGCAATCTACTATCTGCCATATGCTTTAAGGCCTACTGCTCATTTTCGTTGGTTGCCATGGAAACCAAAATGCAAAAAAATAGAAAAAAAAAAAAAATACTTAAAAAATCATCTCCTCAGAAACCGTAAGCTCTAGGAGGTGGAGACTTTATTTAAATATTCACCATATTTGCCTTTAGAGGTTTTGTGTTTTTTATGAAATTTGGCCTTTTAGTTTTGTTACTATGGCAACTTAGAGTTTCCATTGACTTATAATGGGAGAAAACTGAAATATGGCATTTTCTGCCAAGTCATTGTAGATATTTTGACAAAGCTTAGATAGAAATGTTCCTTGAGTAAACTTCTCTTAGCCCTATGCCTTTTTGTAAACCTGGGGGTCCCCTACATTGTGCCTGGGCCATGCCCCGCCCCCTCCGCTTCATTAAATGCCTTATATCTCAGAAACCTTACAGATCCCCACCCCTAATTGGCCCTAAACCATATTTATTCTTCAGAGTATAATTAAGGAATTACAGAATGAACAACCATATTTATTCTTGTTCATTATGATAAGATGCATGAAGTGACACCAACCTGGAGGTCCCCCAGGATATGCCGGGGACATGCCCCGACCCCTCCACTTCATAAAAGGCCATTTATCTCAGAAACCATTCAGATCCCCACCCCTAAACCATATATATTCTTGTTCCTTATGATAAGACACATTAAGTGACACAAACCTGTGGGCGCCCCGGGATGTGCCGGGGACAAGCCCCACCCTCTCCACTTCATTAAATGCCATTTATCTCAGAAACCATTGAGATCCCCACCCATAAACCATATATATTCTCATTCCTTATGATAAGTTGCATTCAGTGACACCAACTTGGGGGTCCCCCAGGATGTGCCGGGACCATGCCCAACCCCCTCCACTTCATAAAAGGCCAAATATTCCAGAAACCTTACAGATCCCACCCCTAAACCATATATATTCTTGTTCCTTATGATAAGACAGATTCAATGACACCAACCTAGGGGTCACCCAGGGCACACCCGGGCCATGCTCCACCCCTGGACTTCACAAAAGACCATATATCTGAGAAACTGTTCATTGCCCCATCCCTAAACCATATATATTATTGTTCCTTGTGATAAGACGCAATCAGTGACACCAGCATGGCGGTCCCCCCGGGGTGCCACGGGCCATGCCCCACCCCTTAACTTCATTAAAATCCATATATCTCAGAAACTGTTCAGATCCCCACCCCTTAACCATAAATATTCTTGTTTCTTATGATAAGACTCCACTTCATAATAGGCCATATATCTCAGAAACCATTCAAATCCCCATCCTATAATCACATATATTCTTGTTCATTGTTAATAGACACATTCAGCCATCCCCATCTTGGTGGGGGGTGGGGTGGGGGGGGTCAGCAGGGGCCATTTCTCATCCTGCCACTTCATTAAAGGGTCTCATATCTCAGAAACCATTCAGATCCCCACCATATATACTCTTGGTCCTTATGATAAGACATATTCACTGACAACAATCTTGGGCTTTTCTGGGATCTGCCATGCCCGAATCCCTCCATTGCTTAAAAGGTCTTGCATCTCAGGAACCATACATATCCCCACTGCTAAACCATATATGTCTCTGTTTCTTTTGATAAGACGCATTTATTGACACCAACCAGGGCTCCATTGGGTCCATGCCCCACCCTCTTTACTTTATAAAACAACTAATATTTCAGATACTGTCCACATGGGTGCTCATTTGGGTATGGGATTCGTTTGGGAGACTTTATAATTGGTAGATTAAAATCATATCATTTTATAATACATGTCTGCCATTGGGCAGTGTCCACCTGAGCTCTAGTTTATGAAATTTAGCTCTTTGGTTTGTTTGCTATGCCAAGTTAAGAGTTTCCATTGACTTATAATGGGGAAAATTGAAAAATGACATTAATGTCTTTCAAGATATTTTGCCACACTTTCAGAAATGTTCCTTTAATTATGTTCCTTTTGGCCTATTTGTTGCCACAGATGGGAAATTGTCAATTGTCATCTGTTGTCAGGCAACAACACATTCAAGCGACATCAGAATCTGAAGCCACTAGGCTGATTGGATCCAAATTTTAGCTGTAGCATCCTTGGGCACAGGGCTTCCATGGTAAATTAAAATACAATGCTGCTAGTGGGCAGTGGCCCCCTGAGCTCTGGTGAGCATTGTGGCCCATGGGCCTCTTGTTTCTATGGCCAGTCTGTCCCTGCCACCGATCTGAGAATGGCAGTTGTCAGTGGCAAAAGAGTGTGCACTGTGCTGGATAATTGCTTTTGTATAAGCCTGTCAGATAAACTGACGTGCCTGATATAACCTAAATAGTGTTGATTGAGTTGTTCAACTCCAAACAGACAAACAAAGGTAACCACAGCTCACATGTAATATTAATGTCAGGGGCCAGTTGTTCAAAACATCGTTAGCTTAACAAGCTCATTAGTGGCCATGTTGTTAATTGTTCTAACAAGTTTGATATTTAAAATTTTGATATTTTTGCTGAATAAATGTGAGCAAATTTTGCATTTGCAAAAGCTGCTCACTTTTTTCAGCAAAAATATTGGCATATTTGCCATAATAAATGATCAAAGTTTTAACGATACTTTAACTAACGACGCTGTTAGTTTTAAACAACTGGCCCCAGGCTGATTTCAGTTACTGGCAAAGGAACATGCACAGTACTGGTTAACTATTTTGAAGAATGTAAGCCTACCCAGGAAAAGCTAGTCACATTAACTGACAGGATTGATATGGCCTAGAAGGTGTTGACTGGGCCATAAAATTGCTAGAGAAACAAACATATGTGGGTATAGACAAAGCTTCAGAGGATACAGAGATCTGGCCACAAGCTTATAAAACTTTTCATGCTCAATTCAACCGAGTATGAAATTTGTCGTGCCCATAAATATTAACCATTATCCTGCTGTTCAATACAACCCCTACCCCTACAAACAGTGTAGATCCTGATCAGATTGCTTCTGAAGAAGCTATCTGATCTGGATCTACACTGTTTGTCATTTGGTTTGCGAATTTAAATGAATAAATTACATCAAGTAATTTGATTGATTGAAATGTACATGGATGACACTAATTTAATTTATCCAGCAGGATAAGGGGTAAAATGCACATAAAACAGGCAATACCTGTATTCCTGCTCATATCAAGAAACAGTGTCATTTGTCCTGCTCATATATTTTAAAATACTGACATTTCTGAGCAGGGCAGATTTAATGCTAATGTGAGTTGGGCATGAAAATATGTTTTATAACCTCTGGGCCACATAGATCAAAAATACATGTTTAAAAGACTACAGATCAGTTAAAGGTGAGAACTAGGTGAGGTATCCTTTTCCTACCCTTAGCTCATTTATGAATTCCTAGGATATTTTTGATACTTGTAGGAGGAGATTAAGACACAGCCTCTGTCTTTTGACAAACTGGCCAAGTTCATACGTCGGAGAATCTCTCCTAAGTCGAATGTACCCCACCTTTCTGCTGAAGACCAACAAATGCTGGTAAGTCCTTTTCCTCTTGGTATCATAATTAACCCCATTTTTACCAGAAGCCCCAAAACGGGTAATTGGCAAACAGTGGAGGCCCAGATCAGACGATGCAGAATGCAGTGTCTGATCTGGGCCTACAGTGTTTGCAAAAAAAAAAAACAGCCATTTTACAAACGAGTTTTGAAGAAAAAACCTGACAGCCCTAAACTTTTAAATGGACTTGTTTTGTTTTATATATAAGGTGGAGGAAAATTGGTTAAGCCGAGTATTAAGGGGAATGGGAATGCCTTCAGGGGAGGCAACTCCTGGAAAAGTATTTTTGTCTCGTGTGTCAATAGGGGTCAACTCTTAAAGAAAAGAATTTGCTCCTGAGGAGCAAATTCTTTTCTTTAAGAGTAGACCCCATTTTCAGTGGGACAGGACTTACAGAAAAGGGAACAGGAAGTTTCAAAAGTTGTCTCCCTTTGATAAATGGCAGAAAAGTCTGCCAGGTGTTCCCATTCCCCTTGAGATACCATAATCACAGATTCAGAAATGGCAGACATGAGCTGTTGATAAAAGAAAGTGAGCTGTATTGGTTAATCATTAAACAGACTAATCAGGTGATTGTGGGTTAACCCTATCGTATGCTAGTGGACTCTTCCACTGCTATATGTGGGGCAAGTCCATTTGTCATATAAGGGGTGTCAGGCCTATTTTTCATATTTTACGGAAAATTCTGTTAGCAAATAGTGCAGGCCCTGATCAGACGCCTCGTTCTGTGGTGTCTGATCTAGGCCTACACTGTTTGAGAAGGTACCCCTTAAGGAGTACCCTGCATACAATGGATTAAAAGTCACAGGTGTGGAAACTTTCTTCTGTTTGGGCTGATCTTGAAATATTTTCTGTGATCATTCTGTCCTTTCCACTTATTCTGGCCCCCGTCCATCGGGGCCTGGAGAAATGGATTGGGCTGCATGATGATTCCACGCAGAGCTGAAGCTGACCACAAATGTGTGCTGGTAAACCACCTATAAGGTCTATGCCTGTCCAGACAAAGTGGTGTGAGTTGGACCGTCCACGCATATAAACCCTAATGGTTTCATTGGGTGGCAGGGATTGAGATGTCATTTCATCTCAATGTCGGGTAAAAGTACCATAAAATTTGCAAGCAATGTCTCCAAAATGACCTAAATAGTGTTGACGGGGACGTTAAAACTTCAAATCAAACAAACGTTCCACTTATTCACAGTTGTCAGTGGCTAACAAAAGAAAGTGCACTGAACTGGTTAATCGATGATCCTGTCCAGAAAAAATGTGATTAGGGCAACTGACTGGTTCCATATTACCATGACAGTATTGAGCTAGCTGTTAAATTAAAAACAAACAAACAGACATTAAAAAAAATTATTTAGGGCCTTTAAAAAACTGATTTAGTTGCCAGTTGCTGAACATCAGGGCAAACTCCAAAACTGGCACTTGCAAGGCAATTAATTTCTATGCTGACCAAAATATAAATTATGGATTCAAGCATCATTTGCTTCAGTTTTATTTGGCACTATCAGGATTATGTTTATTTTTATCAGGCTGGTGTACTGATGGGAGAGGTGACTGATGTATGGCCGGAAATCAGAAGACAGATTGATGATCCGTTTCTGGTATGTTCTGCATGCCTTCAAACTTTATATTATTACGATAACACATCTGTGCCACATAGTGCATTCTTTTATATTTTCAAAATGGCTACTTTTAATATGAATATCCATGGTATTTTTCTCATTTAAAGTCCAACCTGTATTAAGCAAGCACCTGGGGGATAATGAAAATATGCTTGCTTAAGACAGGTGTTTGCTTAATACAGGTGGATTTTAATGCATTATCCTTTTTTTGGGAACCAAACACATGCTTACTTAAGACAGGTTGCTTGCTTATTAGAGGTGGCCACTAATACAGGTGTGTCTGTATATTTCAAACAGGTTGTGGGTGCTTGTTAGAACCACCTGAATGAGGTGGTTCTAACGAGTACCCACAACCTATGTCTTGACGAAGAAATAAGAAAAATAATCTCCATAAACTCCAGTTTTCTCTATATAAACTAGCGTTTAGGGGGTGTTTATTTCACGAACTTGTTCATGTGACATAACAAATATATATTTAAGGATGAAAATTTGCTGAGTAAGGTTTGAAGGTGTTTTAATTAGCAGAATATTTGAGATCATAATTGCATATTGTATTAACCGTATGTATTCGGACAGACAGGCCTGAGCAAACAGTGTAAATCTAGATGAGATGCCGCAGAATGTTGTATCTCATCTGAGTTTACATTGTTTGCCACTCATTCAGCTATCTTAAGGCCCAACATCAAGAAGTTAATTTTACTTGTTAAAATTTCAGAGGAGTTAAGGTATGCGAATATTTAGGGTAATTTGGTATGTTTGAACTTTGAACATTGAAGGTCTATGCATGATGACACATACATCTGGACTTGACTGAATTTTTGCTTTACACCTTTATTGCTTCTATTTACCCTAAGTACAGTAAAAATCCGATATTAAGACCACCTTTGGGACTGTTCAAAAGTGGTCTTTAAGACCACTTTTGAACAGTCCCAAAGGTGGTTAAAAGACCACTTTTGAACAGTCCCAAAGGTTGTCCCTCACCGGAGGGCACCTTGGGTAGAAAACACAAAGAAAGTTTAAGTGAAGCCTTCAAAATAAGCTTTTTAAAGCAGAATTAGTCTTAATTTTAGGTAGTCTTATTAGCGGAATATCACTTTATTTGAACCCCAGCTCCTTACCATACGTTCTTAAATTTGAGAAAAAGTATCATTTACTATCTGATGTGTGTAAAAATAGCTGGTGGCCCCTGCCCATCGGGGCTTGAATAAATAGATAGGCTGCATGATGCTTCCATGCAGAGCTGAAACCGACCGCACACGAGTACTGGTAAACCGCTAAGAGGATCTAAGCCTGCCCAGGCAAAGCGTTGGAAGTTGGACCGTCCATACTTATAAACCCTATTAGTTTTATTGGGCGGCAGGGCTTGAGGAGTCATTTCATCTCAGTGTCGGGTAAAAGTCCCACAAAATTGGAAGCACCTTCTCTTTAATTACCTATAGGGTGTCATTTTAATTCAAGATCTAAACTGTCCTAAAACTCTTTGGCAGTGCATGTAATATATAGATTATTCATTTCTCCTATTTGAAATATGGAATTTATAATCCTCGGGAGGTAAATCAATCTGATAAAGAAAGTTGTGCTTCGCACTCATTTCTTTATGGGATTGTTTTACCTCCCTCTGTTTATAAATTCCATATTTCAAATAGGAGAATGAATAAACTCTATACAGTCAAACCAGTCTTAAAGACCACCTGTGAACAAAGACCACCTGTCTACAAAGACCACTTCCAATTCCTCCCATCCAATTAGAATATGTAATGCACCTGTCAACAAAGACCACCACTAGGGCCAGAGGGAAGTCTAAATCCTTCCCAAATGCATACTTTTACCCTGAACAAAGACCACTTTGTGCTTTGATTACCATTGACCAAAGTTTTAATTGGGCACTTAATTGTTTGTGAACATCCTTTAATAAGATAAATTAATTTTTTTAGTGATTCATTATTGCAACCTGACATAATGTTACCTTTAGGGGATTTAATCAGTGAATCATTCAGGTGTAACTGGGATCATAAATGCTGTGAAGTAATCTTTGTCTTCTAAAGAGGTAGAGCAGTTATGCAAAACTGACCCTCTGAATAAAGACCACCTGTGGACAAAGACCATATTTCTTCATTCCCTTGAGTGGTCTTTGTAGACAGGCTAGACTGTATATGCCATATTTAACCCTTTTTGTACCAAATGGAATATTCCTCCTTATATATATCAGGAGTCCATTTCACAATTTAGGGGTGTCAGGTTGTGTTTTCTCAAAAATTTATTTGGAAAATGGTTATACTTTTTGCAAGCAGTGTAGGCTCTGATCAGACGCTGTGTTCTGCGGCGTCTGATCTGGGCCTGCACTGTTTGCCAAGGTACTCCTTTGGGGGATTCTGGTACTGAATGGGTTAATGATAAAGGTTTTAACAATATGTTAACTAATGACATCGTTAGTTTTGAACAACTGTCCCCAAAAGTTTAAAAGAAGTATAGTTTCTGAGTTAGACTTTTTCTCTTATTACATTTTGACAGAGTCCTGAAGAGAATCGAGAATTAAACAGAAGAATAGCTGTCCATATCGTCACAGTCTGTGAACAACTATTTCTGCATTACCTACAGAAAGCTGAAGGTAGGAATGGTCAAACTTCTTACAAATTACTTAAAGGCATTTATTCTGTAACGGTAGAAAACACCGTGTGTTCATAATTGTTTTATTGCCCCCTGTGATATACTGACTATAGCAGATTAAAGGCGGCCCTTAATAGGGTGATTAGTAGCTCTTGTTGTATCCCCTGACTGAGGCACTTAAGAGGAAAATCAATAATGTACACCAGTCAACAGTAAGTAATTTATTGATTTTCCCCAAGGAGGCCCCTTACCTGTTGAAGACAGGGGACGTCTCTTCAGTCAGCTCTGAGGGCTACATAATATTATGTAATGAAATGATAGTCCTCAATAATCAAGAATAAATGCCTTTAATGGGAATGGATACACCTTCAGGGGAGGCAACTCCTGCAAAAGTATTTTTGTCTCCCATGTCAATAGGGGTCAACTCTTAAAGGAAAGAATTTGCTCCAGAGGAGCAAATTCTTTCCTTTAAGATTAGACCCCTCTTTCCATGGAACAGGGCTTATATAAAACGAATGGGAAGTCCCGAAAGTTGTCTCACTGAAAAATGGCGGAAGAATCTGCCAGGTGTTCCCATTCCCCTTAACTCATTTTATACTGAATGGAATCTTCCATCTTATTTATGCTTGTAGCAGCAGTTTATTTTGAAATTTAGGGGCACTTGGTTGAGTTGATTTTAGATATTGATTAAAAAACAGCTGAACCTTTTTGGCCATGATCAGATGCCGCATTTAGCAGTGACAAATAACTATTCACTGGGTTTCGTAAAAATCAGTGGAAGTCATTAGTGAGGTAAAGCTACAGTGCTAAGTAACTTTGTCAGTTGACCCAGAGAGGCCCCTGCCCATCGGGCCTTGAAGAAATAGATGGGCTGCATGATGCTTCCACGCAGAGCTGAATCTGACCATACATGAATACTGGTAAACCGCTTAGAGAATCTAAGCCTGCCCAGGTAAAGCGTTGCGAGGTGGACCATCCATGCTTATAAAACCCTATTGGATTAATTGGGCGACAAGTCTTGAGATGTCATTTCATCTCAATGTCTGGTAAAAAACCAACAAAATTGGAAGCAACGTCTCCAAATGACCTATATAGTGTTGACGGGGACGTTAAAAATCAAATCAAACAAAAGAAAACCACATAGGCAACCAGCAAATCCACATAATTGCAGTCTAATAGGAGCATTTGCTGTTTCTAGACATATAGAAGAGACCTTGAGGTTTTGTTTGTTTGTTTGTTTGAAGTTTTACATCCCCTTGAACACTATTTAGTCATTTTGGTGATTTGTGGGACTTTTACCCGACATTGAGATGAAATGACATCTCAAACCCTGTCACCCAGTGAAACCAATAGGGTTTATAAGCATGGACAGTCCGACTCCCTCCACTGCAATGGCAGGCGTAGACCTCATATGTGGTTTACCAGTACTTGTGTATAGTCGGTTTCAGCTCTGCCTGGAAGCACCATGCAGCCCTATCTATTTCTTCAAGCCCGGATGGGTGGGAGCCTGGGTCAGGCATCCATGCATTAGTTGTTGTGCACACGCATTTAAAGAACATAACTTGTGGAATGCCAAGGGCTCTTTCTTCATATTTCAGCTGCAATAGTTTTGATACAGTTGAAAATCAATGGTACAAACAGCTTTGGGACCATGAAACTGTCATTCCAGACGGGGTAGTGTAACCAATTTTGTACCGGAAACCCCAAAACGGGTTATTGGCAAACAGTGCAGGCCAAGATAAGAGGCTGCAGAATGTGACATCTGATCAGGGTCCACACTGTTTGTGAAAAGTTAAGCTATTTTCCAAATAAATTTTGAAGAAAACACAAACTGACATCATTTAATTTTGAAATGGACTCCTTGTGAATATAATGAGGATGATTCCATTTAGGACAAAAAGGGTTAAGCTGCTTAGAGTGACCGGCCCCGATAGCTCTGTTGGTAGAGTGTCCGCTCCGGGGAAGGGAGGTCACGGGTTCGATCCCGGGCCGCGACATACCAAAGTCGTTAAGAATGGTACTAGCTGCTCCTCGCATGGCACTCAGATTTACGGGGAAGAGCTAGGACTGATCGACCCAGTGTCAGGATAATGTGACTGGGTGTGGTATTATGTAATGTGTCTGGGACATGATACTTCAGTGAGGCAGCACTGTAAAAGTGAGCATTGAGCTCCCTGTCGCAACCAGACACCGTTGTGATATGACTGAAGAATTGTTGAAAGCGACGTTAAACCTGAATTCACACACACACTGCTTAGAGTGAATGATAGCCTCTGATCCGGAAGCATCAGAAGAACATTTCTTTGATTTTCGTTGCATAAAATTATATTGTGTATATTGTATGTTCTCGACATACATTTATTAAGTGAAAAGTATGTTGGGTGTACTCATTAGAATTGCCTCATTGAGGCAATTCTAATGAGTACACACAACATACATTTTCAAGATTTAATAAGAAAATTAACCCAGTAACATCCATATTAATACCTTTCATCTCAATGTCGTGTAAAAGTCCCACAAAATTGGAAGCAACGTCTCCAAAATGACCTTTACAGTGTTGACGGGGACGTTAAACCTCAAATCAAACAACACATATTAATACCTGCAGCTATGGGAATCGTTTTCAAAGAATGAGTTCCAAACAGCTGTAGTAAACAATGCATCGGTGTTCGAGCTATCAGTGTTTCACTTTCTCTATTTTTCAGTGTTAAACAGAAGAGGAATCTTCAGTGGTCCTGCCAATATGAGTCGACTCAAAGCCCAACTTGCCTTAGATGCTGATAAATAGTAAGTCAGTGAGATTCTTGCTCTTCTTCTTTTGGTGCAATCTGTTTTGCACCTGCTACAAGGGAAATTCAAACCTTTTGGTAGAATCTTAAAGTATACTTTTTAGGCATATTGACAATGTTGTACTTAAGTTAACTGCAAGTGGTGTGAGAAATAGTTATTTCAATAAAGTTCTATTCTGTATATGTTAGTATTGTAATTTGCATGTGTAGCTTCTATATGAGTTTCATCATTAAACAGCCTGCCTTCAGGGTTTGAAACCAGGCAATTTGCAAGATGCAAACCAGCCTTCTGAGCTAAACAGCCAAGCAAAAGCAAGATTCTTGAAATTTAGGGGAATGGGAACACCTGGCAGTTTTTTCCACCATTTTTAGCTCACCTGAGCCGAAGGCTCATTGGTGAGCTGATAGTATGGCCAGGCAAAAATTCTGTGTGTGTGTGTGTGTGTGTGTTCACATTTTCAAACGTCTTCTCCTCCGGAACCGCTGGGCCGATTGTAGTCAAATTTCATGTGGAGGCTCCATGGGGTGGGGGAACGAAAGTTTGCATTTTTGGTCTAGGTCACATGACCAAGATGGCCGCCATGCCCATATATGGTAAAAACCCTTCAAAATTCTTCTCCTCCGGAACCACTGGGCCGATTTGCATGAAACTTGGCATGTAGCACCTGGGACATGGGCCCATCATAAATTGCATAAATGGTGTCCCTGGGATGACCTTGACCTATTTTACGCCAAGGTTAAATTTGGTAACATGGGCATTTGTATGGGAAAAAGTAGAAATGTCTGATATCTTGCAAACTGTTACAAATAATGCCACTAAACCATATATATTCTTATTCCTTATGATGAGGCGCATTGAGTGACGTGGATTTTGGAACCCTGGGCCCCCCTGGGGGGGCATGCCCCACCCCCTTTTTGGCACAAAATGCTTAATATCTCCAAAACAGCTAAGATCCCGACCCATAAACCATATATATTCTTGTTCCTTATGATAAGGCGCATTCAGTGACATGGACCTTTGGACCTTTGGGTACCGGGGTTCCCCGGGGGGGGCATGCCCCACCCCTATTTTGCACAAAATGCTTAATATCTCGGAAACGGTTAAGATCCCGACCCATAAACCATATATACTCTTGTTCCTTATGATGAGGCCCATTCAGTGACATGGACTTTTGGACCATGGGGTACCAGGGGTCCGAGGGGGGGGGGGGGGGGGGCATGCCCCTCCCCTTTTTTTTGCACAAAATGCTTAATATCTCGGAAACGGTTAAGATCTCTATCCATGAACCATATATATTCTTGTTCCTGATCATAAGGCGCATTAAATGACATGAACCTTTGGACCCGGGGGTCCCAGGGGGGCATGCCCCACCCCCTTTTTTGCATTAAATGCTTAATATCTCGGAAACGGTTAAGATCCCCACCCATAAACCATATATACTCTTGTTCTTTATGATGAGGCGCATTCAGTGACATGGACCTTTGGACCCTGGGGTACCAGGGGTCCGGGGGGGGGGGGTGGGGGGCATGCCCCTCCCCCTTTTTTGCTCAAAATGCTTAATATCTCGGAAAAGGTTAAGATCCCCACCCACAAACCATATATATTCTTGTTCCTTATGATAAGGCGCATTCAGTGACATGGACCTTTGGACCCGGGGGGTCCCTGGGTGAGGGAGGGGGGCATGCCTAACCCCCTTTTTTCCACAAAATGCTTAATATCTCGGAAACGGTTAAGATCCCCACCCATAAACCATATATATTCTTGTCGCATTCAGTGTAATGGACCGTTGGACCTACGGTTCCAGTGGGGGGGGGGGGGGGGGGGGCTGGGGGCCAACTCCCTTTATTGCATTGAATGCTTAATATCTCGGAAACAGTTGAGATCCCCACCCAGTTACACAGACCTTCGGTCCCTCTTGGCCAAAGATCACATATTAAAGTCTTTGAGGACTTCCTCAGAAAAGTCAGGTGAGCGATTCAGGACCAACTCAGAAAAGTCAGGTGAGCGATTCAGGACCAATGGTCCTCTGGTTAAAAGGGAGACAACTTTTGGGACTTCCTGTTTGCTTTTCTATAAGCCCTGTCCAACTGAAAAAAGGATCTACTCTTAAAGGAAAGAATTTGCTCCTCAGGAGCAAATTCTTTCCTTTCAGAGTTGACCCCTATTTCCTCAGGAGCAAATTCTTGACCCCTATTGACATGGGAGACAAAAACATTTTTGCAGGAGTTGCCTCCGCTGAATGTGTAACCATTCCCCTTAAGATATAGAAACAATAAGTAAGTCAGCCTCGATAGCGCAGTGGTTAACACGTTCGACTCATGATCGAGAGGTTGTGCTTTTGAATCCGGCATCCGGTATCGAGGTGTGTCCTTGGGCAAGACACATAATGACACTGTCTCACTCCACCCAGGTGTAAATGGGTAGCAGTGGTGTAATAGTCACTGCCTCCCTCTCACGCACGTGAAAACATCCGAAATGAGTGTTCGAGAGGGATTAAATAAGCTTGTAGCTTCCATCACAATCATACTAAAATAAATTAGTATATAGAAACAATAAGTATTATACTATCCTGGCAGTGAATACAAAGGTGCTGATTAACTAAAATGCAAAGTATATATTTTACATCCATATCAGTACTGGTTTTTGTTGTGTTAAATCATTGTAAACTGGTTGACTCTTTCTTTTGTTTAATGTTTGTTTGTTTGTATTGGGCTTTAACGGCCCAGTCAACACTATTTAGGTCATTTTTGAGCTGGTCAGTTTACCTATCCACACTTTTCCTGGGCAGGCTTATACAGAACATATTATACATATTAAAGCAGTTAACCAGTACAGTGCACATTCTTTTGCCAGAAACTGACAAATGCCCTTCCTGAATCAGCGGAAGGGGGAGAATGACAGTAGAAAAGTTTCATGATCGATCTCCAATGCCGTTATTTGACGCATCGTTAAAATTTTGATCATTAAAAACCACAAATATGCTAATATTTTTGCTTAAAAATGTGATTAGCTGTTGCATTCCAAAAACTCAAACACACATACAACATACATTTTCAAGATAAAATGAAAAAATAAAAAAATCCCACTTTATCGTCCCTAAAACATTATTTTCTGGTCTGCTAATTGTTAAATCGCTAGGGACACATGGAGTTCAAATCAGACATGGTAAACAAGTAATCTGTATCCATGTTCCGGTCACTTAACCCTTATCTTGCTGTTCACCACAACCCCTATCTTTGCAAACAGTGTAGATCCAGATCAGGTGGCTTCTGAAGAAGCCATCTGATCAGGATCTACACTGTTTGGCATTCATTTTATGAATTTGTAGGAATAAATTGCATCAAGTAATCTAATTGGTTCAAAGTCAGAAATGGGTGTGGCTAAACTGAATATTCAGCAAGAGAAGGGTTAAGCTGTGAAATTCAGGCCTCGTAAATGAGGAAGCCGTGTTCTAGTCACTTAAATTTTACTGTGCTTCGTTTCAGTTTAAATATCCTTACAGTTCGGAGATATATTGTTGCTGATATGAGGAACAAAGATGATGAAGAATCTCTTGATTCAGAACAACTAACGTCCTACCGCACATCAAAACCCAAAACACCACCTCCGAAAATATCTTATAAAGGCTTGGTAAGTCCACGGGTACACAGAAATGATAACAACACATAAAGTGGGTATTTGGTAATAATTCAAGGATAATTTTTCATATTTCTTGATATAAACCTATGTTGTGGATATTCATTTGAACCGCCTCGGTGAGGCGGTTCAAATGAATATCCACAACATAGCTTTTTATGAAGAAATGACAAAAACTACCTTTTAAATATCATGCATGCAGCCTAGAGATATCATTATGATCTTCAGTGGTTTCTTGCTGTTGAGTCATCATGGTTGGTTCATCTCTGTGGTTGTTTGAATTTTGTGTTCTGGGAGATGTTGTACTGATGAGTTATGAGGCCTTCATGCGGACTGAACAAACTTTGTTTAAATCGCGATGAAATTTTAGGAGAATTACTCCAAGTCCTGATGGTGTTTGAATTTTTAGAATTACACCAAGTCCTGATGGTGTTTGAATTTTTAGAATTACACCAAGTCCTGATGGTGTTTGAATTTTTAGCTCACCTGGGCCGAAGGCTCCAGGGGAGCTTATAGTATAGTGGGTCCTCCGTCGTCCGTCGTCCGTCGTCCGTCGTCCGTCCGTCCGTCCGTCCGTCGTCCGTCCACACTTTTGAGCAGCTATATCTCTGTATCCTGCAGGCTGATCTCAATCATTTCTCATCTGTAGCATGCCTCTGGTGGGGCATTGATGACATAAACTTTTATTCGAAATCGCTCTAAAACTTTGGTTCCTATGGCAACCACAAGGTCCCATAGACTTACTATGGGAAAATGCTTGTCATCACCGTAGCGCCTTCATATTTGATCGGATCTCTCTGAAACTTATATGTGAGGTGACTGGGGATAAAAACTCGGATGAGTTCGAAAACCGGCCAAGTCGGCCCATTTATCATAGAGTTATGTCCCTTTGATTGCTGAAAATGCCCATTTTCGACCTTGTCATCACCGTAGCCCCTTCAGTTTTGATCGGATCTTTCTGAAACTTATATGTAAGGTGTCTGGGGATAAAACCTCGGATGAGTTCGAAAACCGGCCAAGTCCTCCCATTTATCATAGAGTTAGGTCCCTTTGATTGCTGAAAATGCCCATTTTCGACCTTGTCATCAATGTAGCCCCTTCAGTTATGATCGGATCTTTCTTAAACTTATATGTAAGGTGGCAGGAGATAAAACCTCAGATGAGTTCGAAAACCGGCAAAGTCGGTCCATTTATCATAGAGTTACGTCCCTTTGATTGCTGAAAATGCCCATTTTCGACCTTGTCATCAATGTAGCCCCTTCAGTTTTGATCGGATCTTTCTTAAACTTACATGTAAGGTGGCAGGAGATAAAACCTCAGACGAGTTCGAAAACCGGCAAAGTCGGTCCATTTATCATAGAGTTACGTCCCTTTGATTGCTGAAAATGCCCATTTTCGACCTTGTCATCAATGTAGCCCCTTCAGTTTTGATCGGATCTTTCTTAAACTTATATGTAAGGTGGCTGGGGATAAAACCTCGGATGAGTTTGAAAACCGGCCAAGTCCGCCCATAGAGTTAGGTCCCTTTGATTGCTGAAAATGCCGATTTTTGACCTCATCACGGTAGCCCCTTCAGTTTTGATTGTATCTTTCTGAAACTTATATGTAAGGTTGCTGGGGATAAAACCCTGGATGATTTCGAAAACCGGCCAAGTGCGCCCATTTCACACAGTGTTACTTCCCTTTGATTGCTGAAAATGCCGATTTTCGACCTTGTCATCACCTTAGCCCCTTCAGTTTTGATCGGATCTTTCTGAAACTTTTATGTAAGGTGACTGGGGATAAAACCTCGAATGAGTTTGAAAACCGGCCAAGTCAGCCAATTTATCATAGAGTTACATCCCTTTGATTGCTGAAAATGTCGATTTTTGACCTTTTCATCATGGTAGCCCCTTCTGTTTTTATCGAATCTTTCTGAAACTTATATGTAAGGTGGCTAGGGATAAAAACTCGGATGAGTTCGAAAGTTGGCCCATTTATCATAGAGTTACGTCCCTTTGATTGCTGAAAATGCCAATTTTTAGCTCACCTGGGCCGAAGGCTCCAGGGGAGCTTATAGTATAGTGGGTCGTCCGTCGTCCGTCGGTCGTCCGTCCACACTTTTGAGCAGCTATATCTCTCTCAATCAGTTCTCATCTATAGCATGCCTCTGGTGGGGCATTGATGACATAAACTTTTTTTTCGAAATTGCTCTAAAACTTTGGTTGTTATGGCAACCACATGGTCCCATAGACTTACTATGGGAAAATGCTTGTCATCACCGTAGTGCCTTCAGATTTGATCGGATCTTTCTGAAACTTATATGTAAGGTGGCTGGGGATAAAAACTCGAATGAGTTCGAAAACCAGCTAAGTCAGCCCATCTATGGTAGAGTTACATCCCTTTGATTGCTGAAAGTGCCGATTTTTGACCTTGTCATCACCGTAGCCCCTTCAGTTTTGATTGAATCTTTTTGAAACTTATATGTAAGGTGGCTGGGGATAAAACCTCGGATGAGTTCGAAAACCGGCCAAGTCGGCCAATTTTTCTTAGAGTTACGTCCCTTTGATTGCTGAAAATGTCGATTTTTGACCTTGTCATCACCGTAGCCCATTCAGTTTTGATCGGATCTTTCAGAAACTTATATGTAAGATGGCTAATGATAAAACCTCGGATGAGTTTGAAAACCAGCCAAGTCGGCCCATTTATTGTAGAGTAACGTCTCTTTGATTGCTGAAAATGTTGATTTTTGACCTTGTCATCAACGTAGCCCATTCAGTTTTGATCGGATCTTTCTGAAATTTATATGTAGGTAAGGTGGCTGGGGATAAAACCTCTGATGAGTTCCAATACCGGCCAAGTCTGCCCATTTATCATAGAGTTACCTCGCTTAGATTGCTGGAAATGCTGATTCTTTACCTTGTCATCAACGTAGCCCCTTCAGTTTTGATCGGATATTTCTGAAACTTATAAGTATGGTGGCTGGGGATAAAATCTTGGATGAGTTCAAAAACCAGCCAAGTCAGCCCATTTTTTATAGAGTTTTGTCCTTTAGATTGCTGAAAATGTCAATTTTTGACCTTGTCATCACTGTATCCCCTTAAGTTTTGATCGGGTCTTTCTGAAACGTATGTGTAAGGTTGCTGGGGATTAAACCTCGGATGAGTTCGAAAACCAGCCAAGTTGGCCATTTTTCATAGAATAACATCCCTTTGATTGCTGAAAATGCCAAATTATGACCTTGTAATCACCGTAGCCGTAGTCTGTCTGAAACTTATATGTAAGGTGACTGGGGATAAAAACTCGGATGTGTTCGAAAACCGGCCAAGTCGGCCCATTTATCATAGAGTTACGTCCCTTTGATTGCAGAAAATGCCCATTTTCAGCCTTGTCATCACCGTAGCCCCTTCAGTTTTGATCGGATCTTTCTGAAACTTATATGTAAGGTGTCTGGGGATAAAACCTCGGATGAGTTCGAAAACCGGCCAAGTCCTCCCATTTATCATAGAGTTAGGTCCCTTTGATTGCTGAAAATACTGATTTTTGACCTTGTCATCACCGTAGCCCCTTCAGTTTTGATCGGATCTTTCTGAAACTTATATGTAAGGTGGCTGGGGATAAAACCTCAGATGAGTTCGAATACCGGCCAAGTCGGCACATTTTTCATAGAGTGATGTGCCTTTGATTGCTGAAAATGCCTATTTTTCGACCTTGTCATCACTGCTGCCCCTTTAGTTTTGAACGGATCTTCATGAAACTTACAAACAAGGAAGTCAGGAAGAATGCTTGGAGGAGTTTGAAAACTCTTGTTTTTGAACTTGTCATCACCATAGCCACTTCAGTTTAGATCGGATCTTCTTAGCAAGTCAGGAATAAAAGCTTGAATGAGTTAGAAAACTGGTGAGGTCAGCCTGTTTATCATAGAGTTACATTCTACTTGATTTTCAGAAAATGCTTACCCTGTCATCACCATGTCCTCCCATAAAGCCTTCAGTAAAGGTTGGCACTTCCTTAAACTTTGAATCTGTTAGCTCAGGTGAGCGATACAGGACCAAGCTAGCTTGGTCCTCTTGTTAGAATTACACCAAGTCCTGATGGTGTTTGAATTTTTAGAATTACACCAAGTCCTGATGGTGTTTGAATTTTTAGAATTACACCAAGTCCTGATGGTGTTTGAATTTTTAGGATTTTTACGGTAAGTTGCTCAAACACTTTGTGGACCACAAAAAATTGTTAGAGATTAGGATTTCTTGCACACCAGACAAGGAAATCCGTGATTTTACCCTGGGATAGAAATTTATGTTCTGACCCTGGTGTTCCGACCCCAAATCGAATATAATCGCGTATTTGATAAATGCACTGGTTGATTACAACCTCATGCGCGGCGTCATCATGCGTGACGTCACTAAACATTCCTGTTGTGTCAACACAATATGGTGGACGTTGGTAACCGAAGTGACTGCAGCATTAAAAATCCGCTTTAAGAAATGGAAGGTATGCAAGAAAAAGAATCCAATATGGGTGTGAGGGGTGGATAGAAAAATCCGTCCCTCGGGATCACTGTCCGGCATCACTCGGCAAGCCTCGTGATGCCGGACAGTGTCCCTCGGGACGGATTTTTCAATCCACCCCTCACACCGTATTGGATTCTCATAAGGTTGAGACACTGATGATTAGTCGGAGTGCCAGTCAGGAAGTTGACTTAATGAGGATGACCTAAAGATGTCATTTTGATCTTCTGTAGAATTAAGATATGCCACAAAAGCTTAATGTACAACATTTAGTCCATTTAAGATCTTATTCTGCCAACTTTTCCAAGGGTGACACGCAGCAGAAGGGAGAGAATGACTTTAGAACAGATTTCATTATCAATCTCCATGAAAGAATATTGCCTAACAGGCAGATATCAAACCCGTGACCTCCTGACCAACAGTGAGATGTACATCCACTTGAGCTACCTAGGCCAGTATGCTCATTTGTAAGCACACTGGTGCCAGATAATGGTGTTTTTCATGGCAGTATGAATGACAATTTTCTGATGAAAGTCTGTGATATTTGTTTTAATATTTGCTCTAAACACAGATTGTGGGTGTTCGAGAACATTCTTACAATTCATGTCTTGAACAGAGAAAAAAATTAGGTACGCTTTTGTAAATCCCACTTTTCCTATATAATTTTTGTTGTTTGTTTGCATTGGAGTTTCACGGCCCAGTCAACACTAGTTAGGTCATTTTTATACCTGTAACTTTACCTATTAACACTTTTCCAGGGCAGGCTTATACATAAGCAGTTGACCAGTACAGTGTAAATTCTTTCGCCAGAATTTGACAACTGCCCTTCTTGAATCAGCGGAAGGGAGAGCATGACCGTAGAAAACATTTTGTGATCGATCTCCACAAAAGAATGTCGCCGACCCCTCCAGGTATCAAACCTGCATCCTCCTGATCACCAGCCAGTCGCACATTCGACTGAGCTACCGAGGCCGCCTTTTCCTATATACCGTAGAACGTCAATGGCTCGAACCCCGATGGCTCGTTTACCCTGGATGAGTCGAACACATCCTTAAGTCCGCAGGGAAGTCTTCCAAATACGATATAGAGATAGTGTAGGGAGATTTTCTTCATTTATCTTTTTCAAATGTATGCTGTGTGTACTCATTAGAACAAAGAAAAATATCCCACAATTATCTCAAGTATGCCTCCTGGTATGGCTCTAGTAGTAATCCTCTGTGGCTCGAACAACGGCTGTCTCGAACAAGTTTTCCTGGTCCCAAAGGGGTCCGAGCCATCGAAGTTCGACTGTAAATGAGTTTTCTTTGTTGTCCAGTCGCACGATTAGCAAAGTAAACAGGAAGCCATCAACGTTGTCTAGTTTTTAACACGTGTACTGCTGAATCACCACTGCCTTTGCAAACAGTTTTGATCCTGATCAAATTTAGAAATAGGTGTGGCGAATTAATTTATTCAGCAGGACAGGAGTTAACAAGAATGACAAATTATATGCCATGCCTGTACCTTGCGCTTAATATAATCATTATTGTAACTGTAGATTGAAACGAGCCGACCAAAATCAAAAACAAGAAAGTTCAGATTTCAGTCACCTCAGCAGGAAGCTAGAAGGGTAAGTAATAATTTAATAATTACACATATAAATAAAAAGCCACTGCTGAGTTTCATAAATTTCATATGAAGTAACCACAAGTTAAAGATTCTGTTTATCAGATAATTTTAATTCAGATTTTATTGCTGCAAAAGTACAAAAGAATTTCAGTAGAAAACAGGGTCATCTTGATGTTACCCAGCAGCCAGCATAGGTTATTACACATGTTGTCATATCATTTTGACTAAATAACAGCAAGGATATCCATGGACGTCCTTTCATATATGATGTGAAATATTCTCAGGATGGACACATATATCCTGGTTTTGCTTGTGGATTGGCATCTGACATTTCTATATGTACCTTGGATTTTCATTAATCTTACATTAGTGATTGTCTCAAATATTAAGTGAAACATTATTGGAAGAGCTCTTAACCCTTTTCTTGCTGTTCACGACAACCCCAATCTTTGGAAACAGTGTAGATCCAGATCAGATGGCTTCTGAAGAAGCCATCTGATCAGGATCTACACTATTTGGCATTCATTTCATGAATTTGTAGCATTAAATTACATTAAGTAATATGATTGGTTGATAGACAGAAATGGATGTGGCTTAAATGAATATTCAGCAAGATAATGGTAAAGTGCAATGCAAAATGTAAAAAATACTGAGATGTGAGAAATTGTATTGAACTGCAGGGGAACTATAATTGCTTGAACACATGTGAGACCATGAAAATTTGTTCAAGACAAACTGAGGGTTGCTCATAGCACCTGGCCAAGAAGCAACTTGGGAATAATATAGGTACTTCTTTTTGATATTCTATAAAATAATTGAGGCAATTCTAATGAGTACAGGCAGTTTAAATTTTCGAGTTAGTTCTAAGTAAAACATCACCCTTTGTCCCTCAGTATTTTCCTATCTGGAACGATGGGGAGAATTCCCCAGGGGCTCAGTAACAGGTTCAACTCAGCCATGGTAAACAACCTGTAGGCATTTGCGTCATTTTCAAAGTATTTTTTCCACTTCAAAGTTTTGTCTATTCAGTTAATTCTGGCTGTTTAGTAGAGAGACTTTAGATTTAGTAAAGTGGCTACTGCCATAGGAGAGAAGTAGCTGTTAAGTAGAGGATAATTCTGTTGTAAAATGCTTCAAGGAGAATTATTGTTGCTGCCGAAGAGAGGTGGCTGTTAAACAGGGTGAATATCAGTGGAGGATTTACTGTATGTTAGGAATGAGTTTGGTAGAAAAACATTATTATTTTGGGCTATAATTACAGATAGCGTCTGAAATGCCGACCTTGGACACCAGTAAAGTGCTAGAGTTGATCTCAGAGATGCCAGACAGAGCCATGGTGACACCATCTCAAGGTTAGTTAAAACTATAATGCATTCATTTAGTAGTCGCAGATAAGATTGACTAGGCGGAGCTATCATTTGTACCTGCCTTTGGAATGATCTATTAACCCTTGTCATGCTGAGCCCAGATATGCCTTATTTTCCAAACAATGAAGATCCAGATCAGATGGCTTCTGACGAAGCCATCTGATCAGGATCTACATTGTTTGCCATTCAGATTGTGAATTTGTTGCAATAATTTGTATCAAGTAAGCTGATTGGTTGATAATGGGTAGTGGGGGTGGCATATATGAATATTCAGCATGACAAGGGTTAAGAAGAAGGTAAAGCAAGTCACATGATTGGGTGAATTCAACTGTAACAAAAAACAAAGCTATTATCTGTATGGTCATTTGGTCCGCTTGCAGAAAGCATGCGAAAGGCACTCTACCGAATCTACTGGTGGACTCAGCAAATGTGACATATATTGACAACACCTGAATAGTTCCACCTAGTCAATCTTATCAGTGACTACTATACCTCAATTGGAGGGCTACTATACATCACGTAAACAAGTCCGAGAAATGAAGACCACCCTAAACCCCACTTTATATAGAGAAAACTGGGGTTTACGGGGGAATTCATTATTTTTCTTATTTCTGCTCTAAGACATAGGTTGTGAGTACTCGTTAGAACCGCCTCAATGAGGCGGTTCTAACGAGCACACACAACCTATGTTATGAGCATTTATAAGAAAAATATCACTGATTTTCATCAGAAAAGTAGCTATTTATGGTGAGGTGAAAAATGCACTATATTGCACGGGTGTGTTATCGTAATGATAACAAGTCCAAAGACCACTATTGAACAGTCCCAAAGGTGGTCTTTATATAGGAATTTTACTGTACCTTTCTTACAAGAAATAAGGAGAATTATTCATCTGTTAAACTTTTTTGCACCAAATGGAATCTTCCTCCTTATATATGGTAGGAGTCCATATCGAAATTTAGGGGTGACAGGTTGTGTTATCTTTAAAATTAATTTGAAAAATATCTGAACTTTTTGCAAATAGTGTAGGCCTTGATCAGATGCCACCTTCTGCCATGTCTGATCTGGATCTGCACTGTTTGCCAGGGAACATGTTTTGGGGTTTCCGGTACAAAATGGGTTAATTAACCTTGTAACTGTTTATTTGGAGCTACAGTCGAACTTCGATGGCTCGAACCCCTTTGGGACCATGGAACTTTATTAGAGACAAGGGTAGTTTGAGCCACTGATGGTTACTGCCAAGAGGCATAACGAGATACTTTTGAACATCTTCCGATGTTATATACTAAAAATGTTTGCTGTGTGTACTCATTAGAATCGCCTCACCGAGGCGATTCTAATGAGTACACACAGCATACATTTGCAAAATAAAAGACTAAAATCTCCTTAATCATCCCCCACCATTTCTTATCTTGAGGATTTTCCTATTGGCACAAGAACGAGTTCGACCCAGCCATGGTAAACAAGCCATTATTGTTCGAGCCATCGAAGTTCTACTGTATATAATATTTGTCAAACTATGTCTAAGAGCTGGTGATACTTTTTTCAGCCTCAGAGGCGTCAAGAAGACAAACACCTGAAAAACAGTGGAGAACCCCTGAGTGAGTAGCAAAACCTAGCTTACTTGTCTTAATGCTATGATCTAAATAGAGGATCTTACATGAGTGCTCATGTATTATTGAATTTATTAAATGAGTTGAGGAAAAAGGATAAAATGCGAAGCCTCGCCGAGCATTTTATCCCTTTTCCTCAACGAGTTTAATAAATTGAATTTATTAAACGAGTTGAGGAAAAAGGATAAAATGCGAGGCTTTGCCGAGCATTTTATCCCTTTTCCTCAACGAGTTTAATAAATTCAATAATGCATAAGCACAAATGCAAGATTCTATTTATCATATGACATTTAAAACGCATTTTATTCACGATTGTTTACAAAAATATCAATATTCCGCCATTAGTAAACGCGACGTCGTTAAGGACGTCGTACATGTAATGTTATGGGACGTATCTAGCTAATTTGCATATTTAATCCACTAGTGGATTATCGAAAATATTACATGGCGTTATTACACTCTCAGATGCAACGTCATATGATAAACTTGAGAAATAGTGTGACTTTTTGAAAGCAACTGATTGAGATTGCAGCATTTATGCTGTACTCTATCACGGTTTTTAACATTTTTCTCGTTATACCTCTCAGCCCTGTATCCCAGTACAGATACCTAATGAATGCAGTATAGATCCTATAGAGGATATTTGTTTTTTTCAGTGTAAGATCGAATTTTATTTCATCGAATGAACACCAAAACCAGTATTTTCACGAGTGGCGTGTTCAAAAAATCAATTTTTCTGTTTCTTACATGCTTAAAAAGGGCAATATTTAGCTTCTCTAATCGCGTCACTCACCCTCAGAGAAAACTAACTTTGTTCCTGGTCGTTTCGCATCAATTTAGTGGTGTCCAACGTATTTACTGGGTATAATATTGGGTGTAAACTAAAAGTTTGCACCTTGGAAATATCCTGGGTTGGCATTTTTATGAATGGTTACTGAAACAATTGAGATATTAGTTTCCCAAAGAAGGCGCGGACAGATCTTAACGCCACGCAATAAAATACGTGACGTCAGCATCGAAAATGACGTCATTAACGTCCTCGTGACGTGTGAACGGGCTTAGCGTCAATTCTAATACAGTTCATTAATTTTCAATCATCTGACGATGGAAAAACTGACCACAGAATTAGATTTGGAGAAAAAAGTAGTCCCAAACAGTGAAAAATAAAATTGATATCAGTCACTGTTTGAAAACAGTGAAAATATCGTTTTCTATTTCACTGAGAAATCTCTATATTTCATTGAAAAGCATGTAAGAAAATGAGAGCACTTATATTGAGCTACCTCATCAGGGTCTATTGACTAAACCACATATTAAATAGAATGGTCAGGTGTCGCGTAACTTATGTCACCAGGGCATCCAGCTGATATTAACTTACACATTACGCAAACACGCCTATACAAATACATTGTACATTGCCACCTTTATCGCCGAAAAAATGAAAATTTTATGATGAAAAATTTTGATATTTTTCTTATTTCTGCTCAAAATATAGATTGTGGGCACTCGTTAGAACCGCCTCATTACCCACAATCCATATTTTAGAGCAGAAATAAGAAAAATGTTGTTCAAAGCATCGTTAGCTTAACGAGCTCGTTAGTGGTCATATTGTTAACTCTTCTAGCAAGTACAATATCATAAATTTTGGTATTTTGCTGCCCGCAAAAGCTGCTCACATTTTTTCAGCAAAAATTTCTGCATATTTGCCATATTTAATGACCAAAGTTTTAATGATATGTAACTAACGACATTGTTAGTTTTGAACAACTGGCCCCAGATTATCTTCTCACTTCTGGCCCCAGATTGTTAACAACTCTAGCAACTTCAATATCTAAAATTTTGGTATTTTGCTGAAAAAATGTGAGCAGCTTTTGCAAATAGCTTTTGCATTTGCAAAAGCTGCTCACATTTTTTCAGCAAAAATATTAGCATATTTGCCATAATAAATGATCAAAGTTTTAATGATACGTTGGTAACCGAAGTGACTGCAGCATTAAAAATCCGCTTTAAGAAATGGAAGGTATGCAAGAAAAAGAATCCAATATGGGTGTGAGGGGTGGATAGAATAATCCGTCCCTAGGGATCACTGTCAGACATCACTGGGCAAGCCTCGTGATGCCAGACAGTGTCCCTCGGGACGGATTTTTCCATCCACCCCTCACACCCATATAAGATTCTTATAATCTAAGAGAAAACACCGACTGTAAAATTCCAATACCATATTGTCGGCAAATAATTTCAGGGCCTTTTTTTTCAAATCTAATGATGTCGTTAAAATTTTCATCATTAAGAATGACAAAAATGCCAATATTTTTTATGTAAAAATGTGAGTAGCTTTTGCAAATGCAAAAGCTACTCACATTTTTTCATCAAAAATACATGTGTATCCAATATGGTATTTCCTAGAACAGTTAACATTTTGAATGCTAATGAGTTCGTTAAACTCACAAGGCTTTGAACAACTGGGCCCAGGTGTTTCACTTTTAAATTGGCACTTTCTGTCATGATTACAGCCGTGCCAATATAAAATGTCTATTGAATATTCAGAGGTGTAAAATTTCCCTCAAACTTACTCGCCCTTATCGTCTAAACTTTTCATTTAGGGGCTAAAAATGAAGAAAAGTATGGTCAGTTTTGAAAACCTTACTCGCCCTGCCTTAAAACTTACTCGCAAATGCAAGCGGGCGAGTGGAATTTTACACCCCTGATATTCAGTCGAACTTCAATAACTCGAAAACCTCTGGGACCATGAAAGTTTGTTCGAGACAGGGTAGCTCTAATTACTGATGTTTATTTGTGGTGTCAGGTCGTGAGGCATATTGGGGATCCTCTATGTATCCAATATGATATTTCCTAGAACACTTAAAATATTGAATGCTAAAGAGTTAGTTAAGGTAACGAGGCTTTGAACAACTGTTCCCAGGTGTTTTATTATACCCCCGGCATACGAAGTATGCAATGGGGGTATATAGTTTTTGTCTTTTCCGTCTGTCTGTCTGTGTGTCCGTAAACAATTATTTTGTGTCAAAGATATCTCAGGAACTGCTTCACATAGAAACTTGAAATTTTGCACACATGATCAGTATGACTACTTGTATTGTGGAAAAGAAAATAAGGGCCAAGGGGTCAGGCCTTTTAGAGTTATTTCCCTTTGTAGTTCTTGTTTCAGCTGAGGCGATGGCCCTGGCCGGGGGTATACGTGCCCCACTGGGCACTTTGTCTAGTTTTCAAATTGGTGGTTTCTGTCATGATTACCAATAGTGACAAAATAAAAATAACTTTTGAATATACAGACAATCTTCAATAGCTCCAAAACCTCTGGGACCATAGGGGTAGTTTGAATTACTAAGGTTTATTCATAGTGTCAGATCATGAGGTATGAGTGAGTGAGGGTTTGAGTTTTACATCTCACCAACAGCTAAGGTCAAATGGAGACAGGGACTTCGGTTTAAAGACTCATCGGAAAGTCTGGAGAAGCCTGGGATCGATCCTGCGACCCCTGGTTAACAAGGCGAGTAGCATAACCACTACACCATTGAGGCTTCTCTGATCATGTGGCATAGTGGGGATAACGTTTATGATATTTTTACAATCTTCTTTAAAGTAAAGGTGTGTTGTGTGTACTCATTAGAATTGCCTCATTGAGGCAATTCTAATGAGTACACACAGCATACCTTTTCAAGACAAAATCATAAAAAAATCCATATATCATCCAAAATATATGGATACCTGGAGCTTTGGGAAATATTCTCAAGGGTCTCCAGAACTGGTTCAGAATAGTCATGGTAAATGAACTATCCATGTTCAAGTTATGGAAGTTTCACTGCAAAAGTTTTAAACTCTGTTTCTTTTACAAATTCCTTTTCCAACTCATTCTATGGACCTGAAGGCAGATGAATAGCTTAAAGATATATTGCTTAAGTTATCATTTTTTTTTGGAACCGTGATGTTCATTCCATGTTGTGTTTTTTTTTCAGTGCTTCAAAAGAGGAATTATCCATGCAGAAAGTGGTGCTAAAGGTAATAGTATTTTATACTAATTCATGACAAAGTCACGGGGCTTGAAGAAATAGATGGACTGCATGATGCATCCACGCAGAGCTGAAACCGACCGCACTCGAGTACTGGTAAACCACTTAGAGGATCTAAGCCTGCCCAGGCAAAGCGGTGCGAGTCGGACGGTCCATGCTTATAAACCCTATTGGTTTCGATAGGCGACTGGGCTTGAGATGTCATTTCATCTCAGTGTGGGATAAAAGTCCCACAAAATTGGAAGCAAGGTCTCCAAAATGACCTTTACAGTGTGGACGGGGACGTTAAACCTCAAATCAAACAAACAAACATGACAAAGTCACAAGTGTGATAAGGGAAAATTAAGGTCAGATAGGACACCTGACTGAATGTGCAGTTCTACTAGTCTTTACAAAATAGGGAAATCATACTTATACATATAAATCAGCCCTCTTACATTCACAAATAATGCATGGCCATACATTGAAATTTGTGAATGTAGAAGCCCCAGTTTACCTCCTTAAATGACTCGTCACGGTAAAAAAAATTTGCAAATGCAAAAGAACTGTTTTACGTCCCCAAATGACAAGTTTGAATACAGTTATCGCCTAAGTGACACAATCAGCCTTTAAAGCTTGAGCAAGGCTGGCCCCTTCCAAAGCTTCAGCTATTCACACTATGAAGGGACATTTTGAAAACTGCAGATACACATATCTGATGTAAATAAATGACTTGGCCTGTGTCTCTGAATGAACAGTTTGTAAATACACCAAACAGATATTTTCATAACAAGGGAAATTGGATCGCCCAGAGATTTTTGTTACCATGTTTTCAAGGGAGGGACATTTTTGACTGTGTGTTTGCTTTTCTGTATTTTGTTTGTTTGTTTGTATTGGAGTTTAACGGCCCAGTCAACACTATTTAGGTCATTTTTGAGCTGGTCAGTTTAGGTATCCGCACTTTCCTTGGTAGGCTTATACGTAAGTGATTAACCAGTACAGTGCACATTCTTTCGCCAGAAACTGACAACTGCTCTTCTTGAATCAGCGGAAGGGAGAGAATGACCATAGAAAAGATTTCATGATCAATCTCCACGAAAGAATGTTGCCGACCCCGGCAGGAATGGAATCCGTGTCCTCCTGATCACCAGTCAGATGCGGACTCGACTGAGCTACCGAGGCTGGCTCTTTTCTGTTTTTCAATCCCCACACCTGAATCATAATTGGGGAAAAAGGATTACTCCCTGGAGATTTTTCACCATTTTCTCAAGCAAGGCAACTTTTTGACTGCTTGTTTCTGTATTTCAAGCCACACATCTGAAACATAACAAGTGAAAAAGGATTCCCTGGAGATTTTTGTCACCATTTCCTACAGGGAGACAACTTTTTTGACTGCTTGTTTGCTTTTCTGTATATCAAACCAACCACCAAAAAGGGGTCTTCTCTTGGACATCAAGGAAAGAATTTGCTTCTTAGGGGTCTACTCTGGAAGGAAAAGAATTTGCTCCTTTGGAGCAAATTCTTTGCCTTCCAGAGTAGACCGTTATGACAAGGAAAACAAGCAGTCTGAAAAGAGTTGCCTTTCTTGAATTTGTACTGGTTCTCCTTATTTTCAGAGATCTAATTCTGTTCCTGAATTGGATGTTACTGAAGCAATAAAGGAAGAGCTGGGAACCACAGATTATGACAGAACTGATCCACTTTACCAGTATGAGCTAGACTTACTGAAAAGGGAGTCCGAAAGAAGACAAGATAAGGTAGGTTAGAGAGGAAGATTATGACAAATAGGTGATGTTCTTGTCGATTGTATAACTGATAGCTCTGAGGGGTCTGCTCTGGAGAGGTCTACTCTGAGTGGTCTACTCTGGAAGGAAAAGGATTTGCTCCTTTGTAGCAAATTATTTTCCTTCAAGAGTAGGCCCTAATGAACATTAGTGTAATATATGAACAAAAGTGTAATATTTTTCTATGGAAAAATATTTGCGTCGCCCCATGTGTAAAGAGGGGTCTTTGAATGTGTGCTTAACTCAGATTAGCCTGCTCATCCATGCTTTAAGAATGCCTTGATAGCGCAGTGGTTAACGTGTTTGACTTATGATCAAGAGGTTGTGTATTCAAATCTGGCCACCGGTATCGAGGTGTGTCCTTGGGCAAGACACATGATAACACTGCCCCCACTCCACCCAGGTGTAAATGGGTAGCAGTGGTGTAAAAGCCACTGCCTCTCTCTCGCACTTGAAAACACCCGGAATGAGTTTTCGAGAGCAATTCAATAAGCTTGAAGCTTTCATTGCAATGGAACTAAAATAAATTAGTATAAACTAAACTATAAGAATGCTGGGTGATCCAAAGTGTCTTGGTACAGACCGGGAAGGCTGTAATCTGAGGCACCTTTTAGCATGTGTCGGCCCATTTGAAAAGTTCATGTTGCAATTATGATTTGTACTTTACCCATGGTATACTAGTGGACTTTGCCATTGCTATATGTTGGACAAGTCCATTTGTCATATAAGGGGTGTCAGGCCTATTTTTCCATTTTTATTCTATTTTTGACGGACAATTCTGTTAGCAAATAGTATAGGCCCTGATCAGACACTGCATTCTGTGGCGTCTGGTCTAGGCCTGCACTGTTTGCCAAGGTACCCTTTTAGGCGTTTCCCGCATACAATGGGTTAAAGTGTTAACATGTTTTCCATCATCACAAAATAGATTTATGTACAGAAAAAACTTCAATAACTCAGAGATGGCTGGTTTGCCTTGGCTAATTAGAACACACTCTTTGGTCTCAAGATAATCCAGGTATCCATAAATTAAGGATAAATCTGATTTTATTATGCTCCCTAAACAATTTCGGGGAGCATATAGTCGCCGCTTCGTCCGTGCGTGCGTCCGTCCATCCGGCTCTTGTCCACACCTACTGGTCGGATTTCAATGAAACTTCATGGGAATATTAAGTGTCGAAGGTGGATGCACATATCACCTGCTTGTTTTGGTTTGATGATTTTTCCAACAGTTATGGCCCTTTGTGAATTCGGCATGAATATATAGGGTACTGTTCGTGTCCACGCGAATTCTCAGCAACTACTTGCAGTAATTCAACGAAACTTCAATGGAATCTTTAGCAGCAATAGGGGATGCGCATATTATCTGTGCTATTTTGATAGATGATTTGTCACAGAGTTATGGTACTTTGTTTAAAGCTGCAGTGTAAGGTCACTGTGGCTATTTTTAGAAAAACTTTGTCATCACTCTGGTGCCTACATTTATTGATGGATTTTCATATAACTTCATACAAATCTTGGGTATGATAATATCAGGGTCCTGGGCTCAAGATCAAGGTCACTGGCCATTTTTAGAAAAAACTTTGTTTTCGCTCAAGTGCCTACATTTATTGATGGATTTTAATATAATTTCACACAAATGTTGAGTATGATAATATCTCGAGCAAGTTCAATTTTCAGGGTCCTGGGCTCAAGGTCAAGGTCACTGCAAGTATTTTAGAAAAAAACTTTGTCATCGCTCTAGCGTCTTCATTTGCTGATGGATTTTAAGATACTTTCACACAAATGTTGGGTATAATAATATCTCAAGCAAGTTATACTTGCAGGATCCTGGGAACAAGGTCAAGGTCACTGTGGTTATTTTTAGAAAAAACTTTGTCATCGCTCTAGTACCCTCTTACATTTATTGATGGATTTAATATAATTTCACACAAATGTTGGGTATGATAATATCTCGAGCAAGTTTGACTTTCAGGGTCCTGGGCTCAAGGTAAAGGTCACTGTGGCTATTTTTAGAAAAAACTTTGTCATCGCTCTAGTGCCTACATTTATTGATGGATTTTAAATAATTTCACACAAATGTTGGGTATAATAACATCTCTAGCAAGTTTGACTTTCAGGGTCCTGGGCTCAAGGTCAAGGTCACTGCAGCTATTTATAGGAAAAACTGTTCACCGACAGGTTTTTTTTATACTCCATTTTGAAGTACAATGCATATACACAGTATACCGCTCTTTAACTAGGATAATGTTTCCTGTTCCTACTATAGCACCTTCGGGGAGCATCCATCGGTTTCACCGATATTCTTGTTTTGAAAAGCTTTGTCTGTGTACTCATTAGAATTGCCTCAATGAGGTGATTCTAATGAGTACATACAGCATACTTTTATTTTACAGAAGTTGGATAAGTTATCCTTAAGCCAATTGTGCCTTATGACATGTCACTATGATTTTAGCCAGCGCATGACAAAATCTACAAGAAGTCTTGTGCGACCAGTGAAGACTCAGATCAGCCTGCGCATTCACAGTCTGATCAGAATCTTCGCTGATTCCATGTACCTACTAAAGGCTAATATCTATGGAAAGAGACATAAGCTAAAGGTCTTGTCATAGTGGATGGGTGCGCAGGTTGATTTGAGTCTCTGCTGGTTGCACCTGTCTAATTATAGGTTTTGTCATGCACTGGCTCAAATCATGAGCCGGCGGATGACAAAACCTACAAGAAGTCTTGAGCGACCAGTGAAGACTCAGATCAGCCTGCGCATTCGCACAGTCTGATCAGAGTCTTCACTGATCGCATGTACCTACTAAAGGCTAATATCTATGGAAAGATACATAAGCTAGAGGTCTTGTCATAGTGGATGGGTGCGCAGGTTGATTTGAGTCTCTGCTGGTCACACCGGTCTAATTGTAGGTTTTGTCATGTGCCGACTTGTTTATAATCATCAATAGTTTGAACTAACCCTATGTCGAACAAATTTTCATGGTCCAAAAGGTATCCAAGCTATTGGAGTTTGACTTATATATTATAACTTTTTGCAAACAGTGGAGGCCCTGATCAGACGCCTGGGCCTGCGCTGTTTGCCAGGGTACCCGTTTTGGGGTTTCTGGTACTAAATGGGTTAAAGAGCATGGTTACACCTAACATATTCACTATTTTAACAGGGGACATAACTTCTGTTACTTCCTGTTAGTATATATTCCTAGACTCTCTGAAAAGAACAAAAAGGAAAGCACTTGCATAATTAGGAACAAACCTTTTTCCGTTTTTGTGCCCGTATTGATAATTTTTATACTAAATTCAAAATTCAGCCACCCACCATACTGAGGTAATGGCCAAATATGACCGACTCAGTATATGAAGATAGATAGATAGACCGGTCCATGCTTATAAACCCTATTGGTTTCATTGGGCGGCAGGGCTTGAGATGTCATTTCATCGTAATGTCGGGTAAAAGTCCCCCAAAATTGGAAGCAACATCACCAAAATGACTTTTAGAGTGTTGATGGGCATGTTAAACTTCAAATCAAACAAACAAAACAAACAAACAAGATAGGTAGACCGACACTTGCTATCCATTTGTTTGTTTGTTTGATTTAAGGTTTAACGTCCCCGTTAACACTGTAAAGGTCATTTTGGAGACTTTCTTCCAATTTTGTGGGACTTTTACTCGACATTGAGATGAAATGACATCTTAAGTTCTGCCACCCAATGAAACCAATAGGGTTTGTATGCATGGACAGTCCGACTCACATCGCTTTGCCTGGCCAGGCTTAGATCCTCTAAGCAGATTACCAGTACTCGTGTGCGAGTTGGTTTTAGCTCTGGGTGGAAGACTCATGCAGCCCATCTATTTCTCCAAGCCCTGATGGGCGGGGGCCGACTTGCTATCCATTCCTTTTATGATTGTATTACTGAAATTTACATTTAAGTTTTCTATTTATAGGTGATGTTGGTTCAGAAATCAGAGTCACCCAGGCCGGGTACCAGAGAGTTTGCAGCAAATGATCTTAGGAAGCTGATTGGTCGGTCTGAGGAAGAGTTCAAAGTGGAAGAGGATATGCCGCCTCTGCTACAGGTAATTTAGCATACTTGTGTTGAAGATTATATTTGCTAGTCCTTTGGGATCATTGATTTCAGAAAGGAACGTTGAAAATATTTGCGGTTCATTGATGAGGCATAATTGGCCGAATGACCTATACAGTGTTGACGGGGACGTTAAACCTCAAATCAAACAAACAAACAAAACATAATTGGCCGAGGCTAGCTAGTCACTGGCCCAGAAAAACTTGTACACTCCACAATTTTCAGTTTTGTAGTGTATTTTACTTATTTATACTGATATGACCAAAAGTAGTGTTTACTGAACAGCTTAACGCCAAAACAATAAAAGTCAGTTGCGATTTGCATGATCATCACAGGAAGACCATTCTTGTATTTTTGTAGCCCTACCTGTACAAAATCTGACAGTTCTCTAGAAAGGGGGTCTTTCAAGGTATAGGAAATGTGCATTGGTTTCTGCCCACGCTTGGATTTTGATGAAATTATGCACAATAATTGCCTTGGGTATAACCATTATAATTATGATGCATTCACTTTAAAATTTTATTTTCGTAGTAAATTTATTACATATTTTATGAAGTCTCTATCACAACAGAGAGTACTCTATTATAAACTTGTCCACAGTATTCAGAGTTTCATATATCTAATGCTGCTATGTTTTATGAATTAAAACCATAATTGGTGAGTTAGTTGATACTATGAATGACCTCATATGTCTAGTAATAGTGGCGTTGCATTCAGTTTTCTTTGATGGTGTCCCCATATTTCAGCTTCTATTTTTGTATTCATTAAAGTTTTATATGCATTTTGACCATGTTCCAATTTTTGTCAAGACACCATTTTAGCATAAAAACTACCCACATATCACAGGAACATGTTGGTGAATTTTGATGGAAATTGAAGACCGGTAACATTGTGTTTTAACAGATTGAATACTGATAGTCCTGATTCAGCAAAATGTGAATTTATATAATTATCATGTTTTGGTCATGCTGTTTAATAATACTTTACTACTGCTTTCAATTTGGATGGCTATAGTATAGTATGGTTTGTGTAAGTAGTTCATAGCATAATTATAAGTATTATTTCAAAACATCCATTTCGGTAAATTTGCCCCCTATGGAACAAACGATTTTGCCTACAGAACTATACCGCAAAGGTTTGATGACAAACGTCATCAAACGCACCCATGTAATCATGTGCACAGTTTTCTTTCTGTCTTTCTTGTCTAATTTGGTAATGGTGTTAAGATGATGTTTAGATTTAACATTCAAGTCAACAACATACCAGTCACTTTAGATGTTGCTTTAGATTTTGTGAGATTTGTTATCCGACTCGAGATAAATTACTCTCAAGTCAAACTGTTGTTTGTTTATTTAACCATAACTGTCCATTTAAAAAGAAAGGTTTACTCTAGGGAAAATCAATAACACTTGAGCTTTCTTTTCCTGGACATTAAGTTTTCAGAATTTGTATCTGCATCGGCACTGGCCAATCTATTTTTTTTGTATAGCCCCTATGAACGAAATCAAACGGCTTCCTGAAGCTGTATTCCAAAGCCATTTGAATTTGTTTTTAGAATTCACATGGTTGTACATTTGTCAGTGTTCCAAAACTTATGTGATCATGATTGTGTTGTCTATATATTTGTATTGGTCTTTCACTTCATTTACCTATATCAGCAGTTGTTTCAGTAATTACAAAGCACATTATGTAAGATATCAAGAAGCATTTAAACTGTTGATAATAATTATTCAATCTGTGAGTAGTTATCGCATTACTCATAGGATTTTAAATTATTTCAGTAAATACATTGTGATGCTTTTTTCTGTCCAAACACTGCAATGCTATTTCTAAGCTGAGAGATACATTGCACAGAAATGTACTGGTAATTATTAATGAACAAAAAGCAAGCAAGAACAGTGCTTAAAAAACAGTGAACTTGCATTCAGCAGAAACATTCAAGAAGTGGTTGAAAGTTTTACAACCAGAAAAAAATACTAAAAGCTCGCTTCCAATAAATTAACCACTATATTGACAAATAAATAGATAAATAAGACACTAAAGAAACGTCAACAATTACAAAACCAATGCAGAAAAGAGACATATTTATGCATGTGTACTATAAGGAAGGAAACTGTTTCTCTCCCTGTCTAATAGCAAAATTTCTCTAGGTCATGGAACAGCTTTGTTTAAACCAAATATTCTGTGCCTCATCCATCAATGATATCTTTTGCAACAGAAACTCAATATCAGTGGCCAGATTTTCTACTAACCAATAATTACTGTAACTTTTTTGTTAGGATAATAATCCAGCTTTCATAAAGACAGAGTATATCTAAGGCTTAATCTGGCCATGGATTTATCAACAGAACTATTTTTACCAGTAACAACAAACCACTGACCATTGTGTCCTTGCATACCAGCTTTGTATGGAAATGAAAATAATGGATCTCCTTGCCTTACACCTATTTGAGTAGCATGACTTATGCAAAGTCATTAAATAAAGTTGCACATGTTCACAATAATTTTGCTGCTAATAAAAAAGCAATATATGTTGTTAAGCCTAATTTGTTGATAAGAATACCTTTTGCTTTAGTGTTTTACTATCTACTATTTTGGATAGATCATAGTGTATAAATGAAAGGAAAATATCAGAAATTCATGATATTTTAATAGTTTCTAAGCTAGATCAGCTCAATATGTATTCATTTTGATTTGTATAATCTCATTTTTATTACGTAAGCATTACGAATTGCCTTTTTGTAAGGTTCTTGGATGATTTCAATAAAATAGTAAATTTTGCAGAAACGACATGCATCCATTAAAGGTGTAAAACTACAGTGTTACCGGTTTCGGATTTTCATGAAATTTGTCATAGCTAAAGAAGACACATATGGCAAGTTTTTCTAGCAAAATGAAATCTTGACAAAGACTAGAACATATTTATCTTAGGGATTGAATTTTGATAATTTTTTAAAATTTTAATTAAAAAATGAGATTTTCGATAATTATTTTATCAGAAAATGTAAACTTTAATTAATTCAAAAGGTTTTTTAGTATCAAAGGAATGCCTATGGAGTTCTGCATTCAATCCAGTTCACAGATCTTGAAACTAAATAAAACATAAGATTTAAGACGCACTTATTTAGAGACAGACACCAGCTCATGGAGGGAGTCAGTTAGAGTGGCCTCCTGAGTCCTACTTTGATTTATATAATTTATTAAATACATTTTTACAGGTTGTATATGCTGTGTTATTAATATACAAAGTTTAAAGAAAAAACATGCATGGGCACAAATGAAAGACCCCCTTTCATTTGGTTTAATATATTTATTACAGGCTATAACCAGAAATGCAAAGCATGATGGGAAGAAAGAATTGATGGAGAAAAAAATGAAAGAATTACAAGAAAAAGAAAAACAAGAATTAGAAAAGCAAAGGTAAATGAATGGCTTGGCCAGAACCAAAAAACACACAAGGAAAATTCTAGAAACATGACCTTCTATGAATAGCCTTTAAAATATTGGCGGTGAATACTAAAAATTTTAACACTTTAACACTTGTCGTGCCACACCAGAATATGCACTGCCAGCTGCTAACTGTGTAGATGCTGATCAGATGGCTTCTGAAGAAGCCATCTGATCAGCATCTACACTGTTTGACATTCAGTTCCTGAATTTGTAGGAATAAATTACATCAAGTAATCTGACTGGTTGAAAGTCAACAATGGGTGCAGTTAAATTAGAATAATTTATTCAGCAGGTCAAGAAATAAGAACAAAATTTCCTTGAAGAGGTGTCTCACTCTTATTGGAGGAAATTCTTTATGTTAGTTGATCTCCTATACATGAACCGTAATGATCCTAAGTATTGGGACAGGCAGACCTAAGCAAACAGTCCCTCAGAAAATTGGTTCCACTGTTTAACGAATTTTGTCTCTTAGGAAAGGAATCTGCTGAATATTTAAATAAGCCACACCCATTTCTGACTATCAGCCAGTCAGATTTCTTGATATAATGTTGATGTTCAAATTCACAAACTGAATGACAAACAGTGTAGTTCCTGATCAGATGGCTTCTTCAGAAGGATCTGGATCTACACTGTTTGCAAAGGTAGGGGCTGTCGTGAATTAGAGCTGCCTTTCCTGAAGGTATATACATTCCCTGAAAGGCTAGCTAATTTAAAAACCAGGGGCCAGTTGTTCAAAGCATCGTTAGCTTAACGAGCTCGTTAGTGGTCATATTGTTAACTCATCTAGCAAGTACAATATCGTAAATTTTGGTATTTTTGCTGAAAAATGTGAGCAGCTTTTGCGTACGCAAAAGCTGCTCACATTTTTTCAGCAAAAATATTAGCATTTTTGCCATAATAAACGATCAAAGTTTTAACGATACGTTAACTAACGAAGTTGTTAGTGTTGAACAACTGGCCCCAGGGGCCAATTGTTCAAAACTAACAACGTCGTTAGTTAACATATTGTTAAAACTTTGATCATTTAATTTGTCAAATATGCTAGTATTTTTGCTGAAGAAATGTGAGCAGCTTTTCCCAATTTTTTTTTTCTGCAAATATAACAGAATTTCAGATATTGTACTTGCCAGAACAGTTAAACAATATCACCCCTAATGAGCTTGTTAAGCTGCCAATGCTTTGAACAAATGGGCCCAGAATTTTGGATTCCTTCAATAACAGATAAACAGTAAAAAAAAATAGAATTGTCATCTGCTCTATAAATTTACATAGTGCTATAAGGATTAACAAGTGCCTCTCTCATTTACATCATCAAGTAGATAGACCAAATAGAAGTGAAGGCAATGATCAGGAATCGATACAATTAACCCAAAGCTCCCATCAGAGACACCAAAGGGAAAGAGCACAAACATGAGACAAACAGACCATAATGGAAACTTCAATAGCGGAAAGCCAAAAGGACACTTACTTTCCCACAAAATGGCCAATTGGCTATCCAAAACAAAATAATATAAGCGACACACACACTCAAAGACAAGACATAACAAAAACAAACCACGACAGAAGAACCACCTTGGAACGGTCAGTGAAACGAATACGTCCAGTCCTTTAACATTTGTATATATATTTGTTCGACAGATAAATGTATTACTGTCATGAATTTGGAGTAAATAAATTGACGTGCTTCCTTATTACCACTTTGACAGCAGGCCTCCGGGATAAGAGTGCTGTATTGTAATTAGATCTCTCACCACTTTGGGTTCAAGCCTTCCTCAAGTCCAGAGTGAGGTTCCGCGTTCTGCAACAGAAGAACATGTGGTTTTTGTCTCAGTACTCCAGGTTTCCCCACCTGATTAACAATCAGTAAATAATCTTGAAAGGGCCGTAAAACCACCTCCCATTATCTCCCCTCAGAGAAATACAACTTTCACTGTTTGACTTGAGGTTTAACGTCCCCGTCAATACTATTTTGGTCATTTTGAAGACATTGCTTCCAATTTTGTGGGATTTTAACTTGACATTGAGATGAAATGACATCTCAAGCCCTGCTGCCCAATGAAACCATTAGAGTTTATATGCATGGACGGTCCGAATCCCATCACATTGTTTGGGCACGATTAGACCTTCGAAGCGGTTTTCCGGTACTCATGTGGTTTGATTCAACTCTGCATGGAAGCAATAGGCAGCCCAGTCTACTTCTCAAAGCCCAGATTGGCAGGATCCTCAAGTTTCACTGTACCTGCTGATAGGTTTGATTCTATTTACATGATGTGGTTATTTTATTTTGTTATTTCAGTATACCACTGCGAGCTCCAACTCATCCACAACCTGCTACTGTTAGCACTGTGCTGCCTAATAAGGTAATTTAAACTATTCCAGGCAGGAAACCCCTAAAGGGGTACCCTTGCAAACAGTGCAGACTGAGATCAGATGCCGCAGAATGCGGCGTCTGATCAGGGTCTGCACTTTTTGCTGAGAGGATTTTCCTTCAAAAACAATAAAAAAAAAAAAAAAAAAAAAAAATAGACCTGGCACTCCTTAACCCTTGACCTGCCGAATAGTTATATATGCCCCACCCACTACTGATTATCAACCAATCAGATTTCTTGATGCAAATCGTTGCAACAAATTCATAAAACTGAATGGCAAACAATGAAGATCCTGACCAGATGGCTTCTTCAGAAGCCATCTGATCTGGATCTTCATAGTTTGAAAGATAAGGCATATCTGGGCTCAGCAGCACAAGGGTTAAATGACAAATGGACTTGTCCAGCATATTGCAATGGAAGTGTCCATCAGAGAATGGGTTAAGCTTGTTCATGACAAAACCTGCATGAAGACGTGTGTTACTGGTGAAGACTCAGATCAGCCTGCACATCTGCCCCGTCTGATCTCATCAGGTTATCAAGTCTGTATATGAACACCCCTGTAAAACCCAGGGTTAAATTCAGGATTATTCTAGTGTGCAAGAATACCGGGAAACAAATGTAATGTGAAAATCAGCTAAATAGCTGCTGAACTCAGCTGAAATCCTCCCTCTTATAGATTAATGGAGAAACCTGTATCATATTAGTACCTAACCCTTCTTTTGCTGAATACTTAATTTAGCCACACCCATTTCTGACTCTGAACCAATCAGATGATGTAATTTATTCTTACAAATCCGTAAATTGAATGTCAAACAGTGTAGATCCTGATCAGATGGCTTCTTCAGGAGCCATCTGATCTGGATCTACACTGTTTTCAAAGATAGGGGTTGTCGTGAACAGCAAGATAAGGGTTAAATAAACAGAAGCAAAGAAAAACATTATGCCCCATAATTTATTCCTTTTTCTTTTAAGTTCATAAAGTTATAAGTTTACGGTATCTTATAATTCTAAATACTGATTGCAGGCAGAATTGGACAAAACAGATGAGCAACTGAGTAAATGCTGATCTTATGGCTCATCTAGTTTCCACTGTCTAATGAGTACAATCAGCATACCTTTTCATTTGTTGAAGATGGAAAATATCTCTGAATGACCCCAATAATGCCTCCTGACCTGACTGTATGCTTAATCCTTCATTGGCTTGAATAACCCCTATCGTATTTACCTTAAGTATTCAGACCTCTCAACCCCTTACCGTACTCGTTCTAAAATTTGAACAAGTGCAATTTACAACTTGATTTTGTGTCTGAGAATAGCGGGATGAGTAGCAAACAGTGTAGATCCAGATGAAATGCCGCATCCTGCGGCATCTCATCTGGGTCTACATTGTTTGCTCAGGCATGTCTGTCCGAATACATACGGCAAATATGGTATCTCAGCCATTGAAGTTTGACTAAATGTTGAATGTGCTTTAATATTTTTACAGATGCAGGTACGAGCCTCTGATGTCAGGGTGTCAGAGAGAGTGTGCATGTCCTCCATTACTCTTGAGAGATACGCAACTGTCTTTAATGATCTCGTAGAAGAAGTAGGTACTTTTTATACACACACCCACCCTTTAAAAAGTGGGGGTAATACTGGTTTACATCTGTCCTTCTATTCTTCGCTTCTATCCATCATTCCATCCATCCCTCCATAAACCATTATTTTTCTTCAAAGATTTCTCAAGAATCATAAAAGGCAGAACTCTCAACAATGGGCTTCTTGGCTTATTTGTTCGTCTGATCTGCCATTCTTCTTGTCCATGTCCATATAGACCAACGTTAAATTTTTCATCAACCATTTCCCAGGAACTAAAAAAGCTAGATGCCCGAATCTGTTATCCTCTTCCTCTTCAATGATACCTTGTTAGCAACAATGGGCTTTCTCGGGTTTTTCTTATATTTATTATTCAAGAAGTCACACACCAGAGCTGATCTATTTTGATTCTAATAAACTAAAAATCAACAATAATGCTGTTGTTACCTTCAGATTCACCCAACCTTTCGCCATTGTTGGAAGAAATACCGCCAGTACTTTCGACTGTAACTCATGCAGTTAGGTCTTTTTGTAACATACAGTAGAACTTCGATGGCTTGAACACCGATGGCTCGTTTACCATGGATGAGTCGAACGAATTCTTGAGCCCCTAGCAAAATCCTCTACATAAGAACTAGTGGGGGATAACTAATGAGATTTTAGTCTTTTATCTTGCAAATGTATGCTGTGTGTACTCATTAGAATCGCCTCGATGAGGCGATTCTAATGAGTACACACAGCATACATTTTCATTATAGAACGCCGAAAAGATGTCTAAAAGTATCTCGTTATGCCTCCTGACAGTAACTTCAGTGGCTCGAACTACCCCTGTCTCGAACAGATTTTCGAGGTCCCTAAGGTGTTCGAGCCATTGAAGTTAGATTGTATTTGATGCTAGAAAATGACATCACATCCATATCATGCTGTTCCATGCAAAATTAAATGGTTCATTTCAATTACCTGTGTAGGTGTGGTGTTTGTCTGTGTTTGAGTTTTATGTCCCACCAACAGTTAAGGTCATACAGAGGTGGGACCTTGGTTCAAAGACTCATCTGAAAGTCTGGAGAAGCCCAGGATGGAACCTATGACCCCTGGTTTATGAGGCCATTAGCATAGCCACTACACCATGGAGTCTTAGGTGTACTTTGTTACAATAAATACATATAAACACAAAAGCAGAAAGACCTTGCTTAAATATCTAGGGTTCCGTGTTACACATGGCCACTTTCTAACACTGCAGCAAATGCCGGACATCACAGTTAACTTCATTTTAAAGGATGATGCTACGGAATTAGGGTGATAACAGGATTCTGTATTTTTGTGTCGCAAACTGCTATTATAGCTGGTGCAATTTAATATAAAACTGACCTTTATTCAAAGAATAAATTAGTCGGTGTAATCGCCCAATAGATCGGTTTTCGTAAGCTTCTCGTGCATTTTCGGCAGCTCGGAAATTTTGACCCATTAACTGGCCTCTGTGTATTGAATAACAATATTGATCTCTTTGAAAAACGGCGAAGAGTAATATATGCATTCAGTCAGATGTAAAATTATGATAATAGAGGTCGTCGGTCTCGTGTCAAATTGCACTAGCTACAGACAGAAGAACATCGAGACTTCTTTGTAACACTGTTAATTATCACAAGCTTTTTGGTGTAACTCAGTTGAAAGATGGATCACAAAAATGTATAGATCAAATAGAAAAATGACCAACAGTGTTATAAAGAGGTTGTGGTGTACTTTTGTAGGTATATAATGAAACATTATTGTTTCAGATTGATCCACCCACTGTGAAACAGTTGGATAGGAACTTATTCTTGGGTGAAGAGATACGTGAGGTCTACCAGGAAATCATGAGAACAGTACCTACACATCACCTAGAGCTAGATGATGTAAGTCAGGCTAGAACAATTTCTGAAACTATTAACCCTTGTCCTGCTGAATATTTAAATATGCCACACCCACTACTGATTATCAACCAATCAGATTACTTGACGCAAATTATAACAAAAAAAACATAAAGTGAATGCAAACAATGAAGATCCTGATCAGATGGCTTCTTCAGAACAATTTCTGAAACTATTAACCCTTGTCCTGCTGAATATTTAAATATGCCACACCCACTACTTGTTATCAACCAGTCAGATTACTTGACACAAATTATTACAAAAAATTCATAAAGTGAATGCAAACAATGAAGATCCTGATCAGATGGCTTCTTCAGAAGCCATCTGATCTGGATCTACATTGTTTGAAAGACAAGACATATCCAGGCTCATCAGGACAAGGGTTAACTATAACCCTGGAAGCGGCCCACTTATGTGGATGTCGCCCCAGTACGTGCCATTTATCAAAACTCTGATGATGATGACGACAACATGGCTTAAATATTGTAATAAATTGTAATCTTTATTTCTTTAGAGACTACATCAAAAAATCAAAGCACCGGCAGCACTAGTAGGTTGATTTTCTCTTGAGTGTGAGCTGGACAATGGATGTGATACTGGACTTATTGTATCTGTATTTTTGTTTGTATTAGAGTTAAACGGCTCAGTCAGCACTATTTTAGGACATTTTTGAGCCGGTCAGTTTACCTAACCACACTTTTCCTGGGCAGGCTTATAATTAAGCGGTTAACCAGTACAGTGCACATTTCTTTTGCCAGTAACTGACAACAGCCCTTCTTGAATCAGCGGAAGGGAGAGAATGACCGTGGAAAAGATTTCATGATCGATCTCCACGAAAGAATGTTCTGAAACTATTAGCATAGCATACCTATTGTGATACCTTGTAATCTTTATTTCTTCAGAAAATGCATCAAAAAATCAAAGCATCGACAGTACTACAGTGAAATTCCGCTATTAAGTCCACCTAAAATTAGGACTAATTCTGCTATTAAAAGCTTATTTTGAAAAGTACACTTAATTTTTCTTTGTGTTTTCTGCCTACAATGTCTTCTGGTCAGAGACCACCTTTGGGACTGTTCAAAAGTGGTCTTTAAGACCACTTTTGAACAGTTCCAAAGGTGGTCTTAATATTGGAATTTTACTGTATTAGGTTGATTGTCTCTGAGTATAAGCTGGACAATGGTTCTTATACTGGACTTAAAGTACCCTTGTTTTGTCTGGGTCTACATTCTTTCCAGTGTCCTTTTTGGGAACCAAGGCATATAACGGTTTACTAGGTTGTATATCAGAACAATCCTTAGATAATATAAGAATCTGATATGGGGCTCTGTTGTAGATGAGCGTTTCCAACCCGAGGGATGACCGTGCTGAGTGGAACCGAGGCTACGCCGAGGTTCCGCTCACCATGGTCATCCCGAGGGTTGGAAATGCCCATCTACAACAGAACCCCATATTGGATTCTTTTTCTTGCACAACACCTCGGGTTAGTTTTGACAGCTCGCACATGTATATTGTTTACAAAATAAAAGTAGTGCGGAAATAGTTTCGGCAGTTGAATAGAATTGAAGCGCATTTATGTTAGTTGCCCGGGTCGAAACACCTGGGTCAGAACATAAGTTTCTATCCCAGGGTAAAATCACGGATTTCCTTGTCTGGTGTGCAAGAATATAAGACTCTTATATGTGTGTGAGGGGTGGATGGAAAAATCCGTCCCGAGGGTCACTGTCCGGCATCACAAGGCTTGGTGAGTGATGCTGGACAGTGATCCAGAGTGACGGTTTTTCTATCCACCCCCGACACACATAAAGGATTCTTTTTCGTGCACACCTTCCATTTTTGGCGCAGATCTTTAATGCTGCAGTCACTTCGGTTACCAACTTCCGCCATATAGTGATGACACTACAGGAATGTTAGTGACGTCACGTAACATGCTGTGATGTAAACCTTAATGACGGTGCATATGAGGGTCTACAATGTTTGCCAAGGCAAACAGTGTAGACCCAGATCAGACTGCCTTCAGGAGCAGTCTGATCAGAGTCTATACTGTTTGCCATTCTGTCTGTACCTTTTGGACTCCTTGCTAGATCATGAATTGAATTTGTTACAATTTTAGGAGAATTACAGCCTCAAAGTCCTCGAAGTGTCCTGATTTTTAGCATTTTTATGGACATTCTTTTGCCAGTAACTTACAAATGTGGTTCTGGAAACAGTGGAAGGGAATGTCTGTACAAGGCCTTCACTGTTTGCAGAAAGTTCAACGATTTTCTAAATACATGTAAATTTCTAAAACAAAATTGAACCTGACAGCCCTAAATTTCAGAATAGACTCCTACTGTATGTAAGAGGGAGATTTTATTGAATAAAACCTGGGTTATTATCATTACAATAACACATCCATGTGACATATTGCAGTCTGTCATATCTCCAAAACAGATACTTTTTTGACGAGAAATTGTGATGCTTTTTATGTCCATGCCATTCTAAGAATGATGGAAAGGACCCTCTCTGTCTGTCCATCTCAGTCCACATCTGTGCTACCGTGTTTGAGATGGCATTAGCCATTCATGTGACCAGGCAGGGGCATCTATGTCCTTGGACAGATTTCTTGTCTTATTTATACTCCCAACTTAGGTGGCGGATGCTTGTTGGAACCGCCTCAATGAGGGCCTCTAACAAGTACCCACAAACTATGTCTAAGGGCAGAAATAGGAAAAATAATATGAGCCAGTGCACGAAAAAGCCTACAATAAGATATGTGCGCCCAATGAAGACTCAGAGCAGCCTGCACATCTGCACAGTCTGATCAGAGTCTTCATTGTGCACTCTATGGATAGCTAAGGGCCCAGTGCTCTTTCGTGCAGCAAGAGAAGTCTCTGGTCAGACTATATGGATGTGCTTGCTGATCTGATTCTTCTCTGCATGCACATGTAAGTTGTAGGAAATGCTGTGCACTGGATCATATATACCCCTGTGGACCCCAGGTTTCTCTGTATACAAAGGGGTTTATGGGGGTTATTCCTTACATGGCCTTGTTACCCTTTTTGTACCAAATGGAATCTTCCTCCTTATTATACCCCCGGCATACGCAGTATGCCATGTGGGTATATAGTTTTCGTATTTTCTGTGTGTGTGTTTGTGCATGTGTGTGTGTGTGTGTCTGTTAACATTTCGTGTCCGCTCTATAACTTTTGAACCGCTTGACATATTTTCATGAAACTTCACATAAATGTTAAACACCACGAGACGATGTGCAGAACACATGAACCGTAACTCTTGCTTTTCTACTTTCAGAGTTATTGCCCTTTGTATGTTTTAACTTGCATTTTCGTGTCCGCTCCATAACTTTTCAACCTCTTGATATGTTTTCATGAAACTTCACATGAATGTTAAACACCATGAGACGACTTGCAGAACACATGAACCGTAACTCTGGCTTTTCTTCTCTCAGAGTTATTGCCCTTTGTATGTTTTAACTTACATTTTCGTGTCCACTCCATAACTTTTCAACCGCTTAATATATTTTCATGAAACTTCACATAAATGTTATCACCATGAGACGACGTGCAGAAGACATTAACCGTAACTCTTGCTTTTCTACTTTCAGAGTTATTGCCCTTTGTATGTTTTAACTTGATTTTCCATGTCCGCTCCATAATTTTTCAACCACTTGATATATTTTCATGAAACTTCACATAAATGTTAAACACCATGAGACGACGTGCAGAACACATGAACCGTAACTCTTCTTAATCTACTTTCAGAGTTATTGCCCTTTGTATGTTTTAACTTGCATTTTCGTGTCCGCTCCATAACTTTTCAACCGCTTGATATATTTTCAAGAAACTTCACATAAATGTTAAACACTATGAGACGAGGTGCAAAACACATGAACCATAACTCTTGCTTTTCTACTTTCAGAGTTATTGCCCTTTGTATGTTTTAACTTGCATTTTCGTGTCCGCTACATAACTTTTCAACCGCTTGATATATTTTCATGAAACTTCACATAAATGTTAAACACCATGAGACGACGTGCAGAACACATGAACCGTAACTCTTGCTTTTCTACTTTCAGAGTTATTGCCCTTTGTATGTTTTAACTTGCATTTTCGTGTCCGCTCCATAACTTTTCAACCGCTTGATATATTTTCATGAAACTTCACATAAATGTTAAACACCATGAGATGACATGCAGAACACATGAACCGTAACTCTTGCTTTCCTTCTTTCAGAGTAATTGCCCTTTGAATATTACGAGTTTTACCATACCCTTGTGTCCGCTCTGTAACTTTTAAACCGTTTGAGATAATTTCATGAAACTTCAAACAAATGTAAAGCAAGATAATAGGATTGGCAGAACACAAGAACCATAACTCTTGTTTGCATACATTACAAATTATTTCCCTTTGAAGATTTTAAATTATGTGTCTGCTAACATCTTCGTGTCTTCTCCATTACTTTTAAAAGGCTTGACATATTTTCATGAAACTCCACACGAATGTTGAACACCATGAGATGACGTGCAGAACACATGAACCATAACTCTTGTTGCCCTTTGAATCATGAAAATGGCCATTCTAGCCTGTCCAGGAACCGCGGTGCGAGGCGGACCGTCCATGCTAATAAATCCTATTGGTTTCATTGGGCGACAGGACTTGAGATGTCACTTCATCTCAATGTCGGGTAAAAGTCCCACAAAATTGGAAGCAACGTCTCCAAAATGACCTTTACAGTGTTGACTGGGACGTTAAACCTCAAATCAAACAAACAAACAAACAAACAAACAAATGGCCATTCTATGGAATATGGCCTGTATATGCAAAGAAGCTTTTGACATTGCTATTTTCAACTGAGGTGATGGCACTGGCCGGGGGTATATGTGCCCCACTGGGCACTTTTGTCTAGTAATTATATAGCTGGAGTAAATTTCAAAATTTGTGCTTTCATCAAAAGTTGTTTTGAAAATGACTGAACTTTTAGCAAACAGTGGAGGCGGCATCTGATCTGGGCCTCCACTGTTGCCATGGTACCCTTTTTGGGGTTACTGGTACTAAATTGGTTAAATGTTATGATTATTGTGTTGTAGGATGAAATGGTGATACCTGCAGCTGACAATGTAAACCTCTCAGGAACTATGACCTCTGCTTCACTGACGAGAAGAAAAATGGACAGAGTTATCAACCCTGCATTTTTAAAAGAAAATAAGAGACCCCCTTGGGGAGAAATGGATATGAAGCAATGGGTGAAAACGTATGTATCATGGGCATTTTTCAACCTGTGAGATAACGGAGCCAGTCAGAACAGGGTCTAATCCAAGGTTACTGTCGGACATGGCATCATGGTGGTTAGAACTTGGCTGTATCAGATTCATGCAAATAGAACTTTTTTTTTTTTTTTTGCATGTCTTTGTTTTATTAATTATTTTTATTTTTATTATCTTTTGGTGAACTAGATCACTGAACATATGTATATGTTAATGCATTGCCAGTCCAAAATATTACATACTGTACTGATCCTAAGTATTGGGACAGATAAACCTAAGAAAACAGTGCAGAGCCAGATCAGACTGCTGCTGAACAGGATCTACACTGTTCACCATTCTCTCTGCTCCATTTGGACTCTTTGCAGGATTGTGTAACAAATTTGTTCAAATTTTAGGAGAACTACAGCAAGTGCTCAAGGTGTTTTAGGATTTTTACAGTACGCCTACACACTATAAATTTTACCGGCCCCGATAGCTCAGTTGGTAGAGTGTCTTCTCCGGGGAACGGGAGGTAACGGGTTCCATCCAGGGCAGCGACATACCAAAGTCTTTAAGAATGGTACTAGCTGCTCCTCGCTTGGCACTCAGATTTACGGGGTAGAGCTAGGACTGGTCGACCCAGTGTCAGGATAATGTGACTGGGTGTGGTATCATGTAATGTGTCTGGGACATGATACTTCAGTGAGGCAGCACTATAAAAGTGAGCATTGAGCTCCCTGTCGCAACCAGACACCGTCGTGATATGACTGAAAAATTGTTTAAAGCGATGTTAAACCCGAATTCACACACACACTATAAAGGACGGGTCTCCCTAAGGGTTTTTTTTGGCCTCCTAACGATTTTGTTTATTTCTGACTTATGTTAGCATACATATGCCTAATTATTTGGAACATATGTGGTTTTGGTATTTAAGCAGTTTTTCTGAGTTACAGGCTCTTTAAAGTGGGTGGGGTAACTCCACCCAGTTTTGACATGTATTTTGTGTCTCATTTAAAGGTATAAATATAGTACAAAATCTTTAGGAGGCCAAAAAAAACCCTTAGGGAGACCCGTCCTTTTGGTTTGTGAAAATAAGCAAAATGCAAATGTCAGAATAAAATAAAAATGAAAATGAAACAAATGCAAAGTATGTTTGTGTCATGGGCTTGGTATCATGATATATATAACAAGTGGCATATAAGAATTTCTACACCCTGTGTGTGGGCCTGGAAGGCCCAAGATCACCTGGAAGCAGCTGACAGAGAGGGATTGCAGAGAATGGAAGCTCTCGGCTATCAGCCTTCGTGATATACAAACCTGGAGATCTGGTGTGAGATCTGCCATGCATGCAGCAAGCCAGCTACCTGGAAGTGGGCCCAGTGGATGTTGCCCCTGTATCTGCATGTTAATCAAAACAACGCTGATGTGCTAATGATATTTTTATCTGGTATGCAGGAAGGCATTATATTGGATAATTCATGTTATTCTTGTGATCCAGATTTTGGATCTTCAAAAGATGTCTTCTTTTTCAGGCCAAACAATCCACCAAAGAATTTCCAAGGAGAAGATGTTTTTGCTCCTATTGTAAGTAGTTCTGTTTATTCTGTCTCAAATTTCATTCTTTACGTAGAGAATTTATGCAGATATGTAGTGCCTTTGTTGGCCAGTTACTTTATTTTCAGCCAATATAATTATTTGGTGGAAAAAAAAAAATGAAATAATGTATGGTATTTCTTCATTTAGCAGTGCAAATTTATTTCAATTTGTGAAGTTTTCAAAGATTGGAGATATGGTATGATTTTGTTGTATATTGCTAATTTGATTTTTAACCCATTGCATGCGGGAAACCCCTAAAGGGGTACCTTGGCAAACAGTGCAGGCCCTGATCAGACGCCGCAGAATACAGCGTCTGATCAGGGCCTGCACTGTTTGCTAACAGGATTTCCGTCAAAAATAGAATAAAAATGAAAAAATAGGCCTGACACCCCTTACATGTCAAATGCACATGTCCAGCATATAGCAATGGAAGAGTCCACTAGCATACAATGGGTTGACACAGTAAAGCTCCAGTCAAAAAATCCTGGCATAAACTACTGGCAGAGTTATTGCCACTTTTATTCTCCTGATACAGTCTTCAGTTGTCTCAGTAATGATTATACACAATTTGTTTTGTGCTGAAAGACATTACACCACTTATTTGGACATATTATTAACCCTTAAGATGCTGAGAAAAACTACATCTGAAAATGTTGTCTGCTTAGGTTAATGTCGAATTTTCTGTGAAGAAGCAGTTTTACCAACATATGGTGGAACTTCATTGGCTTGAACCCCTTTGCGACAGAGAAAATTTATTCAAGACAAATCATAGACAAATCAGTTGTTCAAAGCATCATTAGCTTAACGAGCTCATTAGTGGTCAGATTGTTAATTTTTCTAGCAAGTACAATATATCTGTTATAGTGTTATTTTGGCTGAAAAAAAATGAGAGCAGCTTTTGCATTTGCAAAAGCTACTCACATGTTTTCAGCCAAAATATTTATAGCATATTTTCCATATTAATTGATCAAACTTTTAATGGCATGTTAACTAATGGAGTCTTTAGTTTTGAACAACTGGACAAAGGTCGAGAGGCACAAAATATATATCTCTTCAATTCTGTTTTAAAAAGGTATGATGTGTGTTGTGCTCTCATTAAAATTTCCTCATTGAGGCAATTCTTATGAGTACACACAACATACATTTTATGGATTACATAAGGAAATTTTTCCAAGCATATTTAACCTAGGGACTGAATTATGAGTTATAAACAGTCATGGTAAATGAACCATCAGTATTTTAGCCCTTGAAGTGACTGTTCAGTCAACTCTCTTTATACCGACATTCTTTATAACAGCAAAACTTGTTATAACAGCAATTTGAATGGAATGACTTCTTAGCTAAAGGCTTAGCCTTGGTTCCAAGCGACGTGGGCTTCCCTTGGTTTGAAAATGCACAAACTGAGTCCATAGTCATGAAAGAGTCTTGTAATTTAATACTCCAAAAAACAAAAATAAAAGATATTTGTTAGAATCGACTCACCGAGGGGATTCTAACAAATGTCTATAACATTTGTTTCTTGGAGTAATATAGGGGAAAAGGCCTTTTATTACCTGTCATACTCCTAACTGGGTTTCTTTATAATGGCAACTTCTTTATAACAGCACAATAATAGAGAACAAATACTGTTGTTATAATGACAGTCCCCTTTAGTATTATGTGATATTGTTTTGATTCAGTGAGGTGTATTTTCAGAGGGCAGTAGAAGATGCATTTTCTATATTAAACAAATTGGTGAGGGTTGATCGTAAATATAACATATCTGTCAACTAGCTCTCAGAAAAATATCTTTCTATAAACGTAGCAACATGATAATCTGTTATTATTTCTTTCAGTTGTTAGGACCCCGCACTGAAAGTGTGGGTGCCCTATAGTAATCACTCTGTCCGTCCGTCTGTCTGTCCGTCCGTCTGTCCGTCCACAAATTTTTTTATCCTCCATAACTTTTTATTATTCCTGGATGGATTTAAATATTACTTGGCATCATTCTGTCCGTCCGTCTGTCTGTCTGTCTGTCTGTCCGTCTGTCCGTCCACAAATTTTTTTATCCTCCATAACTTTCTTATTCCTGGATGGATTTAAATATTACGTGGCAGAAATGTTAACCATAATGTGATGGAGTGTTGCGCGCAAGACTCAGGTCCGTACCTCAAAGGTCAAGGTCATACTTAGAGGTTAAAGGTCAAAAAAGGGTCTTTCCTGTGAATAAATTAATAACTTTGTTATTATTCCTGGATGGATTTAAATATTACTTGGCAGAAATGTTAACCATAATGTGACGAAGTGTCACACGCAAGACCCACAGCCGTACCTCAAAGGTCAAGGTCATACTTAGAGATAAAAGGTCAAAAAAGCGTCTTTTTTATTGTGTCCAATCTATAACTTTCTTATACCTGGATGGATTTAAATATTACTTAGCAGAAATATTAACCATAATGTGACAGTGTGTCACGCGCAAGACCCAGGTCCGTACCTCAAAGGTCAAGGTCATACTTAGAGGTGAAAGGAAAAAAAAAAACGTCTTTTTTAACATCAACATTTTCCTACTCCTCTGATAGCGCTGCCGGGGCCCTAGTCAGTTTCACTGACAGCTCTAGTGTTTATTTTAATTTTCAATTATCATTTCATTTTGAAATATATTTTTTGCATGTTTTAAGTAGCCATTATCTGTTTAAGTTATAAAGCTATTAGGTTAAACACATACCACATACAGTATATAGGAGTATAGTTTTAGGAGAACCATCCTGTCAAAACCATACGAAAGTAGGTGTAGTGTCAATGTCTTGGTATAAAATAGCTATCCTATAATTTTGTGTAAAACCACTTGCAAATGTTGTTCTGTGGTTATAACATGGTGGTTATAACATGGTTGGAGGGCAAGCTGTGAGATTGGTGTAACTACTATGTTGGAGAAAGATTTCTGCCCCTCTGATTTGTTTGCTGCCAGCTAACAACTAATGTTCCATTCTGATTTTAGTCTTCTAGGTTTGATATACCCTCTTTGGTAAGACACTGGTGTGAAAAAGAGATTACATGTTGTTATAAAAAATTATTGCAAAACAGAAAAGAAAACTACAAATGTTGACTGAATATGTTACTAATGCTTACACTGTATTGACTCTAAAAATGGGACATTTACCTAGCCACTTTCTGTAATTACCCTCATACTGGAATAATCCGTATGTAAATATTTACCTATCCAAAAACAGTGCTGATGAATTTGCAAACTGTTTACACCAAGATCAGTCTGCTCCTAAAGGAGGGGTTTGGGCCCAGTTGTTCAAAGCATTGCTAGCTTCACTAGCTAATTAGTGGTCAGACCATTTAATTTTTCCAGCAAGTACAATATCTGATACTCTGGTAATTTTGCTGAAAAAATGTGAGTACACCTCAACCTCGTTATAACACGGAACTCCGGGTCCAACCAACGGACCGTGTTAGTTAACCGAATCGTGTTATAAACGCCGACCGTATTTGTCACAGATTTACATTTTGGTGATAGTTTTCCAAACAACATGATGTGCGGTCCGGTTAATAACCATATTTCACGACTAAAATTTATTTAGAACTATTCAATGGCAGTAAATACCATGGCCCATCTAGTCAAACAAGTCTCTTTAATTGAAACCAGCTGATAAACCACGTTTTTATCCACAAAATCATCCAATCTGACAGCGAGTATGACGCCATTTTGATAGCTGATTCCTGGCCTATGTACCCTCCGAACTATTAGCTATTGTCCGGGACAGTACCGAACTACAGTACCATTAATAGATTTCAATGGTAAAATTACCGAATTAGGGTTCGGAACCAGACAATGGTCAACTCTTATGAGAAATTTGAATTACTTCCCTTGGGATGTCTCACCCATTTGAAACGGTTTTTAATGGCGCACATGGTCTTTGAATGATTCTTTTTACCGCGAAAATCGATCATGAATATGTTTTATCATTTGCATTTAAGCTGGAATAAATCTGACTTTCTTTTACATGTTGCTCTAGAAAATCAGTTTTATTGCAGTTCACGGATCAGATCGTCTGCATCAATGTTTAAAAATTTCTGCTGAGCAGTGATCCTTGACAGAGCGTTATAATTTTTTTCCGGTTACTTAACGGAATTCTTTAATCTCTTTATCTCGCTAAGCCAACACTTTCGATTGTGCCGATGGCAGTTCATGTTTATCATGCATGTCAAGCTAAACAGGTTTATATACTGTATATTCAACTCTGCTAGTATCGATGACAGGTTTGGAGGCCTGCAATAAATATCAAAAAGTACCGTTATAAATTGTGTTATCTACCGTATTACCGCAGTCAAAAGTGGGAGGAAAATAAAATTGTTGTGCTTAAAACCTGATAGAACCCTCGGAAAATATTTATAAATGTTGGTTGGGGAAAATATGGAGTCCAAACCAAAACCGTGTTATATCCGAATTTGTGCTGTAATGAATCGTGCTATAATGAGGTCCGGGTGTAGCTTTTGCAGTTATTGCAAAAGCTACTAACATTTTTTAAGCAAAAATAGACTGGTATTTTTGCTGGAAAAATGTGAGTAGCTTTTGCAGTTATTGCAAAAGCTACTCACATATTTTCTGCAAAAATATTAGAATATTTGCAATACTAAACGATCAAAGTTTTAACAATACATCCACTTATGACCTTTTTGGTTATGAACAAATGGACCCTGATCTGGGTGTACACTGTTTGCTGAGGCAACACTGTCCCATTTCTTGGAGTACTTCTGTTACTTTGAAACTGAGTTGTAATGCTGCGGTGTTTTTTTATGTTCATGTCCCCACTAAACAGTGTGGCTAGCGGATATTGCCTTGCCCTTGTCTGTATGTATATACATAGTTGTCCATTAGGTGATCTGTCAGTCAGACGTTATGGTACTGCAGACATTGGCAGCTCAGTCGGATGCTTGTCTGACTGGTAATAAGGAGGTTTTTGGTTCGATGACTGCCAGATCTGCAACAGTCTTTCTTAGAGATTGACTATGAAATCCAAAATGGTGAGAGACTTGTGATTAAGACTTACTAGTCTTCGCCAATCGGCCACAGAGGCCAGGGCAGTGTGGTTTGAAAATGAGCGCTATGGCTCTGTTGTTCTTTGTCATTGTCAGTCGTGATGTGTATAGTTCTGGCATAGTTTGGTTTGCAATTTATTTATGTATTGATTTCAGCTTATTGCAGATGATGCACAAACAGTAGAAATGTATTTGACACTGAGAAGGGGGTGGGGGGGGGGGGGGGGGGTAAGGTAGTTACTTCAGTATGTTAACCCATTGCATGCGGGAAACCCCTAAAGGGATCCCTTGGCAAACAGTGCAAGCCCAGATCAGATGCCCCAGAATGTGGCATCTGATCAGGGCCTGCACTATTTGCTAACATAATTTTCCATTATACCCCTTATATGACAAATGTACTTATTCAACATATCTATCTATCTATCTTTGAATACTGCCGACACCCTTGTGGGCATTTTCGGCAGGTGTACATTGATAACCACCTCAATGAAGCGCTTATAACCAGTACCCACAATCTATATTTTGAGCAGATATAAGAAAAATATCACAATTTTTCATCTTAAATTTTTTTTTGTTTCGGCAGTAAAGTTTACAATGTATTTGTATAGGCATGTTTGTGTAATGTAAAACATTGCGAGGATATATATACCTTAATATCAATCCAAAACTGATATATAGTGCAAATGTAGCTTGCCATTATGTTAGTGACAGGAATTGGATTGTTTGCAAAACCTATTTTAGACTTGTATCATTTAGCATGTTTGTTTAAGTGATTTGAGGTTTAACATCCCCATCAACACTGTTTAGGTCATTTTGGAGACATTGCTTCCAATTTTGTGGGACTTTTACCCGACATTGAGATGAAATGACATCTCAATCCTTGCCACCCAATGAAACCAATACAGCTTATATGCAAGAATGGGCAGACTTGTACCACTTTTCCGGGGCAGGTTTAGACCTTCTAAGAGGTTTACCAGTACTCATGTGCGGTCGGTTTCAGCTCTGCGTGGAGGCATCATGCAGCCCAATCTATTTCTCCAAGCCTCGATAGGCGGGGGCAACTCCCAGTTTGTAAATCTATATTTATTTTAATATACAAATCTATCATTACTTTAACCCATTGCATACGGGAAACCCCTAAAGGAGTACCTTGGCAAACAGTACAGACCCAGATCAGATGCCGCAGAATGTGGCATCTGATCAGGGCCTGCACTATTTGCTAACAGAATTTTCAGTCAAAAACAGATTAAAAAAGAAAAATAGGCCTGACTCCCCTTATATGACAAATGAACTTGTCCAACATTTAGCAATGGAATAGTCCACTAGTATCCAATGGGTTAAAATGCTATGAAGTAATCCATGACTGCATGTACGTTTCTGTATATGATATAGCATCTAAGTCATAATACCAGATTTTTCCCTTACAGTTCTTAAAGTTTGTAATGAGGTAATTCAGACCATTGCATGTAGTGGTAAAATTGTTGTACCTATTGTTCTTGAACTTGTACATTGTTGATACTGTCACCATCGCTGGTACCAGTATTCATGCATGTCAAAAAAATCTCATCTTTAATCACTGATCCTGAACTTTATTCACAGTTTGTGTGGGCATACTCTTCTCGGCATTTACTCCTTTTCTTTGTTCAGGTCGATAGGCATGGTGGGCGAAGCTTGCTTACCAAGTAATGCTTACTATCCTAGAACGCCTGATTACACTCTCCTGGAGTCCATGTCTGTTGGTCTGATCATTAATATTTGCCATTTGTCTATGGATTAATGATTTTGGATTAACGCTTTGGTACTACGACCTAAACTTCTTTGTGATGAAAGTTTGAAAATACTACTTCAAAACAGTTCCATCAATTTACAGTTAAGTTGAAGTTGCCATCCGGTTATTCTTTAAAGCACCATGCAGTCGACATGCAGTCAGCATTTTAATTTTTTCCCCTTATTTTTCAGAGAAAATAGGCTTGCTCCAAGGCGGTTCTTCTGTCGTGGTTTATTTTGTTATGGTTTGTCTTTGAGTGTGTGTATCGCTTAAATTATTTTGCTTTGGATAGCCAGTTGGCCATTTTGTGGGAAAGTAACTGTCCTTTTGGCTTTCCGCTATTGATGTTTCCATCAGGGTCTGTTGTTTCATGTTTATGTTTCTTTCTCATGGTGTCTCTGATGGAAGCTGTGGGTTAATTGTATGGATTCCTGATCGTTACCTCCACCTCTATTTTGACAATATTATACATTAAGAATTGTCTGCTGGGCAGATAATTCTCATGAAATTTCACACCTTATTTTGTCAGAATTTAAAAAAAAAAAAAAAAAACAAGTTGTGGTTGGTGTTTTATTGGTTAATTGTGTTGTAGAAGATGAGTATCAGTATTTATTTGAATGCTTTACTTCACAGAACTGGAGAAAAATACAGTAAAATTCCTATATTAAGACCACCTTTGGGACTGTTCAAAAGTGGTCTTTATGACCACTTTTGAACATTCCCAAAGGTGATCTCTGACAAGAGGACAGTGTGTACTGAAAACACAAAGGAAGAATAACTGAAACTTTCCACATAAGCTTTTTATAACAGAATCAGTCTCAATTTTTGGTGGTCTTAATAACTGAATTTTTCTGTATATGTACAAAGCATTTATATAAGGAGTTTCAATACTTAAAAATTTGCAAAACTTATGTCGAGTTCAAATATATTGAGTAAAATAATTGAATTTATTTCTTAGGTTCTTAAGAAATTCAAATAGGTTCACTTCTGTACACACAAATGATATTCTTGCACACCAGACAAGGAAATCCGCGATTTTACCCTGGGATAGAAATTTATGTTCTGACCCTGGTGTTCCGACCTCAAATCGAATATAATCGCGTGTTTGATAAATGCACTGCTTGATTACGACCTTGTGTGCGCTGTCGTTAAGGTTGACTTCATGCACGATCCGTGTCGTCGCTTTACATTCCTTCAGTGTCAACACAATATGGCGGACGTTGGTAACCGAAGTAACTGCAGCATTGAAATTCCGCGCTAAGAAATGTAAGGTATGCAAGAAAAAGAATCCAATATGGATGTGAGGGGTGGATACAAAAATCCGTCCCTCAGGATCACTGTCCGGCATCACTCGGCAAGCTTGTGATGCCGGACAGTGACCCTTGGGACGGATTTTTCTATCCACCCCTCACACCCATATAAGATTCTTATATTATTGTCCTAGAGCTGTGCATGTTTGATTTATTACACTTGTGTGTCAGAAGAAATGTGATAAAAACCATATACAGTCAAACCTGTCTTAGTGGCCACCTCTATTAAGCAAGCAACCTGTCTTAAGGAAACGGGCATTTTGTTCCCGAAAAAGGCAAATACTTTAAAATTCACCTGTATTAAGCAAGCACCTGCCTTAAGCAAGCACATTTTCATTATCCCTAAGGTGCTTGCTTAACACAGGTTGGACTGTACAGAGTCGAGTTCCATCCAGATGTAATAGGGACATAACATAAATTTCTACATTTTCATGTATTTGTTTATGATTTCACAGTTTGAGTATTTCACTATTATTGTAAGTATATGAACACTGGTGTTTTGCTACACAAGCTTATTGATGTGAAAATATGAACATGTACTGTAAATAAACAAGAGTTTAGCCCATTGCTGGTGGGAAATCCCGGAAAGGGTTATCTTGGCAAACAGTGCAGGCCCAGATCAGACGCTGCAGAATGCAGCGTCTGATCAGGGTCTGTACTATTTGCTAGCAGAGTTTTCCGCCAAACATAGAATAAAAACGAAAAAATAGGTCTACCACCCCTTATATGACAAATGGACTTGTCCAACATATAGTAGTAAAAGAGTCCACCAGTATACAATGGGTTAGTCATGATAAAAGGATTTGGTATATCAGGAACCACAGATTTCTCAAATGCACACTTTTTATCCATAGCTCTAGATAAGGTTGACTAATAAGGATAATTTTGGGATAATGTTTTCTTATGTCTCTTATGTCTCCATAAAAACATATGTTGTCGGTACTTGTTAGAATTGCCTCATCAAGGCAATTCTAACAAGCACCAACAACATATGTGTGTACGTTTCATAAAAGCACCCCTGCCCATTGGGGCTTGGAGAAATAGATTGGGCTGCATGGTGCTGTCATACAGAGCTGGAACCAATAAAACTTGAGTACTGGTAAACTACTTAGAAGGTCTAGGCCTGCCCAGGAAAAGTGGTGTGAGTCAGATTGTTCCTTAAACTCTAGGGGTGCCTTTGGGCAGTAGGGCTTTAGAAGTCATTTCAACACAATATTGGGTAAAAGTCCACAAAATTGGGAGCAATGTCTCCAAAATGACCTGAATGTTGACAGGGATGTAAAACCTCAACAGGAACAAATAAACATTTCATAAAAGCATATGTTATGGATACTTGTAAGAATCGCCTAGGTGATTCTAACGAGTACCCACAACGTATGTTTCATGCAAGAAATATGGAAAATTATCCACTTGTTTATCCCCATTATTCATCCTTACCTGAAGCTATGTACTCATTATACCCCGGCATATGAAGTATGCTATGGGGGAATATAGTTTTCGTCCTGCCATTCATCCATCCATCTGTCCGTCTATCCATGTGTCCATCCTTCGGTCTGTCCATCTGTCCATTCACCTTATTTGCATTATCTGCTGGTTCCTAGTCTGAAGGTTATCAGTGTTGGAAAAATGGGTAACCTTCAAGGTCAGGGGGTCTGGTTACCTGTTTTTCCAATATTGACAATGTGCAAGCTGGGAGCCAGCAGATAATGCAAATATGGTGAATTAACATTTTGGTTAAAGTTTTGCATTAAAGTTTCTAAGAGATAGTATCTTCTGAACCCTTTGATAGATTTAATTGATACTTACACTGAAGTTACCTAATGGTCTAAAGATTTCGTGATGTATGTCCCACCCCCCACAGTGACCTTGAGGTAAAGGTCACAGACTTAGAAATTTTACATTTTGGTTAAAGTTTTGCGTTAAAGCTTCTAAGAGATAGTATCTTCTAAACCCTTTGATAGATTTAGTTGACACTTACACTGAAGTTACATAATGGTCTAAAGATTTCGTGATGTATGTCCCATCCCCCACAGTGACCTTGAGGTCAAGGTCACAGACTTAGAAATTTTACATTTTGGTTAAAGTTTTGTGTTAAAGCTTCTAAGAGATAGTATCTTCTAAACCCTTTGATAGATTTAGTTGATACTTACACTGAAGTTACCTAATGGTCTAAAGATTTCATTGATGCATGTCCCACCCCCCACAGTGACCTTGAGGTAAAGGTCACAGACTTAGAAATTTTACATTTTGGTTAAAGTATTGCGTTAAAGCTTCTAAGAGATAGTATCTTCTAAACCCTTTGATAGATTTAGTTGGTATTTACACTGAAGTTACATAATGGTCTAAAGATTTCATTGATGCATGTCCCACCCCCACAGTGACCTTGAGGTCAAGGTCACAGACTTAGAAATTTTACATTTGATTAAAGTTTTATTACAAAATTTATAGATGCCTGTATGTTCTAAACTCTAAGACTCTGGTCTTGCATACCAGTCCAAAGATTTCGTGATGTATGTCCCTTCCCCACCCCGGTTGATCTTGGCCTCAAGTCACGGACTTAGAAATTTTACATTTGGTTAAAGTTTTATGACAAAGTTTATAGATGTATGTTCTAAACACAAAGACAAATTCTATTGATATTTGCAATGATGTTGCATACCAGTCCAAAGATTTCATTGCATACCCCACCATGCTGCTTCAGTAACATTGATGCCCCCACCCCTTCAGTAACTTTGATACCCTCACTCCCTTGGTCCATGTAGAAATTTTATGTTTGGGTTAGCTTTTACAAGCACATTTATAGATACTTATAGCTTCTTGACTTCTTTATTCATATTACATACAAGCTCAAAAGATATATTAGAGGGTGGCGCTGGCCGGGGGTATACGTGACCCACTGGTCGCTTTCTTTAGTTCATTTTAATGTCTGGTCCCAGTTGTTCAAGAGCAAGCAGTGTATGATCAGTAGCAGGCCTTGGTAGCTCAGCTGATGCTGGTCTGACTTGTGATCAGAAGGTTGCGAGTTTGATACCTGCCGGGGTTGGCTGCATGCATTCTTTAGTGGAGAATGCCTGTAGTGCATTGACTATTGAACACCTGGGTTCGGATCTTTGTTCTTAATGTTTTATAGCTTTCTCTTATGTGTATTTATTTGTGGGGACAGTGTACACTCCTATCAGATTACAAAGGACCTTTGCTGGTTTTGAATGTGATGTTTCTCTACTTCTCTTTACCGTATTTACCATATATATCCAGACATATCCGGACATATATATGCCAGAGCAAACAGTATAGACCCAAATGAGATGCCACAGAAGGCAGCTTCACATTAGGGTCCACACTGTTTGCCAATCATCCAACTGTCTTTAGACACAACATTCGGTAGTAAATTGTACTTGTTCAAATTGGAAAACAACTGAACAAGTACGGTGAAGAGTTGAGGTGTAAAAATTACGGTATTAAGTTGCATCAATTCATGTTGTTCATGTTATAAATGCATAGTTTTAATGATGTCACTGTGTTGTTTACTTTCTGTGTGAATGTCAGGATCTACACTTACATGAAGTACCGTATTGACCCAAAGTATTGGAACAGATACGCCTATGCAAACAGTGCAGACCCAGATCAGACTGCTCCTGAAGGAGCAGTCTGATCAGCGTCTACACTATTTGCCATTCTGTATTCACCTTTTGGACTCCTTGCTGGATCGTTGAACAAATTCGTTGAAATTTAAGGAGAATTACAACAAGTCCTCAAGGTGCCCGAATATTTAGGATTTTTACGATTCTCTTTCTCTGATAAACGCTTGCTCAGTATTCGTAAAGTTTCTGAAACTTTGAAATTGGATTATCTCATTATTTTTTGCTGCATTGTATGTTTTGTATACAGTATGTTGGTTTCTGATGTTGCTGCTTCATGTTATTTTTGTATATTTATAAGCACACAGCACATAGTGATAGTAAGAATGTTGTTTGTCTTTCAACTTTCTGTACGATACTCACAAAGTCTTTCTGATACCTTGGCCGAACAAAAGCTTTTAACCCATTCTGTACTGGAAAACCCAAATCATGTAGTTTGCAAACAGTGCAGGCCCAGATCAGACACTGCAGAACGTGGCATCTGATCAGGGCCTACACTGTTTTGCAAAATTTTCAGCCAATTTCAAAATAGTTTTTGAAGAAAACACATGTAACCTGACACCCCTAAATTTTGAAACCCACTCTTGCTATATATAAGAAGGAAGATTCCATTTGGTACAAAAAGGGTTAAATCTATGCGAGTCATTTCAAGTGAAGATGAGTTTAGGAGCAAATTCTTCCCTTTAGGAGTTGACCCCATATGTACCCTGTAAAGATTTCAGACATGTACAGTGAAATTCTGCAATCAAGACCACCTAAAACTAAGTCTTGTTTGATTTGATTTGAGGTTTAACGTCCCCCTCAACACTGTGAAGGTCATTTAGGAGACGTTCTAAAACTAAGTCTAATTCTGCTCTAAAAGTCTTATTAAGAATGGTACAGTTATTCTTCCTCGTGTTTTCTGCACACGCTACCACCTTTGGGACTGTTCAAAAGTGGTCTAAAAGACCACTTTTGAACAGTCCCAAAGGTGGTCATAATATAGGAAATTTACTAGACCACATAGACGCCCCTTATGCCAAAGCTTGTGAACCTCTCAGCTCTGTAGCCCAGAAAGAATAGCTATGCAAGCAGAATTTGTAGAGATCATGTGACTCATAATTGTGATATTTTTGTTCCTGTTGTAAATTGTGAGTGCTAGTTAGAACTGCCTCATTGAGGTGGTTCTAATGAATCTTGACATTGACAATCTATCTTTAAGAGCAGATATAGAAGAAACTGCATATATCCCTTGTAAATCCCTATTTTCCATGTACACAGTGGAGTTTTCAAGAGTTTTCATTTCATAGACTTGTTGACATGATGATAAGATGGAGTGTGTAATACAAAATAGATCCTTTTTTCTGCCATATGTCTATATGTAGCTATCCAAATATACATCCATTTCTACAACTCTAGATAATGAGTATTTGATTATTTTCAGTTTTTTTTTTTTTTGTATTTTTCTAGGCTCGTCTCTAGAAAGGTTATTGTTTGTTTGATTTGAGGTTTAATGTCCCCGTCAACACTGTATAGGTCATTTTGGAGATGTTGCTTCCAATTTTGAACAATTTTTACCCAACATTGAGATGAAATGACATCTCAAGCCCTGTTGCCCAATGAAAACAATAGGGTTTATAAGCATACACGGTCCGACTCCCACCACTTTTCCTGGGCAGGCTTGGATCCTCTAAGTGGTTTACGAGTAGTTTCAGCTCTGCGTGGAAGCATCATGCAGCCCATCTATTTCTTCATGCCTCGATGGGCAAGGAACCTTGTTGTCTGCTGGTTACTTAAAAAGTCATTCTTGCAAACAAAGTGAACCCAGATCAATCTGTTTCTCTAGGAGCGGGGGCCGACTTGAAATAGACAATGAGCTTTTCATTTTTTTGGTTTGTTTGTTCTTCATAATTTGTCTAGTCTTGGAGTTCTCTCTTCCAACTAGGCACATTTCAATGTTTTTAAATACTTCTCAGGATGGTGAAAGCCAGCTGTCTCAAACTCCACAGGTATTTTATATTATGGTTGCAAATTAAGGACTTTGCATGGAGTGCTACCATTCAGTTTATACTTCATTATCTGTTGAGATTTTATTTTGAATTATTTTTTGTGGATTTACCCTTTTACTGCTGAACACGACAACTCCTACTTTTGCAAACAATGTAGATCCTGAGCCATCTGATCAGGATCTACATTGTTGGTCAATCAGTTTGTGAACTGAACATAGACATTATATCAAGTTATTATGTCTCCCCCGAAATTTTTTTTTTTGGAGAGACATATTGTTTTCCCCCGGGCGTCTGTCTGTCTGTCTGTCCATCTGTCCGTCTGTCACACATTCGTGTCCGCTCTATAACTTGAAAACTGTTCGAGCTGTCTTCACGAAACTTCATATAAATATTAATCAGCATTAGACGACGTGCATTGCGCAAGAACTATAACTCGCGTGTTTATACTTTTTGAATTATCTCCCTTGGAAGTTTGTCGGTATGTATATATGTATGGGCAAATCGTGTCCGGTTAATAACTTTCTTATTTTCAGATGGATTTTAAAATTACTTGGCAGAAATATTAACAACCATGAGACGATGTGTGATGCGCATGAGGCAGGTCGGTACCTCAAAGGTCAAGGTCACACTTAGAGGTCAAAGGTAAAAAAGGGGCCTTTTTTCGTGTTTGGTCAATAACTTTCTTATTTTGAGATGGATTTTAAAATTACTTGGCAGAAATATTAACAACCATGAGATGATGTGTGGTGTGCATGAGGCAGGTCGGTACCTCAAAGGTCAAGGTCATACTCAGAGGTCAAAGGTCAAAAAAGGGGCCTTTTTTTCGTGTTTGGTCAATAACTTTTTATTTTGAGATGGATTTTGAAATCACTTGGGAGAAATGTTAACCAATATAAGACAATGTGTTGTATGCATGACCCAGGTTGGTACATCAAAGGTCAAGGTCATACTTAGAGGTCAAAGGTAAAAAAAGGGGCCTTTTTTTCGGGTTTTGTCAATAACTTGCTTATTTTTAGATAGAATTTGAAGTTACTTGGCAAAAATGTTAACTATCATGAGACGATGTGTTGCATGCATGATTCAGTTTGGTACCTCAAATGTCAAGGTCATACATAGAGGTCAAAGGTCAAAAAGAGGCCTTTTTTTCGTGTTTGGTCAATAAGTTTCTTATTTTTAGATAGATTTTTAAATTGCTTGGCAGAAATATTAACCACCATGAGATGATTTGTTGCAAGCATGATCCAGTTTGGTACCTGAAAGGTCAAGGTCATACATAGAGGTTAAAGGTAAAAAAGGGGCCTTTTTGTGTTCTGTCAATAACTTTCTTATTTTTAGATGGATTTTGAAATTACTTGGCAGAAAAGTTAACCACCATGAGACGATGTGTTGCGTGCATGACCCAAGTTGGTACCTCAAATGTCAAGGTCTTACTAAGAGGTCAAAGGACAAAAAGGGGCCTTTTTTAGTGTTCAGTCAATAACTTTCTTATTCCTGGATAGATTGTGAAATTACTTGGCAGAAATGTTAACCCATCACGAGTCGATGTGGTGCACACTAGACCCAGGTCAGTACCTCCAAGATCAAGGTCATACTAAGAGGTCAGAAGTAAAAAAAGTTTGTGTTTTTTTGTGTCCAGTCAATAAATTTTTTTATTTCTGGATGGCTTTATAAAGTAACCATGCAGAAATGTTCACCGTCATTAGACCATGAGTCATGTGCAAGACCAAGGTCCATACCTCCAATGTCAAGGTCATACCTAGAGGTCAAAGGTAAAAAAAAGGGACAGTCAATAACTTCCTTATTCTTTGATGGATATTGAAATTACTTGGCAGAAATGTTAACCATCATGAGACTATGTGTTGTACCTCAAAGGTCAAGGCCATACTTAGAGGTCAAAGGTAAAAAAGGGCTTTTTTTGTGTACGGCCAATAACTTTTTTATTTCTCTATGAACATTTTTAAAGTTACTTTGCAGAAATGTTCATCTTCATTAGATGATGTGTTGCACACAAGACCCAGCTCAATACCTCCAATGTCAAGGTTATACGTAGCAGTCAAAAACGGGGGAGACATCTGTGTTTTTGTAGAAAAACAAATTCTAGTTTGATTGGTTGATAGTCAGCAGTGGGTGAGGCTAATTTAATTTATTCAGCAGGATAAGAATTAATGTAGATTTACATGAACTTTAACCCTTATCCTGCTGAATAATTAATTTAGCCACACCCATTTCTGACTTTGAACCCATCAGATTACTTGATGTAATTGGTACCTACATATTCATAAATTGAATGTCAAACAGTGTAGATCCTGATCAGATGGCAAGCCATCAGATCTGGATCTACAGTGAAGAAGACATCTGATCTGGATCTACACTGTTTGCAAAGATAGGGGTTGTCCTGAACAGCAGGATAAGGGTTAATATGAGAAATATGTTTTTTTAATAGGTAATCCTTTAGAAGCAAGGAATACATACACAAGAATGTAGAAGTTTTTTTTTTCTTGGCCAGACTGGAGCTCAGTATGAAAGACTATAATAGTGTTAACTAGGCCATTATAACTCTGAAATAAACAAAGGCACAAGATTTTTTATGGCCAGTCTAATCCTTTTCATACTGGAAACTCAAAACGGGATACTGGCAAACAGTGCAGGCCCAGATCAGATGCCACATTTTGTGGCATCTGATCATGGCCCTACACTGTTTGTTAATAATTCAGTCATTTAAAGACAGCACAATTTGTCACCCATATATTTTTAAATGAATGTCTGCTTTATATAAGGAGGAAGATTCCTTTTGGTACAAAATAGGCTATTCACAGGCCTGACACTACCTCTGAACCCTACCATGTCTACAGAATAAATATACCACAAAAATCCTAAAAAATTCCGACACCATGAGGTCTTGCCATAATTCCCTTAGAAATTTAACAAATTTGTTTCACGATCCAGCAAGTAGTCCAAAAGGTGCAGACAGAATCACAAACAGTGTAGACCTTGATCATCACAAACAGTGTAGACCCTGATCAGACTGCTCCTTCAGGAGCAGTCTGATCTGGGTCTACACTGTTTGCTTAAGCCTGTCTGTCTCAATACTTAGTATCATTATGGTAGGCAGATCCGTCTTCTGGTTGCATTATACCATCTTGCTTTGTTTGTTTGTGATGAGGTTGTATGTCCCCATCAACACCATTTGTGTCATTTTGGAGAAAGAAACCACTAGGGTTTAAGGGACATACCATCTCAAACCACTTTTCCTGGACAGGCTAAGACCTATTCTGACTCAGAAGTTATGTAAGTTTCAGCTCTGTGCAGATTAGCACCATACAGCCATGTCTAGATGGGCATCTTGTATCTTTTGCTCTGTCTATACCATGCTAATCCAGATAATTTGCTACATATGTGATATTAAGGTATCTGATAATTGTATATTATCACTGTTTCATCCAAAACTGCTTAAGCTGTTAAGATGCCAATCACAACAATTATCTGCTGGTTACTTAAAAAGTCATTGTTGCAAACAATACGGACCCAGATCTGACTGTTCCTCTAGGAGCAGTCGGATCAGGATGCACACTGTTATTGCATGTATGTAAAAATATGTTTTGAAAAGTTTGCAAGAAGATTCAGCAGATGGCATAAACATACCACATTTTTCAGAGGTATCTTTTCATGGCATACTAAGGGTTAATCCATTCTTACCAGGAAACATGTTAAAGGTTAGGGCTGGCTAATCGGAGCTGAAGATATAATCGATTATCGGTCCTGTCATTGCGATCGATACTCGATTAGAAATCACTAAGGTTTTTGTCATTATTTTACTTGTCTGGCTTTCTGTCTGAGCATGACTCGTACCATATGTTGCACTAAACCATATGTATATTTGAACAGACAGGCCTGAGCAAACGGTGAAGACCCAGATGAGACGCCGCATAATGCGGCGTCTCATCAGGGTCTGCACTGTTTGCCACTCATCCAGCTATTTTATGCATAATATTGGGTAGTAAATTTTACCTATCAAGTAATTGATTAAAAGCAAATCAGAAATGATAATCATTTTTGTGGAGATTATCGATCGATTAATGGGTTATACGATTAATCATGTCAGCCTTATTAAAGGTACATGGGCAAACAGTGTAGCATTGGATCAGATACAGCCTAATGTGGAATCTGATCAGGATCTACAATGTTTGCTAACAGGATCAAAAATAGGAAAAAAATCTATCCAACACCCATTAAATAACAAATGGACTTGTCCAACATGTGACAATGTAAGAATCCACCAGTATACAATATGGTTTGTCCAACATGTAATAATACATGTATAAGAGTCCAACAGTATGCAATGGTTTGTCTAACATGTAACAATATGAGTCCAACAGTACACAATGGTTTGTCCAACATGTAACAATATAGGAGTCCAACAGTATACAATGGTTTGTCCAACATGTAACAATATAGGAGTCCAACAGTATACAATGGTTTGTCCAACATGTAACAATATAAGAGTCCAACAGTATACAATGGTTTGTCTAACATGTAACAATATAAAAGTCCAACAGTATACAATGGTTTGTCCAACATGTAACAATATAAGAGTCCAACAGTATACAATGGTTTGTCCAACTTTAACAATATAGGAGTCCAACAGTATACAAATTCTTTCGTGGAGATTGATCATGAAATCTTTTCTACGGTCATTCTCTCCCTTCCGCTGATTCAAGAAGGGCAGTTGTCAGTTTCTGGCGAAAGAATGCACTGTACTGGTTATCCGCTTACGTATAAGCCTGCCCAGGAAAGTGTTGATAGGTAAACTGACCGGCTCAAAAATGACCTAAATAGTGTTGACTGGGCCGTAAAACTCCAATACAAACAAACAAACAGTATACAATGGTTTGTCCAACATGTAACAATATAAAAGTCCAACAGTATACAATGGTTTGTCTAACATGTAACAATATAAAAGTCCAACAGTATACAACGGTTTGTCCAACATGTAACAATATAAAAGTCCAATAGTATACAATGGTTTGTCCAACATGTAACAATATAAGAGTCCACCAGTATATAATGCTTTTTGTCCAACATGTAACAATATAAAAGTCCAACAGTATACAATGGTTTAGATGAATGGATATGCTTCCTTGGGAGACAATTCTGGAAATAGTATACTCCCATATAAAATTTAATAAGGGTCCTCTTTTAAGGGAAAGTATTGTTGCGGAACTGGGCTGCTGCTGGCTACTTTCAGGTGTTTATTTACGTTGCCGAGTATTGGAACGTATCGATTGTTCACACAAATCGGACCATGTGCCAACTTCAATCATTAATTTCACCCGCTCAAGCATAATGTCTAGCTATCCCCGGTTACCTGTGGGAGGATTTATCTGTGAAATTTGTTTCCAAGTCCTTCTCATGACTTTACAGTCCTTCATAAGGCTGTATTTTTTGTTTATTTTTTCATTGGCGAATCCCGTAGATTCACCAATGACTCGGGTATTTCCGCATAGGTGCGGGAATTTCCGTTGCGTCGGGTACGATTCGGACCATTTTTTTCCGCGAAACTGTGGTGTTCGCGTGACGTTTCGACCATCACGTGAATGAAACTATAAAAGCGGGTGCGCGCTTGAATACTGGCATTGCTGATGTCGAGCAATCAACTGGACACTTGGTTCCTGATCTTTCTGACATTTTGAGACGTTTTAGAACCCCAGACCACCTATTATCACAGATATGCCTGGGAGAAAGCCCACTACAGTACCCACTGAGGTTTTAAACGCATAAGCTTGTTGGAAACCTTGTTGTTTAGACCACCAATGGTGGTTATTTTGTTTGTTTACATTTTTGCTTGTTGTTGGCACACGGACGGGTTCAGATGCAGATTGAGTGGACCAGATCTAAGGGTGCTCCCACCATTGCGGATGTTTTATAGCATATAACAGACATGTTAAGTTTTGAAAATAAAAATGAGGGAGACAGCGCGTTCGAGGAGGATTGGTGAGTGACAGGCACGATGTAATGGTGGCAAGCTCTCAGCATAGATTAGAAAATGGTGCATTCTGAGAGCTTTTTGAACATTTTCTTGTTTATTCTTTACACTCCTGTTCATGGATAAATAACTAATAAATATTTTTAAAATCATTTCCTTGGGAAGATACCTACAAACTAACACCTAGCCATACCAGTGCCCCATCCCCCCATTCCTGTCCCAGGTGTATAATGCTTCAGCAAATGAGCATATCTTATCATTTATGCCCAGATAGGTCACAAAAAATAGCCCAATTGATCCTATATTCCAAGGGCCATCCAATAACCAAAGGTTCAGAAGTGTAGCTCCAATAGTTTAGAAGATATGGCAAAATAATACTTTTTGACCTTTCACCCTCAAAGTCGCACTAAAAGTAGCCCAATGTGTTCTATATTCCAAGGGCCATCCAATAAGCAAAGTTTCAGAAGTGTAATTCCAATAGTTTAGGAGATATGGCAAAGTCATACTTTTTGACTTTGACCTTGGGGTCATGTTGAGGTCAAGGTCATGCCAAAAGTAGCCCAATTCAGTCTATATTCCAAGCACCATCCAATAACCAAAATTTCAGAAGTGTAACTCCAATAGTGTAGAAGATATGGCAAAATAATACTTTTTGACCTTTGACCTTGGGGTCATGTTGAGGTCAAGGTCACCCCAAAAACAGTCCAATTTATTCTATATTCCAAGGGCCATCCAATAAGCAAAGTTTCAGAAGTGTGACTCCAATAGTTGAGGAGATATGTCAAAGTCATACTTTTTGACCTTTGACCTTGGGGTCATGTTGAGGTCAAGGTCATGCCAAAAGTAACCCAATTCATTCTATATTCCAAGGGCCATCCAATAATCAAAAAAGTTGCAAAGAACATTCTAACTGATACACAAAGTTTCAGAAGTGTAACTCCTATAGTTTAGAAGATATGCTAAAGTCATACTTTTTGACCTTTGACCTTGGGTTTATGTTTAGGTCCACCAATAGTATTCTGATGTTTCTGTATTCCAACAGCCATCCAATAACCAAAGTTTCAGAAGTGTAACTCCCATAGTTTAGAAGATATGGCAAAGTCATACTTTTTTACCTTTGACCTTGGGGTCAGGTTGAGGTCAAGGTCACAACAAAATTAGCCCAATAAATTATATATTCCAAGGGCCATCCAATAACCAAAGTTTCAGAAGAGTAGCTCCAATAGTTTAGAATATATGGCAATATAACCCTTTTTGACCTTTGACCTTGGGGTCATGTTGAGGTCGAGGTCACACCAAAAGTAGCCAGATAGATTCTATATTCCAAGGGCCATCCAATAAGCAAAGTTTCAGAAGTGTAACTCCAATAGTTTAGGAGATATGGCAAAGTCATACCTTTTGACCTTTGACCTTGGGGTCATGTTGAGGTCAAGGTCATGTCAAAAGTGGCCCAATTCATTCTATATTCCAAGGGCTATCCAATAACCAAACTTTGAGAAGTGTAACCCCAATAGCGTAGAAGATATGGCAAGATAATACTTTTTGACCTTTGACCTTGGGGTCATGTTGAGGTCGAGGTCACACCAAAAGTAGCCCAATTCATTCTATATTCCAAGGGCTATCCAATAACCAAAGTTTGAGAAGTGTAACCCCAATAGCGTAGAAGATATGGCAAGATAATACTTTTTGACCTTTGACCTTGTGGTCATGGTGAGGTTAAGATCACCCTTAAAGTAGCCCAATTTATTCTATATTCCAAGGGCCATCCAGTAACCAAAGTTTCAGAAGTGTAACTCGAATAGTTTAGGAGATATGGCAAAATCATACTTTTTGACCGTTGACCTTGGGGTCATGTTTGTTTGATTTGAGGTTTAACGTCCCCGTCAACACTGTAAAGGTCATTTTGGAGACGTTGCTTCCAATTTTGTGGGACTTTAACCCGACATTGAGATGAAATGAAATCTCAAGCCCTGTCGCCCAATGAAACCAATGGGGTTTTTAGCATGTAAGGTCCGCCTCGACCCGTGGTTCCTGGACAGGCTTAGATCCTCTAAGCGGTTTACCAAATTACCAGTACTAGTGTGCGGGCCGGATTCAGCTCTGCGTGGAAGCATCCTGCAGCCCATATATTTCTTCAAGCCGCTATGGGCGGGGGATGGACCTTGGGGTCATGTTGAGGTCAAGGTCACACCAAAAGTAGCCTAGTGCCATCTACATCCCATGTACTATCCACAGGCAAAGTTTGAAAAGTGTACCTTAACCGGTTTCAGAGGAGATCGATTCCATAGAAACGTGATGGACGTAGGTACACATACATACAGACCACAGACTGACAGACACTCGACTCTGACACAAAAACAATATACCCGATTATTCTATAATAACAAAGGTTTCGATCAAGTTTCAAGCACAACAACTTTATTCCCCTCCGACTTTTAAGTGCGAAAATACGGTAGATAATACTGTAGTTGTCACGGTCAATAACGGTACTTTTTCAAGTTCAAACTAACTGCAGACAGTTCAATTAGCAATTAAAGATACTGATAGTTATATAAACTTAACAGGCATGATTAACACAAGCTGCAGCCAATATACTCAAAAGATCAAACGTGTCAGGTTAGCGAGAAAAGAGAATAAAGAATGCAGATTAGTTTATAATTTAATGATCCAGCCACAAGACGAGGACCCCTCCATCCAAAACTTTCACACCCGCTCAACAAGCAAGTTCAAGGCGAACATCAATGATCTCCACCACCAAAATCGCCATGAAATCCACCGTCCACAAACAGCAGCTACCGTTTTTCTGCACGCGATCGGAAAATGACGCCGTTCCACCCCAGCAATTCCTAACGTGTTTAATGTTTAATTGTTTTATTTTAATGAGGCGTAAATGTTTGCAACCGGTAAAATAATATGTTCTCGATAGCTAACGGTGCCTTCCACAATTCCCGACTTATCCCGGGAAGCTTCGTGTCAATCACCAACAACAGCATACAGATGTGTTTACACACATTCGACTTTTCCCGCCAAGTATCTGCTATTTTGGCGCCAAAACATAACCATGCACGAGACAGTAGAAAAGTCTGTTTTTGTAATGCATATATTTACCGTTAGATGTATGTAGCTAAACATCTTAGGAGCAATTACATCATTTTCACACTGATTGAGGATTAAATTTTATGAATGCAAATTAGAGCCATAACTTAATCTTATTTTCACACCTTGTCACGCAGAAGGTTGTTGCACCGGAGGCTTGTGTATACAGTGTAATTATAGAATAGACTGTTCCATGACAAATAAGGTCGGCGTTTATAACACGATTCGGTTAACTAACATGGTCCGTTGGTTGAAGGAAATTAACCGTTATGATTTACTCACTTCAAGAAACGGTTGTTTTCATTTGTTAATGCCCATCTAAAGGTCGGGAACCGTGTTTTAATCCCCAATAATACTGGACAGTGCATTAATTATTATCAGTATTATTATTATCACGGATTAACTCAGATTTTTCCGCTGGTTTGCACACACGAAAATACAAGCGCAGCTTTTCAAAAATTTGCCCCAAAACGGTAGTTTCATTTTTCCGGGAGTTTTATCCTGAATTTCGTGAGGCGTGAGAAAAACTATTTTTTCGGGAGTCTCCCGCGATTTTCGGGAGACTTAACATGTCTGATATAAACTACCCCCCAAACTAACATTACCATTGGTGAGTTTCACCTTTAATTACCCCACTATCACCAATGCATTTTATCATTGGTGATCTACCACCAATGAATATTTAACCCCATATACAGAGCGCCATTGGTGAGTTTCACCCCCAACTAGTTTTTGCCCCCAACTAACATTACCATTGGTGAGTTTCACCCTTCAACACCCCTTATCACCAATGCATTTTTATCATTGGTGACTTACCACCAATGAATATTTAACCCCATATACAGAGCGCCATTGGTGAGTTTCACCCCCAACCAGTTTTACCCCATCTAACATTACCATTGGTGAGTTTCAACCTTCATTAGCCCCTTACCACCAATGCATGTTATCATTGGTGACTTTCCACCAATGAATATTTAACATCACACACAGAGCGCCATTGGTGAGTTTCACCCCAAACCAGTTTTACCCCATCTAACATTACCATTGGTGAGTTTCACCCTTCATTAGCCCCTTACCACCAATGCATGTTATCATTGGTGACTTTCCACCAATGAATATTTAACATCACACACAGAGCGCCATTGGTGAGTTTCACCCCCAACCAGTTTTACCCCATCTAACATTACCATTGGTGAGTTTCAACCTTCATTAGCCCCTTACCACCAATGCCTGTTATCATTGGTGACTTTCCACCAATGAATATTTAACATCACACACAGAGCGCCATTGGCGAGTTTCACCCCCAACCAGTTTTACCCCATCTAACATTACCATTGGTGAGTTTCACCCTTCATTAGCCCCTTACCACCAATGCATGTTATCATTGGTGACTTTCCACCAATGAATATTTAACATCACACACAGATCGCCATTGGGGAGTTTCACCCCAAATACATTTTTACCCCCAACTAACATTTCCATTGGTGAGTTTCACCCCCACTACCCTCTTTTCACCAAAACACTTACCCATTGGTGACTCTCCACCAATGAACACTTAACTCCATAAAAGATTCCCGTTGGTGAGTTTCACCCCTAATAACTTTTTACCCCCAACTTACATTTCCATTGGTGAGTTTCACCCCAAATAACTTTTTACCCTCACCTAACATTTCCATTGGTGATTTTCACCCGCCCTAGTGTCTCTACCACCAATGACCAGTGTCATTGACTAGTATCACATATTATTGGCCCAACACCAATGAAAAGCTTCATTGGTTAGTATCATTATTTATTGACCTCTTAATTGACCTCCTAACCCCAATTCTACTCATCATTGTTAATTGCACATAGAGTCTAAGGCAAAGAGCATAATTTTACCACCTCTGGAGGAGCTCTTGGATCTGTGACCCCTCATCATCACAATCAATATAAAAAGTAGGTTTAAGCCATAGTTACGGTATAACCTCTCTATGTTTAGAATATGTAATTTTATATATCTCTAGCCAGCACGTCGATTTATTACTAGATATAGATAAGCCTTATTGAGACTTTCGTTATCAATAAACCAGTAACGTTTCAATAATTGAAACCTCGGCTCAAGTCTTTTATCAATTCCCTATCATTGATGTCAGCCCAGGTCGGACTCACAATACATTGTAACGGCACCTCGTACATCCTGACATTGCTGTAATATCCTAGGCGAAGGCCTGTTGACTCGACGAGGTTGTCCCGTTACAACTGGTGTCAGAAGTGGGATCTTTTTGAGAAGTTTTGACAGTGACGCTTATGATGTTGGCAGACAAAAAGCAGTGAACAACACCTTTTTGACAAAGAATTCTTTTTATTAAAAAAAAAAAAAAAAAAAGAGTCCGGTAGAATAACACACTGTGTGAGACGACTGTAAAACACAGTCTAGATGTCAATCTTTGATGGTCTGTAAATATTGCCAACCTGAAACGATACAGAGAATACTGTCAGAATTTTAAGTAAAATCCTGGAGCTTGACCATTGATATTGAAAAAAATAAAAGATTTGACATAAACTTAATCTTGGCATTCTTTTGAAAACCAAACATGGCTGAAAATAGCCCCACCAATATACCACGTGACCATACGACACAAAATAACAGCGCAATACAAAGCAATGCTGTTGATGATATTTTAGACACCCAGTCAGATCCCAGTTCGGCTAGCGGTTTGGAAATGTCCATACTTGAGAATAGGTTAGAAAAGGATATTGCGAAATTGTCTAGTATGGTAAAAGACACTGTCTTCACCCTTCAAAATTCTATTACTAGCTTGACAGAGCAAGTTAACAAAAAATTCTCAGATTTAGATGAGAGGGTTAACCGATTCGAGGTGGACAGAGCCATCTTTGGAAACATAAACTCAAATAGAAGTTCCTCATTATTTGGACAGGCATATACGAGTAATCCTAACAGGGACAATTTAAACCCATTTAGTTTGACAAGTTCACAAAACAGGGGAGACAACCAACCACCTATCATTACACATTCTAGTCAGGGATATCCTTCGTCCAACTTGGGACATAATTTGTCTTCAGTGAATACACATAGCATGAATGATGTTAATACAAGCTGTGGTCTCACAAGAACCACTGAGTCCTCTAACAGGGAAAGCAACCTCTCAGGTACTAATGAGCAAATGTGCCAGAGTTGTTCTAGCTCCAGTGTGGGAAGATGCACAGAAAATAAGAGAGGCAACCACCTCTTTAAAATGAAGCCCCAAACTTTTGATGGCAAATCAGACTTTGACGAATTTTTGTGTCAGTTTGAAATAAATTGTGAGATCAACACATGGGAATATAAGGAAAAATCTTTGTATTTGGCAAATTGTTTATCTGGGGATGCAAGATCTTTGTTAAACGAGCTTGACCCGGATGGTAGAAGGGACTACAATACATTGGTTGATAAACTTAGAAACAGATTTGGTTCCGTTAACAGATCTGAAATCTTCAGAACTCAACTCAAGTCTAGAACCAGAAATAAGGGGGAAACCATACCAGAACTGGCTCAAGCAATAAAAAAGTTGGTCCGCCAAGCTTATCCTGGGGTTACTAAAGATGTTGTTGAAACGCTGTCACTTGATAATTTTATCGATGCAATTACCGATTCTGACATTCGTATGAGAGTGCGAGAACTAAGCCCGAAATCTCTTGAGGAAGCCGAAAAAATTTGTGTACGTCTTGAAGCTTACAAAATCGCGGATAAGCAAAGGTCGCGTTTGGTTGGTCGTTTAGACTCTGAGATCGAACCGAAGAAAGAAGTGTCCAGTAACACGCCAAATCAATTTGCGATGCTTTCTGAAGCCATTTCTACCCTAACTTCGGAAGTCAAAAATATCCGTCAGAAGAATAATAAAAACACAAATTGGGGTAATCATGATAATCAGAGAAATCAGGGCAATAACCGAAATTACAACCGATATCCGAGGTTTGACAGCTCAAACCACAACAACCAAAACTTTAACAATGGGTATTCAAGGTATGGCAATCTAAATAGGGGAAACAACTCTAATGAGCGAAACCCGAACCGTAACCATGGGGAAACAACTCGGAAAGCAGCGCGAAATGAAATCCAAGGTTTGGCGCAACAGAATAGCACCAACAAGGACCGCAGCGATAATGCAGTATTTGAGCATTCCCAGCTCGGAAATGCGACTCAGGGAAACTTGACTCAGTCTGTTTGGGGGGCCACAAGCAGACGACAGTAGATGGGCCCAAGATTGCTCTCAGAAGTATGGAGGAAGGGTATTTTGTTTCAGCAACTGTTGCCAATAGGCCTCTAACCTTTCTTGTCGATACCGGCTCGAATGTCACCATTTTACGCAAAGATCTGTTAAATGTCTGGCCTCAGGAGTACTTCCCAAACTTGACTCCTGTAAACCTACAATTGATCACAGCTACAGGTGAGTGCTCTCCCTTTCATGGAAAAGCGAAAATATCTTTTTCTTTGGGAAATCAAAATTTATGTCATGAATTTTTGTTTGCTAACATAAAGAATGATGGTATACTTGGCATAGACTTCTTGTGCTCCAACCGGTGTGATGTACTTTTAAGTAAGGACCACTTAGTCTTAAATGGTGAAAAGATTCCTTGCTTTCACAGTACCAATGAAGCTCAACCTGGCTGCTGTCGTATTGCATTGGCAGAAAATGTACAGATACCACCTGGCTGTGAAATGATTATTAAAGGCAGACCCCTTGACAAGTTTAACAAAGATAGTGTTGGCATTTTGGAGGCCTCGGATGCTTTTGCTTCACGCTATGGTTTGCTGGTCGCTAGAGCACTTGTAAGCCCCAGAATGGGAACAGTACCGCTACGCGTAATGAATGTTTTAGACAAACCATGTTTTCTACGTAAGAGCACTGTTGCTGCTGTTTATGAGCCAGTCGAGGAAGAAAGGGTAGAGACAGTTAGCTCTCTTGATACAACAGAAACTGAGACAATCTGCTCCACGGACCTACCAGGGTCTGAACCGGTAAATAACCTTTCCAAGGAGTCCTCCATACCTGATTGCTCTCTTGAGTCAGACAAGTTTGAGATGGTTAGCTCCCTTGAAACCTCTAAATCTGATTGTACTGCTTCTCTTGGTGGTAGAAGAAACAGTTCTGTTAATTCTTTTGCACATCTTACGCAGATGATATCTGAAAGTTCAGTGAATCTAAATGAGTCTCAAACGAAACGTATGGAGTCATTAATACATGAGTATGGTGATCAGTTTTCAAGCTCTTCACATGACCATGGATCATGTAGCCTTGAGCAACACACCATACGTTTGAAGCCAGGTACTAAGCCTATTAAACAAAGGCCCTATAGAATCCCTTTGGCGAAGCAAGAGATCGCACAACAAGAGATAAAACTCATGGCGGAGAAGAAGCTCATTGAACCCTCCACTTCAGCGTTTTGCTCGCCTGCCGTTTTAGTTCCCAAAAAGAATGGAACATACAGATTTTGCATTGACTTTCGTCGAATCAATGACGCCAGCATACCAGACTGTCATCCCCTTCCCCGGACTGATGATACACTGTCCGCACTTGGAGGAGGGGTATGGTTCAGTACATGCGATATGCGATCCGGTTACCACCAGATCGAGATACAGGCTTCTGACCGGTCCATTACTGCATTTGCTATTCCTGGTAGTGGCCTATGGCAATTCAGGGTTCTGCCGTTTGGCTTAATCAATGCACCTAGCGTCTTTGAGAGGCTTATGGAGAAGGTTTTTGCAGGTTTAACTTACAAGTCCCTTCTCATCTACCTGGATGACATCATTATTTTTTCCAAGACGTTTGAGACTCACTTGAATGATCTGAGAGAAGTGTTTGAGCGGCTGAAGGCAGCTAACCTTAAGCTTAGTCCAGAAAAGTCTAGATTTTTCTGTAAGGAAGTGACCTTTCTGGGTCACAGGGTTTCATCTGATGGTATATCAACTGACCCCGAAAAGGTGCAAAGTATCCGTGACTGGTCCAAACCAACAAACGTCAAAGAAGTGAGATCGTTTGTTGGTTTGGCAAGTTACTATCGAAAATTTTGCCCCTCTTTTGCTTCCGTTTGCAAACCTTTGCACAAACTTACGGAGAAGAACCAACCATTTGTATGGAACGATGAAGCCCAAACTGCATTTGACACTCTCAAGAACTTGCTCACATCAGCTCCGGTACTCAGTTACCCCAGTCCGACTGGAAACGGTTGGGTTCTTGACTGTGATGCTTCAAATGTAGGGATAGGCGCGGTTCTTCATCAGTTGCAAAATGGAGAAGAAAAAGTTATTGGGTACTTTAGTAAGTGTTTGTCAAGAACTGAGAGAAAGTACTGTACAACCAGAAAAGAGCTTTTAGCTGTGGTTAAAGCAGTAGAACATTTTCACCACTATATTTACGGGCAAGAATCAGTAGTTATAAGAACCGATCACAGTAGCCTGCGCTGGTTGATGAACTTTCGAAACACAGGTGAAGGACAACTAGCTCGATTCTTAGAACGGTTGTCTGCTTACTCTTTCAAATTAGAATTTCGCGCAGGTAGTGTTCATATGAATGCCGACGCACTCAGTAGACGACCTTGTCACTCGAATAATTGCAAGTACTGTGAGCGCTATGAAAAGCTTCACCTATCTGAGCCCCCATTAATCATAAACTCTGACTGCCAAACGGTTGCAAAAGCAGTTGGCGTAAGTACCGACACTAACTCTGATAAGAACATTTCTTGTGAACACAATTGCAACCCCTGTACAACGGATGCAGTAACAGTGGGTGACTTTGCTGTCAATGGAAATTTGACCAGCATACAAGCTGGTCCTTTATATGAAAATGTCTCGATGGAGACAAGAGTTGAAGAGAGCCAGGAACAATATATTAGCACGGATAATGATCCGTCTTTTGGGCCCTTATTTACTGACGACACTTTGACTGGTACAGAAGCATGCCCTACCAGTCTTTCTAGCCAACGAGTTTCATCGGGGGTCTCGAATGAGATAAAACCTAGGGATGTCACTGGACGTGGTCCCTCACCTATCGCTGTTTCGCACGATATGGTGGATGAGAGAACTCACGGTAATCCTTATTTAAATTGTCGTCCATGTGTATGTTGCTGCAAAATGGTGCAGTATGAATATGACTGGCTCGACCGCTTTGAGGAGGAACCTTTGTTTGGCTGTCTGTTCGGAAATGAAAGGTTTGAAGGTACTAAAGGTTGCACAACATCGGACACCACAGACCAAGCTCAAATTGCCTGGTCTGATCAGTCTAATTTACAGCACCTAAGTACTTCAACTGAGCTTGAAACTAGTGTAAGTAAGAATGTTGGTCATGCGGGCATGAATCCAACAAGGGGAGCAACTCATGAGGTCATTACGCGTACCCCTCATGAGATTGATCTACCCTGCGAAAGTAGTTTTCCAAACGGTCACCCCTCAGGAAATCTTCAAACGGGTCCATGTTGTGATAACGACAGCTGTCACCTCACCTGTAGTATAGAAACAGGTATAGATCAAACACAGGGTTGTTCAAGTGAGAGCACGATATCAGAGGACATTAGTAAAAACACTGTAGAAATTTCAAAAGAGAACATACGTATTGAGCAAGAGAAAGACCCAACTCTCAAGCTCATGCTACAGTGGAAACGTACAGGTGAAAAGCCTGACTGGAAAACCGTGGCTCCCTATGATAAAGAACTTAAGGTCTACTGGTATCAATGGGAGGTCATTGAAATTAGAGATGAAATTCTATGCAAGAAACACATTAGAGAAGATGGTACAGGGACTGACTATCTGTCCATTATTCCCCCTTGTCTGAGGAAAGAACTTTTCCAACATTTGCATACCTATATAACTGCCGGACATCTAGGTCGTAGTAAAACATATGAGAAAATGAGGCAGCGTTTCTATTGGTGCAATATGCACCGTGATGTTTCCTATTGGTGCAGGATATGCCCTACGTGTGGCTCAAGGAAACAGCCACCTCGGCGAGCAAAAGCTCCGCTACAACAATACAATGTTGGCTGCCCAATGGAAAGAATAGCACTGGACTTGAGTGGTCCTTACCCTGTATCCAAAAATGGCAACAAGTACCTATTGGTGATTTCCTGTTATTTTAGTAAATGGCTTGAAGCGATACCACTGAAAAATCAGGAAACTACCACCATTGCTGAAGCGTTGGTTAACAAGTTTATATCAGTCCATGGAGTACCCCTGCAGATACATGCTGATAGGGGAAGTAATTTTGAAGCAAAGGTTTTCCAAGAAGTATGTAAACTCCTTGGCATTGACAAAACCCGAACCACCATAAGAAGACCTCAAAGCGATGGTATGGTCGAACGCGCAAACCGAACGATACAAAACATGATTGCGTCGTATATTTCCGACAAGCAAAACAACTGGGATGAACACATACCCTTACTTCTACTTGCGTATCGATCATCAGTTCATGAAACATTGGGGGTCTCCCCAGCACGTATGATTTTCGGTAGAGATCTCACACTCCCGGTAGACCTAGCGATAGGTAGACCTGTCCGGGAAGAGAGGCAGTGCGTAACAGATTATGCGTATGACTGGTACTTCAAACCATGTCGAAAAAAGGGGTTTAACCCTAAAATCCAAATAAACTGGAAGGGACCGTATGTTGTCACTCAGCGTGTAAATGAGGTCTTGTATCGTATACAAGCTGGTCCGAAAAATAAGTCCGACATTGTACATCACGATGCAATTCGTCCATATCTTTGCGATGATAAACCAACTTGGTTTACCAAGAGTACAAACTAATTTAGGGCAGAAGTCATTGAATAAATATAGGCTGCATCGCCTTATATTGTACAGATATGTATGGGTAAAAACTAAGAATATAATCGCAGAATGAACCCGTTTGAGTATTGTGCCAATCTATCCTTGTTCAATTTGTATTATCTATTTGTTAACTTGTTGTTGTTATTGTTAGTCTATTCTATGGTTGATTGAAGTTGTTGATTGAGAAGTTGTTTGCCTGTACCATTGTTGGGGTAAGTGAAGTTTTCAAAGATATAGATTAACCACACTTTCCACCAGAGAACTACTGTGAGACGATAAAGAAGGCATCAGTTATGCTCTAGCATATTACCTACCTGACTGATTTTGATGACATTTAAATGACGCTTATGCAAGCTGCCTGGTCTTTTCTCTGAAATATAAAAAACATCTTGGCATAATTATATGAAATTCTAGGTCACATAATTAGCACATGCAAAAAGTATACTATTTGCAACAATTGATGACAAACGTTTATGGAATGTGGTACCAAACTGTACGACTTGGTATCAATAAAAGAAGAGATGGAATAGCTTATAGCTCGATTGCCTGGATATAGTGAAGCAGCCTGTTCACTTTGATATTGGATATAAAAGAAGCAAGAGCCGATTCTTGGCAACATTCTGAGCACCATTTAGACATTAAAACTGATTGTTTATACTAAAAACATAGTACTGTTTGACATGCATGTAAAATGTTCATAATACATGAAGGCTACACACCTTGTTGAAGTTGAACTCTGCTAATCATCAGTAATTTCCCCACCTTGACTGCCACTGGCTTGGGTCTGTCATCCGTGGTATGACTGCAATAGTGTAAAATAGACAAATACCAACTATTTTCTATGAAAGCGTTAACCATGGGCATTGAGGAATGCACCACGGGACTGGAAAACATGTGGGGTGCACGTGTTTTCTGGGCCCGTCTAGCTAGCCTCGGTCAGTTTGGCCCTCCCAGCGACCCTTAATATTTTCAAAATTCCACCATGGAATCAAACAGAATTGTTATTGTTACTGGTGACACGTGAAATGACATTCATACATATATACATAGTGGAGGCAGGGAGTCAGGTTATAATAGATGAGGAAGAAATGAGACAGGAAGGGAGGCAGGCTGATATACAGATAGAAGAGGCAGGGAGTCAGGTGGAAAAAGGTGACGAAGAAGAAATGAGACAGGAAGGGAGACAGGCTGATGTAGAGATAGAAGAGGCAGGGAGTCAGGTTGAAAAAAGAGACAAAGAAGAAATGAGACAGGAAGGGAGACAGGCAGATATAGAGACAGAAGAGGCAGGGAGTCAGGTTATAATAGATGAAGAAGAAATGAGACAGGAAGGGAGACAGGCTAATGAGGCAATAGACGAGGAAGGGAGTCAGGTCGAAATAGGAGGAGAATGGAAAGGAATGAGGCAGGAAGGGAGGCAGGCTATGATGAAAAATATATATGAGGAAGGGAGACAGGATGGATTAAAAGAGCAGGAGAACAATGAGGAAGGGTGCCAGGAGCAACGACTTGGGGAAGAGACAGCTGAAGATGAGAATGAAGCAGATAGAAAGAGGCTGAAACTTGAAAGAAGACAGCGGAGGAGAGAAGAGAGAAAAAGGAGGAAGGAAATGGAAGTGGCAGACGCTGAAGGGAAAATAGATAAGATTTCAGAGGAGGCAGAGAATAATAATAATAAAGAGAAAACAGAGACTGGAACAGAAAAGCAACAGAGAAAAGAAAAGAGATTGAAAAAGAAGGAAGAGAGGAAGAGATTGAAGGAATTAGAAGAACAATTCGCAAGTGAAAATGAAACTGTGAAAAAATCGAAAACAGACGTGAGAAATGATTTAATACAGGAAAGTGACAGGAGTACTGAAAGAGAGGCAGAGAAAAGTAATGACAAAATGATAAACGATGTGATGGAAATAGCAACAAACAATGATGGGAGTGATGTGGAATACATGACAGACAATGAGGGTCTAGATAGACTACATGAAAATCTTCCCTGCATTACTAGTGTCGATAAGAGATTAGCAGATCGTGAAAGAATAGAGAGAGAGCTGGAAGAACAGGAGGAGGGCCGAATCACACTAGATATAGGTGGTCGACATTTCGCCACTAGTCGGAAAACACTTCTTAAGGATAAAGATGCTATCTTCAGTCTTCTACTCAAGGAAGGAAAAACACACTATTTTATTGACCGAGACGGGGCACATTTTCGACTCATAATCAATTATTTACGCCAGGATTGTACCGCTACGCTAGATGTGCTACCTAGAGAAATTAAGTACCTCATTGAATTGATAAATGAATGTACATTCTACAATCTCACTGGTTTGAGGAAATTGTGTGAAGACCGGTTGGCACTGTACCGGAGTTTAGGGCTGGCCTATTAAACCGAGCTATGGAAGTCCAGACGAACCTCACAGAGATATACTCTACCCGTGCTTAATCAAGAGGATATCAACCGAAGCTACAGTACAGATATCGCGTGTGAAATTTCCCCGCGTTAATTAAATTTTTAAATTAATATAAACTAATACATCCAACAACGTAATGTAGTAGAAAGACTATCAAATCAATGACATCGGAAATATAAACATTATTCAACAAGAAGACTACTACATGTATCAGCCAAAAGAAGATCCTGGAATTTAGTTAAGATTAGATTAGTTTAGTTAGTTAGTATTTAACACTTTTGAAGTGAGAATTTTGGATTACATATTTGTTTAATTAAGGAACCATTTTGGTCTCAAGCCTAGGAAACAAAAATGCTAGCTTTTCTTTAATATGCATTTCTTGACATAATTTTTCAGTACAACTCAGTAGTTATAACAACTATTCATCTGAACTAGTATCTTACCTGTATATTTTGTTTTTTTTTTTCTTCTTTTTTTTTCCATCAGACAGTTTCACCATCGGGTAGCTGTTTGTAGTCAACCTACAATCACCAATGTAATAAAAAGTTTTAAAGTTCAGTCATCATTTAAAAAAAAAAAAAAATGACCTAAATAACGTTGACTGGGCTGTTAAACCTCAATACAAACAAGAAACAGGTTAGGTATTGTTATTTTTCATTTTTACATATGTTACTTTGTAATGACCGAAGTTCATGGACGGTTTGTTCAAGTTGAGCAGTACAGGTCCCGATCAGATCACTCATGTTTGAATGGTCTGCCAGGTGCCTTTACTGTTTGCACATTATTTTCACATCTTGACAGTGATGTCCAGTTTTGTTGAATCTTATCAAAGTCCAAATCTTGAGGAAGTTTATGGTATGAAGAGGGACAACACTGTGGAAAGTAACATTTAAAAGTGTGACTTAAGACTTTATATCGTAGAAATGTATTACTTATAGGCAACCCATGTATATTCACATTTCTTGTAAATGTTCATTATTGTTGTTTAATGAAATGTGCCAACTAAATTTTTTTATTTTAATTTTTTGGCACAGCAATGTATTATGTCTGACTTTGCGTCTATGTTGCAACCAAACTATTTGAAAAGTCAGAATCACAGATAACTGTTCCTTATTATGAACATTGTTCAGAACCAGTTTTTTTTCTATCAAAAGAATTTAATGGCCATATTTACTTGTCTGTTGAACTCAATTTGTTAAGGGCGAAAATGTACCAGCATGTTCCCTTTACATCCTAGGAAAACGGTCACCGTTTGCATATTTTTGTGCCATATTGAATTTAATGAAATCACATTGCAATAATAAGCAAGTACCATGGTGGGTAAATGAAGGCAACTGTAGTCTTTTGTTTTCGTGTGCCTTTGTCGCCATTTTTCTTACTAAATAATTAATGTTACCTGATCCGAATCTCTGGTACATTTCTTTACGATGCATCATCAGAGAGTCTGATCCGTTGTACCATCATGAAACGGTTGCCCTCATATGCGCCCACCATCACATTTAGGTGTAAAGTTGAGATTCCTATGAATGTTAAAATATTTGCATTTTAATTGAAAGGTATATGTGCCTGTTTAACTTTTTAGTACAGTTCTTGGGCATATAAGTTGTATCCAATAATATTATTCATATGATGATGTTGAAACATTACATTTATAGTTGATGATACTCAAACATGTCATGTTTAGTTTAAAATGTAGAACATATTTTACAGTATTGATGTGCTGGTTAGATAGATTGTCTGACGTGTAATTATTCATGACTGATTTTCAAAATTGTCTTGCCAGATAATATTATTCCTGCATACTGGGTTAGTATGCGTGCATAGGTATTATCTCTATTTAGGGATTCATTTTGGAGAAGAGTCGGTCCTCTTCATGGCTTTCATTGGCTTTTAATGGATCCAATCTGTTGGATTATTGTAATGGTTGTTGTTATCCTACTTGCATGTTTATAGTTGGATATGGAAGTTTTTAACAATGACACCATTCACCTCAAAACTTTTTAGACTATATGAATTTTTCCATGAAGAATTAGGGTTCATTCTGGGCTGGGAAGCTATGGCATTAGATGCCTTGTCTATGTTACCCTGACCGACTTGCCATGAGAGCCAACATGCACAATTGATATTGATTGTATTCATTCATGTATGATATGCACTAGTGACTCAAAATGTCTTAAGAAGTTCGTATCAAATCAAATCTTATAAAGTAATCTTAATATTATGAAGTTGTACAATCCAGCAACTTTCAAATTTAATTCAGTTATATGTCATGTACATCCAAATTTTACTTGCACTTTGTAGCCATTTCACCCTTTAAATTTTTGATTCGATTGTAATGAATCTTCCAAGCTCACTATACTTACCTGCATGATACACTTCTTGATAAGGAAGTTTTATTTGTTAACTTAGATGGTTTTTGGGCTACCCTGTTTGGTTTCAGGAGGTCTAGTGATTACAGGGTGCTAGTCTTTGAAAGATAACTCTTGATTCCTAGATATCATAGTATAGAGAGTTTGGAAGAGCCACGTTGAAGAGGGACATCTAAAGCGGATGATCAATGTAAATAATTAGTCATCCGCTTCTGTCCTTTACATGCAGGATCAAGGATTTGCAAATTTTCATACAATAGAAATCACATATTTTCTTAAAATTACTTTCGAAAAGGATAAATTCTCTTTAATGATTGTATATTGAAAATAACTGCATATTTTCTATGTCGGGCATGCTAACCAATTGTATAAGTGTAAATATTGTCAAGTTCATTAACTGATATGTGGATATCAATCTAACTATTCTGAGGAGTTGAAAGTAGCAGTTGCAGCCTCGTGCCTTTATTTTCAAATTTAACACCAATACTTTTGGTTAAATTACCCTCTCCATCTATATACTTACCCATTCGCTCCACATGGGGTCCATGTCCTGTGGATGGGGGGCTATGTTGCGGAACTGGGCTGCTGCTGGCTACTTTCAGGTGTTTATTTACGTTGCCGAGTATTGGAACGTATCGATTGTTCACACAAATCGGACCATGTGCCAACTTCAATCATTAATTTCACCCGCTCAAGCATAATGTCTAGCTATCCCCGGTTACCTGTGGGAGGATTTATCTGTGAAATTTGTTTCCAAGTCCTTCTCATGACTTTACAGTCCTTCATAAGGCTGTATTTTTCGTTTATTTTTTCATTGGCGAATCCCGTAGATTCACCAATGACTCGGGTATTTCCGCATAGGTGCGGGAATTTCCGTCGCGTCGGGTACGATTCGGACCATTTTTTTCCGCGAAACTGTGGTGTTCGCGTGACGTTTCGACCATCACGTGAATGAAACTATAAAAGCGGGTGCGCGCTTGAATACTGGCATTGCTGATGTCGAGCAATCAACTGGACACTTGGTTCCTGATCTTTCTGACATTTTGAGACGTTTTAGAACCCCAGACCACCTATTATCACAGATATGCCTGGGAGAAAGCCCACTACAGTACCCACTGAGGTTTTAAACGCATAAGCTTGTTGGAAACCTTGTTGTTTAGACCACCAATGGTGGTTATTTTGTTTGTTTACATTTTTGCTTGTTGTTGGCACACGGACGGGTTCAGATGCAGATTGAGTGGACCAGATCTAAGGGTGCTCCCACCATTGCGGATGTTTTATAGCATATAAACTACCCCCCAAACTAACATTACCATTGGTGAGTTTCACCTTTAATTACCCCACTATCACCAATGCATTTTATCATTGGTGATCTACCACCAATGAATATTTAACCCCATATACAGAGCGCCATTGGTGAGTTTCACCCCCAACTAGTTTTTGCCCCCAACTAACATTACCATTGGTGAGTTTCACCCTTCAACACCCCTTATCACCAATGCATTTTTATCATTGGTGACTTACCACCAATGAATATTTAACCCCATATACAGAGCGCCATTGGTGAGTTTCACCCCCAACCAGTTTTACCCCATCTAACATTACCATTGGTGAGTTTCAACCTTCATTAGCCCCTTACCACCAATGCATGTTATCATTGGTGACTTTCCACCAATGAATATTTAACATCACACACAGAGCGCCATTGGTGAGTTTCACCCCAAACCAGTTTTACCCCATCTAACATTACCATTGGTGAGTTTCACCCTTCATTAGCCCCTTACCACCAATGCATGTTATCATTGGTGACTTTCCACCAATGAATATTTAACATCACACACAGAGCGCCATTGGTGAGTTTCACCCCCAACCAGTTTTACCCCATCTAACATTACCATTGGTGAGTTTCAACCTTCATTAGCCCCTTACCACCAATGCCTGTTATCATTGGTGACTTTCCACCAATGAATATTTAACATCACACACAGAGCGCCATTGGCGAGTTTCACCCCCAACCAGTTTTACCCCATCTAACATTACCATTGGTGAGTTTCACCCTTCATTAGCCCCTTACCACCAATGCATGTTATCATTGGTGACTTTCCACCAATGAATATTTAACATCACACACAGATCGCCATTGGGGAGTTTCACCCCAAATACATTTTTACCCCCAACTAACATTTCCATTGGTGAGTTTCACCCCCACTACCCTCTTTTCACCAAAACACTTACCCATTGGTGACTCTCCACCAATGAACACTTAACTCCATAAAAGATTCCCGTTGGTGAGTTTCACCCCTAATAACTTTTTACCCCCAACTTACATTTCCATTGGTGAGTTTCACCCCAAATAACTTTTTACCCTCACCTAACATTTCCATTGGTGATTTTCACCCGCCCTAGTGTCTCTACCACCAATGACCAGTGTCATTGACTAGTATCACATATTATTGGCCCAACACCAATGAAAAGCTTCATTGGTTAGTATCATTATTTATTGACCTCTTAATTGACCTCCTAACCCCAATTCTACTCATCATTGTTAATTGCACATAGAGTCTAAGGCAAAGAGCATAATTTTACCACCTCTGGAGGAGCTCTTGGATCTGTGACCCCTCATCATCACAATCAATATAAAAAGTAGGTTTAAGCCATAGTTACGGTATAACCTCTCTATGTTTAGAATATGTAATTTTATATATCTCTAGCCAGCACGTCGATTTATTACTAGATATAGATAAGCCTTATTGAGACTTTCGTTATCAATAAACCAGTATCTATCTATCTATCTATCTATCTTCTTATACTGAGTCGGTCATATCTGGCCATTACCTCAGTTGATTGGGTGGCTAAATTTAGAATTTAGCTGAAAAAAAAAAAAAAAGAAAAAAAAGAGAGGCACTGGATGCGTCCTTAAAACTATTTACAATCTGCATAACAGAGGTATCCTAAAACGCATACCTCTGAGACCCAATCTTACACTGTGCGGGCTTTGAACTCTTCTGCGGACTTGGCATTCACCGCAGAGGAGGGAAGACTATTCCATTGGGGAATAGTTCTAGGAAAGAACGAGTTCTTCAGGGCATCACTATAGGACTGGTATCTACGATATTGTGAGTCGTTTAATTTTGATGCCCTTGTTTGGGTCGACAGTGTTACAGGGGTCAAGTACCTATCTTTATCAATAGACACTGAATCAGAGTGTATCTTGTAGAAGAAGGTTAAAGAGGACTGCTCACGACGGGCCTCCAGGGACGGCCACTCTAGCTCATTAAGCATGTCACCGACGCTACTTCTATTTCGCCATCGCCTACAAGTCCATCGAGCAGCTGTCCTCTGCACCTTCTCCACCTGCTGAGTCTGAGTTTTAACATAGGGGTGCCAAATGGGTGATGCATATTCGAGTTGAGGGCGAACCAATGTTTTATATGCAACAGGTGCAAAAGCCAAGTTCCGTCTAAGGAATCCCAAAGTCCTAGTTGCTTTAGATGTAATCTCTGAGATATGTTGACCCCAATCAAGATCGTCAGTGATGGTGATACCAAGATATTTGGCGGATTGAACATGCTCCAAAACTTGCTGGTGAAGAGTATAGTCAAACTTAATTTGCTTGTCCGGAGGGTGTCGTGACACTCTCATTGAGTGACATTTGGCCACATTGAACTTCATTTGCCAATCGGCCTCCCACTGTGCAAGTTGATCCAGGTCATCTTGTAAAATAAGACAGTCAGAAGGAGAATATATGTTCCTATACAGGACACAATCATCAGCAAACAAACGGACCGATGACCTGATATTATCGGGGAGATCATTAATGAAAACCAAGAAAAGGACCGGTCCAAGGACCGAACCTTGGGGGACTCCAGATAAAACAGGGACTGGATCAGACGCTTGGCCATCAAGTACAACTTGTTGTGAGCGCCCAGAGAGCCATGAGCTAATCCACCTATGCGTGGATCCTCTTATCCCATAGTACTCCAGTTTATGTAATAGCCTTCTGTGAGGTACCTTGTCAAAGGCCTTAGCAAAGTCCATGATGATCAAGTCAGTCTGTTTGTGGCCACGATTTATGGCCCCATCCAGATTGCTCACAATGTCATGGTAAAATTGAACAAGCTGCGTTTCGCAAGACCTTTGACTCCGGAAACCATGTTGACAGTCAGCAAGAATGCTCTCAAAGGCTAAGTGCTTGTTGATGTTGGTTACTGATATATGCTCCAAGGTTTTGCAACAGATGCATGTTAGCGACACTGGTCTATAATTTGCTGCATCATATTTTTCCCCTTTTTTATAGACCGGGGTTACATTTGCTTGTCGCCAGTCATCTGGTACAGTGCCCTGGGCAAGTGATTGATTGAAGATAAAGGCCAACACAGGAGATATTTCAGCACTACATTCCTTAAGTACCCTGGCATTCAGGTCATCGGGCCCAGATGCCTTATGTATCTTGAGCTTACCTAACAGTTTAGCGACCCCATTGGGGTCAACTGTTATGTCCCCCATAGAGGGGAACGGACTTGCACCTTTAGATGGTAGCTCACCATCAGTTTCACGCGTAAATGCTGTAACATTTCAATAATTGAAACCTCGGCTCAAGTCTTTTATCAATTCCCTATCATTGATGTCAGCCCAGGTCGGACTCACAATACATTGTAACGGCACCTCGTACATCCTGACATTGCTGTAATATCCTAGGCGAAGGCCTGTTGACTCGATGAGGTTGTCCCGTTACAGTATGTACTTTCCTTTACGATGATACCCCTATTTCAGTCATCATCATCATCATCATCATCATCATCATCATCAACGGATTTTGGATTAACGTGCAGGTACAGGGGCAACATCCACATAAATGGGCCTCCTTCCAGGTACTGGCTTGCTGCACGCATGGCAAATCTGACACCAGATCTCCAGGCTTGTCTATCATGAGGATCGATAGCAGAGAGCTTCCATTCTCTGCATGATAATTTTGACGGTTATAATTTACAGGACCGCCTGTCCTAGCTGACGTCCCAACTCAGTTCTTTTACGGCACCTGAGCAAGCCGCCGTTCCCAACTCACTAGGGCAGGTGTGCTTTACCGTTGTCATTCTCTATTTTTGCAAAAGCAAACATTCTTATGATAAGAAAATTGTAACAAACATAGCATCATATAAGGTGGGTATTTTGTGATAATTGAAGGATAGTTTTCCTTATTTCTCCATATAAACATATGTTGTGGGTATTCATTAGAACCGCCTCACCGAGGCGGTTCTAATGAATACCCACAACATAGGTTTATATGGCGAATTGAAAAAAACTATCCTTCATTTATCACAAAATACCAATGGGCAAGCTTATCTGTTGCTATGACAAAGGAATGAAGCATGGTTGAAAAATGTTCCTGCCTATGATGGGAGTCAAACTTTGGCTGTTCAGGTGAAAATAAGACTCTGATAGTCTGATACATTTCCTATAAGTTATGTGCAACCTACCAAGGTACAAGAAAAAGTCGTTTATGATGAGCAAAGCCATTTTCAGCAATTTAGTACGTTTATAGTCCAATCCCAGATGAGCTCGGGCATCAGGGAATGAAGCATATCGTAAAAATCCTATGAATTCAGACACCTTGAGGACTTGCTGTAATTCTCCTAAATGTTTGTCAAATTTGTTTCATGATCCAGCAAGGAGTCTAAAAGGTTCAGACAGAATGGCAAACAGTGTAGACCCTGATCAGACTGCTCCTTCAGGAGCAGTCTGATCTGGGTCTACACTGTTTTCATGGGCCTATGTGTCCCAATACTCAAGTTCATTACGGTAGCAGAAAAAATTGTCTGCCTATGAAAGTTGTGTCCCTTGTTAAAATGGTGGACAAATCTACGAGATCTGTCCCTATCTTTGTATTGGAAAGTGCTAAAAAGAAGCGGTGTGTATATTTTTTTCAGACTCCCAATATGGATAAAGTGCATGATGTATTGCGCAATCCATCCAAGATGTCTCAGCTGGTGACCAATGAGAACTTACCGACATTCGTACAGGACAAGATGGCGCGTACCTACGCCTCCTGGCTCCAGTGGTGGAAGTCGACCATCACTAGCGATGATTATATGAAATATCTCTCCACTCAGGTAACTTATAGACAGGGTCATTTCATATTGCAATTTATATCCTAAAGCCTTTGTATTATCCCACTGTATGTGGGAAACCCCTTGGCAAACAGTGCAGGCCCAGATTAGATGTGGGTCTGATCAATGCCTGGACTATTTTCTAACTGAATTTTCCATCAAAAATGAATAAAAATGAAAAAAGTAGGCCCGACATCCCTTATATGACAAAAGGACTTGTCCAACATATAGCAATGGAAGAGTCCACTAGTATACAATGGGTTAAATGCAGATGAAGCCTTCAGCAACATTGATACCTTCCATATATTAACGCTCTGCATGCTGGGTATTTTTTCAGCAGATGACATTTTGAAGTATTTTTTTGTATTTTCCCAGTAAACAGGATTTGATAATTCATGCAAATTTTCTCCATAATAAACAGGATTTGACAATTCATGCAAATTGTCTCCTATGGAGACAATTTGCATGAATTGTCAAATCCTGTTTACTGGGAAACATATAGGATATAGGAGACAATTTGCATGATATGTCAAATCCTGTTTACTAGGAAGATAAGAAAAATATAGGAGACAGTTTGCATGAATTGTCAAATCCTGTTTGCTGGGAAAATAAAAAAAATCAATCAGTCGTCTGCTAAATTAGCCTAGAGGATGGTAAAGGTTAAGTTTACAAAATATGTGAGAATCTGAATCTATATTCTTTTGATTTTTATTTGCCTGGAGTTCTTTGAAAGAGCTTATGGGAAGTAAGCATCTGTCTGTTTGTCCAGTTACATTTCTTGCCAAAGAATGGGCACTAACTTATGTCTAGGCCTCCCCAGAGAATGGGCATAAACTGACTGGATAGACATGACCTAACTAGTTTTGACTGGGTGGTTAATTTTAAAAACACACAGAACAAGATATTTAACCATTATCCTGCTGAATATTTTAATTAGCCACACCCATTTCTGATTATCAGCCAATCAGATTACATGATATAATGTTTCCTTTCAAATTCACAAACTGAATGACAAACAGTGTAGTTCCTGATCAGATGGATTCTTTAGAAGCCATATCTGAACTGGATTTCTCTTTGCCAGAGAAACAGAAACTAGGAAACTTCATATCGAGCACATTTATTGAAACTGATCTAGATTGACCTTTGAACTTTTTATGGTAGCATCACAAAAACACACTTGTATAATTCTGACCCCCTTAAACCCCACTTTTTAAAAGCAAAACTGGGGTTTAAAGGGGTACACCTTATTTATCTTATTTCTGCTCTAAAATTTAGATTGTGGCTACTCGTTAGAATGGCCTCAGTGAGGCACCTACAATCAGAAATGAGAATAATAGCACATTTTTTCATCTTAAAATGTTTCGTTTGTTTGGTGGTAAAATTTACAATGTATTTGTATAGGCCTGTTTTCATTATGGGTCCACTGAAAGCTATCTTCAAATAGATCTAGCTGTAAACTGTGAAACTTCAATAGCTTGTACACGGATGACATATGCCACTGTTGTTTTAAGGGGAATGGGAATACCTTCAGGGGAGGCAACTCCTGCAAATGTATTTTTGTCTCCCATGTCAATAGGGGTCAACTCTTAAAGGAAAGAATTTGCTCCTAAAGTGCAAATTATTTCTTTTAAGAGTAAACCCTTTTTCAGTCGATAGGGCTTATAGAAAAGCGAACAGAAAGTCGGAAAGTTGTCTCCCTTTGAAAAATGTTGGAAAAATCTGCCAGGTGTTCCCATTCCCCTTTTGAACTCATTCTTTAGTCCCTAGGAAAAGTCTCCCATTGCTGCAGATAGTAATATTTGTGAGATTTATCCTTTTTTCTCCTAGAAATGAAGTGATTCCAGTGAGCAGACAGTCAGGACAGATTTTGTCATGCTTGCTTTAAACATGGTGTGTTTTCCATCCATTTGTTTGTCCATTTGTCACTTCATCAACATATTTATGACTACCTTAACTTTTACCCTAATGTTCAAGTACATTTCTCAAGAACTATAAGAGCTTCAATAATGATGCTTGATACACACTTGCATCTAGGGATAATAAGTTTTATGCAAGCATCCATATTTGACCTTGACCTACATTTCATTGTTCACTAACTTTGTGAACTAGCTATTATCCTGGTGTTAAAGTCAATTTCTCAAGAACTATAAGAGCTTCATAAATAAAACCTGGTACAAACTTGCATCTACAGATGGCAACTTTAATGCGAGCATCCATATTTAATCATGACCTACTTTTTGTGGTTCACTGGCATTGTGAACAATTGCAACAACCTTATCTTTTACTCTCATATTTAAGTCCTTTTCTCACGAAGAGTTAAAGAGCTTCATAAATGATACTTGGTACAAACTTGTATCTCGGGATGGCAATCTAAATGCATGCATCTATATTTGACCTTGGGACCTACATTTCATGGTTCACTCACTTTGCACCACCACAGGGGGTCACAGCTTTTGGCAGAATTCTTGTTACATGTATTTGAAAGAAAATTGAAAGGTAGGGTTTTTCATGTTCAACAAGTCAAGGGTTAACTGTAATATTTACATTAACCCTTTTTGTACCGAATGGAATCTTCCTCCTTATATATAGCAGGAGTCCATTTCACAATTTCGGGGTGTCAGGTTGCCTTTTCTTCAAAATACATTTGGAACATGGCTGAACATTTTGCAAACAGTGTAGGCCCTGATTAGACCCCGCGTTCTGCGGCGTCTGATCTGGGCCTGCACTGTTTGCCAGGGTACCCGTTTTGGGTTTCCGGTACAAAATGGGTTAATCAACACATTATATCAAGTAATTTGATTGGTTGAGAGTCAGAAATGGTAGTGTCTTAATTTATTCATCAGGACAAGACTAGTGTTCACTATAATATTTACAGGAGACTGATTATATGGGTGTGGTGTTCCACTTCTATGATTCTGATGATGGAGAAGATGATGACATGGAGCCCCAGGGGACAGGATACCCCGCCACGTCAGGAATGATCTCCTACAAACCTTCCATGTCTCGACAAACTCAGTCCAGTAAACACACAGAACAGAGGTAAAGATACTGAGTGCCAGGACTATGCTACCCATCAGCTCAGAACTCAAAATATCATGAAATCTTTTCTATGGTTATTCTCTCCCTTCCCCTGATTCAAGAAGGGCAGTTGTCAGTTTCTAGCGAAAGAATGTGCACTGTACTGGTTAACCACTTACGTGTAAGCCTGCCCAGTAAAAGTGTGGAATGGTGAACTGACCCGCTCAAAAATGATCTAAATACATGTAGTGTTGACTGGGCCATTAAACTCCAATACAAACAAACAACGTCCATTAGGAGATGGGACCTAGGTTAAAGACTCCTCCTGAAGTCTGGAGAAGCCCATGATCAAACCCACGACCCCTGGTTTATGAGGCGAGTAGCATACACACAACACTATGGAGGCTTCTACTGTTATTTAACAATTACCTTCAAGTCATTAAAATGATGATCATTAAATGGTTACTGGGGCATTTTATCATGACCCCAGTTCCTGACAACCAAGTATTTTCTACTGAAATTATTTGAACTGCTGTAACAGTAAAACCCAATTTAAAATTGATAGACAGAATCTTACACCCAAGTTAATTTCATATGTTTATGAAACTGGCCAAAGGCTTGCTTCATAAATTTCACATGAAATGACCATGTGTGTAAGATTCTCTAACAATAATAGATTGCAGGCTTTGCCATGCCATTAATTTTATGGTCAATTTCCTATAAACAACAAAATACCTATATTAAAACCACGTTTGGGACTTTCAAAAGTGGTCTTCAAAGTGGTCTTTAAGTCCACTTTTGAACAGTCCCAAAGGTGGTCATTAAGATCTTTTTGAGCAGTCTCAAAGGTGGTGTTTAAGACCGTTTTTAACAGTCACAAAGGTGGTGTTGAAGACCTTTTTGAACACTCCCAAAGGTGGTCTTTAAGACATTTTTTAACAATCCCAAAGGTGGTCTTTAAGACCTTTTTGAACACTCTCAAAGGTGGTCTTTAAGACTTCTTTTGAACAGTCCCAAAGGTAGTCTTTAAGACCTTTTTGAACAGTCCCAAACATGGTCTTTAAGATGTTTTTGAACAGTCCCAAACAAGGTCTTTAAGATCTTTTTTGAACAGTCCCAAACATGGTCTTTAAGATGTTTTTGAACAGTCCCAAACAAGGTCTTTAAGATCTTTTTTGAACAGTCCCAAACATGGTCTTTAAGATGTTTTTGAGCAATCCCAAAGGTGGTCTTTTAGATCTTTTTTGAACAGTCCCAAAGGTGGTCTTTAAGATCTTTTTGAACAGTCTCAAATGTGGTCTTTAAGCCTTTTTTTGAACAGTCCCAAAGGTGGTCTCTTACTTGAGGCTTCTTAGTGTTGAAAACTCAAAGAAAAAACTGAAATTTTTTAAATGTTTTAAAAGAAGAATATGTCTTAATTTTAGGTGGTTTTAATAGCAGAATTACACTATAATTTATACATTTTTGGGATCCATCTTTAAGCCGTGTTACGAGGGCAAGTCAATAAGTAACCAGCATATCCCATTTTCAATTGACTAAGACAACCAAGATTTTAATGCCTTGTTTCAATACATGTTTTAAGCATGACGGCAAAATAGCGCCCTTATCATGTTTCACTTATAAGATATTGAACTTCAAACATGGCTAGCAATGCAAAAGCAAGCTTTTCATCAAGAGTTGAGTACCGTGCTGTAACTCGGTACTTGTATTTGAAAGGGAAAACATGTCAGGAAATGCATTGGGAGTTGACCAATGTTTATGGGTCTTCTGCACCATCATATGCACAAGTTAAATACTGGGTTGTGAAATTCAAACACGGTAGAACACCTTTAGAAGACGAAACCAGGTCTGGATGCCCAAAGAAGTTCAAAACCTCTGCTGGCAATGTGATGGCAACTGTATTTTGGGATGGACTTTCTAGCAAAGAAAGGTACAATAACAGGTGCGTATTATACGAATTTGCTTGACCAACTGAGAACTGCGATCCATGAAAATTGCCAAGGTAAACGCTCCAAAGGGATTCTGCTCCAACAGAACACTGCAAGAGTTCACACTTGCAAAATTGCAATGGATGCTGTTGAGCGGAATGGGTATGAGCTAATACCGCACCCAGCCTATTCTTCAGACTTAGCTCATAGTGACTATTTCCTATTCCCAAACTTGAAAAAGGATATCCGTGGATGTCATTTCCAGTTCAACGAAGAAGTCATGGCGGCAGTGGAGGAATGGGTTGGTGAAAAGTATGGCACTGGAACAACATATCATTCTAGAGCCTAAGAGGGCAATTACATTGAAAAAGAAGAGATCAGTCTCACCCAGAAATAAGTTAGGCTGGTTTTTTATTGACTTGCCCTCGTACATCCAAAACCATGTTATGACGAACAGTGTTATAAAGAGGATGTGATGTATTTTCATAAATATGTATAAATGATCTGTTGCTATTGCAGAGAGAAGGAGAAAAAGATTGAAGAGATGAAATCACAGAAGAATGAATACCAGGAGGGTTTCTGGAACGTAAACACTGTCTTGATGGGAGGTCTTGGTAGAGATCCCGTCTTGGAAGGTATGTATTTGTTTGTTTGATTTGAGGTTTAATGTCCCTGTCAACACTGTAAAGGTTATTTTGGAGATGCTGCTTCCAATTTTGTGGACATTTAACCAACACTGAGATGAAATGACATCTCAAGCCCTGAAGCCCAATGAAACCAATATGGTTTTTAAGCATGGATGGTCCGACTTGCACCGCTTTGCCTGGGGAGGCTTTGATCCTCTAAGCGGTTTACCAGTACTCGTGTACGGATCGGTTTCAGCTCTGGGTGGAAGCATCATGCAGCCCATCTATTTCTTCAAGTCCCGATGGGCGGGGGCTGCTGGAAGGTATGTAGTGTCACAGTTTGATGGTGATAGGGGATTGGGACTAAGTCTCAGTAAGCATAATTTCTTGTTGGCCGGAGTGTTTTTGTTTGAAGGTATATACATGTAGTGTCAGACTTTGATGGAGGCAATGTCTCAGTAACATAATGTCAAGTACGGTGATGTGTCTAAAAGATCCTTCTTGCAAGTTACAATTCACAGTTCATAATTTGGTAGCATTGGGGCTGGGGTTTATGTTGGGGTATTAGTCTAGAATCGCTTTTCTCGCTAAATTTGCTCATATTTAACCCTTATCTGGCTGAATAAATTAATTGAATCACACCCATTTCTAACTATCAACAAATTAACATACTTGATATGATGTGTTCGTTCAGTTCATAATCTGCATAGCAAACAGAATAGATCCTGATCAGATGGCTTCTTCAGAAGCCATCTGATCTGGATCTACACTGTTTGCAAACAGGGGTTGTCATGAACAGCAGGATAAGACTTCTTCAGAAGCCATCTGATCTGGATCTACACTGTTTGCAAAGATAAGGGTTGTCATGAACAGCAGGATAAGACTTCTTCAGAAGCCATCTGATCTGGATCTACACTGTTTGCAAAGATAGGGGTTGTCGTGAATAGCAAGATTAGACTTCTTCAGAAGCCATCTGATCTGGATCTACACTGTTTGCAAAGGTATGGGTTGTCATGAACAGCAGGATAAGACGTCTTCAGAAGCCATCTGATCTGGATCTACACTGTTTGCAAGGGTAGGGGTTGTCGTGAACAGCAAGATAAGACTTCTTCAGAAGCCATCTGATCTGGATCTACACTGTTTGCAAGGGTAGGGGTATCATGTTAAGCAGGATAAGGATTAATATATCAGTCTTTTCTACAGATGAAGATGATGCCTCCGTAAAGCCTCCCAAGTCTGCAGAGACGTCCAGGTCAGCAAAGACATTACAAGAAAGAGCTGCAGCTCGCCACTCGGCCAAGATGGAGAAATCTTCAAGGTGAGTGAGTGTTTGAGTTTTACGTCCCACCAACAGCTAAGGTCATATGGGGATGGGACTTCAGTTTAAAGACTCATCTGAAAGTCTGGAGAAGCCCCGGATCGATCCTGCGATCCCTGATTTACAAGGTGAGTAGCGTAACCACTACATAACGGAGGCTTTTAGATCTTCAAGGTAATATTATAGTTGTGATCAGTTGAGCAAAAAGAAACAAAAACTTTTCTTTGGACATGTGCAGAGAGTGAAGATTTAGATCAGCTTGCACATCTCTACAGTCTGATCAGTCTATACTATGCACTTTGTGTATGTCAGTGGATCCAAAGCTCATAGCAACATATAAGGCTCGTATTTTTGTGATACTTGAAGGATAGTTTTAGTCAATTCTCCAAAAAAACCTATATTGTGGGTATTCATTAGAATCTCCTCAACGATGCGGTTCTAATGAATACAAACAACATAGGTTTATATGGAGAGATAAGGAAAACTATTCTTCAGTTATCACAAAATACCCACCTTATTTGTTTCTATGAAAGCTTCTTTGTGCAGACAGGGAAAACTCTGTTCAGACTGAGTATGTACACAGGCTGACCTGTGTCTTTTCCAAAGACAAGTTTTGGGTTGATTGTTTGAAAACCAAACCAGAGTTACTAACTTCTGAAGTTTCCCTCCTCCTGTTGTACACTCGACTATTAATGACCTTATACAAAATCCAGGTTATGCTCATTTATAGCAGCATATTTCTCCCTGTGACATCAGAGCAATGCACAAAAAGGGTTGGTTATCTGTAAAATCTGGACTGGGCAAGTATACTGGAATATTGGCAGACATTGTAGATCCAGATCAGATGCCACAGAACACACCTTCTAATCAAGGTCTACACTGTTTACTAAACACCGGCATTTATGGATTAAATGAAACAGCCCCCGATCATTACAGTTTCCCCAGACTACACTCACTGACAATCGACCCACTAGTGCTATCAGTGCTTTGATTCTTTAATGCAGTTCAAGTACTCATTTTTCAGTCCCTGCCCATCGGGGCTTGAAGAAATAGACCAGCTGTATGATTCTTCCATGCAGAGCTGAAACCGACCACACACGAATACTGGTAAACTGCTTTGAGGATCTAAGCTTGCCCAGGCAAAGCGGTGTTAGTCGGACCTTCCATGTTTATAAACCTTATTGGTATCATTGGGCGACAGGGCTTGAGATGTCATTTCTTCTCAATGTCTGGTAAATTGGAAGGCAACGTCTCCAAAATGATCTATACAGTGTTGACAGGGACGTTAAACCTCAAATCAAACAAACAAATACCCATTTGTTTCTTACGGCTGGTGATTGAACAAAACTACTGTACTGATAGGCCTGAGCAAACAGTGTTAATTGAGATTTGATGCCACAGAATGCTGAATCTCATTAGGGTATACACAGTTTGTTACTAATCCAGCTACAGTAAAATTCCGTTTATAAGACTAATTCTGCTTTAAAAAGCTTATTTTGTATGATGCAGTTATTCTTTCTTTGTGTTTTCTGCATACAGTGTCCTCTGGTAAGAGACCACCTTTGGAACTGTTCAAAAGGTGGTCTTAATAGAGGAATTTCACTGTATATTAAGACATAACAATGAATAGTAAATTGTACTTGTTCAAATGGAAATGTGTTGAGATGTCCAAATATTTAAGGGGAATAGGAACCCCTTCAGGGGAGGCAACTCCTGCAAAAGTATTTTTGTCTCTCATATCAATAGGGGTCAACTCTTAAAGGAATGAATTTGCTCCTGAGGAGCAAAATGAATTTGCTCCTGAGGAGCAAATTCTTTCCTTAAAGAGTAGACCCCTTTTTAAATGGGACAGGGCTTATAAAAAAGGGAACAGTAAGTCCTGAAAGTTGTCTCCATTTGAAAAATGGCAGACAAATCTGCCAGATGTTCCCATTCCCCTTAAGATAAATATGGTATTACTCTTTTTAGATGACAAATCAAAATGTAAAGAACTATTAATGTATTTTACTTCAAGCTGCCATTTGATTAATCATTTATGCAGAAACTGCAGTTAATGCAGGAGTTGCTGTTTTGTGGAATTTATAAATGAGATTGAATATAATGCTGGCAAATTATATAGTTTGTGAGTGAATCATCAGATAAATATCACAAAAAATAATTGATTTCTTGAAATTACAATTTATATATTTTGTTGCACATGTACTTTGAGATCTGGGCTTAGTCAGTCTAACCAGTCTCTAACACAGAACACAGAAAGAGCTGTGATTTATTCACCAATAAATCACTGGGAGAAAGAGCATGATGGGAAAAGTTGTCGTTTTATGACTTCACTTGTAGATGTTTTGATATTAGAAGGTGTAATGTCAAATTCTTGCATCTATAGAAGTTAAAAATGGACTTAAATTCATGTGTTTCAGCCGATTGTGTTAGCTTGAATTCTTCTTACAATGGCAAAGGTTGGGAAAATTTGAAGGAAACAACAACAATATTGTTGAATTTAAGAGTGTTAGAATTGAAATAGATCAGCTCTAGTGCATGAACTGTTGAGTAATGAATGACAGTTTGTCGGTCAGTTGTGAGTTGACAAATCACTGCGCTACACTCGTGATCTGATCTACTTTACAACTGACCTCCAAACTGTGATTTATTACTCAACAATTTACTACTTGATCTAATCTAGTTCTTAAATACACCAAAACCTCATTATAACACTGTTTGTCATAACACGGTTTACCCTTTTGGATATAACACGGTTTCAAGATGGATCCCAAAAATGTTTAGATTATACAGAAAAATGACCATTAACCCATTCAGTACCAGAAACCCCTAAAAGGGTACGTTGGCAAACAGTGCAGGCCCAGATCAGATACGCAGAAAATGGCGTCTGATCAGGGCCTACACTGTTTGCAAAAAGTTCGGCCATTTGCCAAACCATTTTTTAAGAAAACACAACCTGACACCCCTAAATTTCAAAATGGACTCCTGCCATATATAAGCAGCAAGATTCCATCTGGTACAAAAAGGGTTAATGGTCATTCTTCTATATAATCTATACATTTTTGATTGGATATTATACAGTTGTTTAACTAACATGGTTCCTGCTTTGGCCTTATAAAGTTGTTGTGGTGTATATGTTAACTAATACCTCCATAAGCTTTGGACAGCTCCTATATAAGTGTGAGATGAATGTCTAAATCACCCTTGACGACTGATATTGTGTCATTTCTAGGGATGTAAGCCAGTCACGAGCCTCGAAAGTCACGACCTTGACAGGTCTTAGTAAACTAGATACTGACAGATCCTCATTGGTAAGTAATAATAGATTGAGCCAGCCCATAGCAAAACCTACAAAAGTACTTGTGAGACCAGCAAAGATTCAGATCAACTTGCACATCTGCACAGTCTGATCAGAGCCGCGTCTGGTTGCATGTGCCTTTTACAGCCTGAAAGAGGTAAGCCATCACGTGAAATCAAGACTCCCTTAAACCCCACTTTGTATAGAGAAAACTGGTGTTTATGGGGGTATACATTATTTTTCTTATTTATGCTCCAAGACATAGGTTGTGGGTACTTGTTAGAATCACCTCAATGAGGCGGTTATAACGAGCACACACAACCTATGTTTGCAGTGTAAATAAGAAAAATATCAGATTTTCATCAGAAAGTAGCCATTTTGGAGTTGTGAAAAAATGCACTATGTCGCACGGGTGTGTTATCATAACGAGACACTTTTGCCATACTGGGTGCATGTGCAGGCTGACCTGAGTCTTTGATGGTCTCACAGATTTGATTGTAGAATTTGGCATTGGCTGGCTCAATTGATTTTTAGGCGATGGATACACTTTCATTAATTGCAACTTGGGGAAAATGTTTTCATCTCCCTTATCAAGGGAGATCAACTCTTTGGGGACTTTTGTCCAAAGGGGTAGTCAACCCTTACAGTGTGTAGCACTCTGGTTCCAGTCCAAGGCTAGCAAGTAGAAAAGTTGCTCCTCTTGTAAAATGCCCAGATATGTCAGTGTAAACACTCCTGTTAAATTGTAACACCTTTATATGGAAAAATAAAAATTGGTCTCCTTTCTTACCTAGGTATATGTAGTTATTTTAGAACACCTTTCATATATTTCATGTAGGTACTTTTATTGCACATGTAGTTGAATATGAACCAGCACATAATGAAAACTATTGATCATACACAAACTTCAATGACTCAAACACATATTTTTGAAAATTTGTTCCAGACAGGGGTAGTTTGAGCCACTGTGAGTTAATCATAACACCATGTCTGGAGGCATAGTGTTAACAATGTAAGAATATCGTTTTGTTCATCTACCAAAAATAATAGAATGTTGTGTGTACTCATTAGAATTGCCTCATTGCCTGATGAACATGTTTCATGAGGCTAGGCTATGAAACAGGCCTCAGTGGACTAATGGGAAAGAGCCCTAACTCTTAATCACTGCTGTGGGTTCAAGCCTGGCTTAGTTCACATATATGAGATGCCAAGTTCTGCAACGGTAGGTCAGATGGGTTTTCAACTGGTATGCCAGTTTTCACCCACCTTTGATTAACAATCTGCTTGAAAAAAATGAAATAATCTTAAAGGGCCCTAAAACCAAAACCTAAAACAAAGAAAAAAATTAGGTTAGGCTATAATAGACCTTTTCTAGCATCTCTTCTATGTCTTATTCTATGTTCTGTTCCTTTTCTTTCCTTTTTCTATGCTTTCTTTCTTTCTCTTTCTCTTTCTTACTTTTGTAATGATAAGCTCAACCAACTCAGAACACCAAGGAGAAGAATTAAGTGGATTAAGTTACAAGCTGATCAGGAGGGCAGGCTTGTCTGCAGAGATTGTCAATTAGACACACAGGTATACTATTATGTGGGCCCCATCAAGCGATTTTGGTACTTATCGCCTATCCGAGCAGCGAAGGTTCAGGCGAGCCTGCGCATCCGCGCAGTCTCGCCAGAACCTTCGCTGCTCGCTCATACAAGCAGTGAATCAAGAGGAACCTTTAGACAGAAAGCCATATCCCTGGCCCCTCTGGATAACTGGGCATGCGCAGTTAAAATTTGTCATGACGGAATGCTCGAAGACACAAATTGGCTTGGCGGGGCTCATTTGATGACATAGGTTTCTCGACCCCATGGAGAAGCTTTAATTTACTTTGCAATTTTATCGTATGACATCATGTCTGAGACAGTAATAATGCCATGTAATAAATTTGATAATCCATTAGTGGATTAAATATGAAAATTAGTTAAATACGCCCCATAACGTTACAAGTACTAGTCCTTAACGATGTTGCATTTACTAATGGCATATTATTGACATTTTGGTAAAACAATCCTGAATGAAATGCATTTTAAATGTCATGTGATAAAAAGAATCTTGCATTCATGTTCAGGTATTATTGAATTTATTAAACTCGTTGAGCAAAAGGGATAAAATGCTCCACAAAGCCTTGCATTTTATCCCTTTCTCTCAGCTTGTTAAATAAATTCAATAATACATGAACACTCATGTAAGATCCTCTATATATTCCAGGGCTCGAGAAAATGCCGGTTTCCCGGTTCTGGACCCAATTTGGCCTCCATAAACCGATTTTGACTTCAGAAGAAGATAAAAAAATCGGTCCGTAACTCTATAACATTTAAAAAAAATCGGTTTGAAAATTTTCGCTAAGTCATTATGTTGTAAAAACAAGCTGACCGTTTGCCACTGATAATCCAAGCATGTATACAAAACGCCTGCAGCACAAGGTGTTAGACCGGTTCATTATCTAACTAGGTGAAAATTGGACAAGTCCATGTCGAGTTCTTTGATCTTATCGCAGCGCAATTTGACCTGTGTGTCAAAATTATTAATCCGTGAAAACTGGCCTGAGGCGTTATCGGCAAGGTGAGAAAATAAGGTCATTAAATGCAGGACATACGCTAGTTTGTTTAGACAAGTCATTAATTTATGGCTTACTATAGAACCGGTATTTGAATATAATTTTTTTTTCACAGGGCGCAATTTTCAATACACAACTGTCATGTCTGACATTGCGTGTTATGCCTTCGAGGGAAAATGCCTTATTTCACCCATTCTAAACGATATTTTTATTTAAGAATACGCTCCATTGAAACCAAAAACATAAACCACGTCATTTGCAGACAATGCGATTTGTTTCAGGCTTGTGTAATCGTGAAATATGTATTTATATTCTTTTAAACACGGTTAGGCCATGTAAGATTTTCAATGACTCTCGTTCGGCCATGTTTTGTTTCGAGAGTAAAGAAATGTTTTTCGATTTTTTAACCCGTTCAAAACGATTTTTTTGGGGGGGAAATTCGCTTTATTAAAATCAATCACTTAAAACAGGTGTGTGTCTTTGACTGCATTAATGTGTATTGTGTAAACGGAAACCGTATGACGTCATTTTCCGACCACGTTGCTGCACGTTGTCGCCATTTGTAAACAAAGCAATTTGGGCAAAATAAAATGCGTGAAATAAGAGAAATATTTTAAAGGTTTTAAAAAGGGGGAAAAATATAGTGACCATCGAACTGGTCTTTTACTGTCCCACGTCGGTTGTTTCCCTTTAGCGGTCTTCAGGTTCTGAGTGACCCGGATATTGGGAATATGAAAGTAGATGAAATCTCGCGTAGAAAATGAAAGTAGATGAAATCTGAACGATGTGAGCAATAATTGCTGTTTATAATCGAGATACTGGTGCTCATATCCGTTGACAAGTGTAAGAGCAACATTGGTATGTCATTCGTTACGCTAATAACACATTTTGAAATTGAAAATCGCCAATTGAGTTTACGGAAATTACCGAAATCGATCGGCAATTTCCGTATTTTTTGGCGAAATCTGGCTGGAACGATTTGGATTCTTCAGTTTCTCGAGCCCTGATATATTCTATACCTATACAGTCTAACCTGTCAACAAAGACCATTCAAGGGAAAGAAGAAATATGGTCTTTGTCCACAGGTGGTCTTTATTCAGAGGGTCAGTTTTGCATCAACTGCTCTTTAGAAGACAAGGATTACTTCACAGCATTTATGCAGATATGTATTGGATAATCCCAGTAACACCTGAATGATTCACTGATTAAACCCCCTAAAGGTAACATTATGTCAGCTTTTAATAATGAGTCACTAAAAACATTAATTTGGCTCATTAAAGCCATTAATTTTGCTCAATTAAAACTTTGGTCAATGCTATTCAAAGCACAAAGTGGTCTTTGTTCAGGGTAAAAATATGCATTTGGGAAGGATTTTGACTGTCCTCTGGTCCTAGTGCACAGGTGGTCTCTGTTGACAGGTGCATTATATAGTCTAATTGGATGGGAGGAATTGGAAGTGGTCTTTGTATACAGGCGGTCCTTGTTCACAGGTGGTCTTTAAGACAGGTTTGACTGTATTATAATAATGAACAGAACTTATCTGTCTTAAGCTTGAGATACTACAAGCACAGAGGAGTTCAGAATTTGATATAAGATGGAGCAGCTCTAGTGGAGGTGTACAGCTTGTTCCAAAAACAGTCATACAAATGGTAGAATTAGATAATTGAGCCAGCGCACGACAAAACCTACAATAAGACATGTACGCCCAGCGAAGAATCAGATCGGCCTGCGCATCCATATAGTCTGACCAGAGACTTCTCTTGTTGCGTGAAGGAACATTAGGCCCTTAGCAATCCTTAGAGCGCACAACAAAGACTCTGATCAGACTGCGCGGATGCGCAGGCTGATCAGAGTCTTCATTGGGCGCACACATCTTGTTGTAGGTTTTGTTGTGCGCTGGCTCAATTTTGTTGAGACCCAGTTGAAGGTATTAGATTGCATGTGCTACCAGGGAAAACTCTGATTGGTCCTGATCATGAATGCAGAGACAAGAAAAAAGGGGTTTTTGAGCATGTTTGCTCACGGAATACTCGAGTCAGCATGTGTACCCGGTCAGTCTGCATGATAAGCCTTTGGTGTTGTGCCATGTGGCGGCTGTAAAAGGTCTCCCTACAAAAGTACATCATCATAGTGCAGATTATATTTTCTGGTCCTTTGGGATCATTGAGTTCATGTCTGTTGATCCGAACATTGATATTTGCCATTTGTCTATGGATTAATGATTTTGGATTAACGCTTTGGTACTACGACCTAAACTACTTAGAATCATTTTAAAAATAGAGCTCTGCTTCAGCCATTGCTTAAGCCGGTGTTGCACATTTCAGTAATCGTCATGAACAGACCCAATAAAACTGAGTCAGCTATTTTCGTTTATTTGGTATTGCTACCTCCCTTCCATTATCTACCATGGTAGATCATATGCATAGCTTATAAGATGGGGGCTCATCCGGGATTGGACTTTATATGCCAGAATTGGCTTGTGCCGAAGTTGGCATCCTTCATGTCATCAGAAATGATGACTTCCTTGAAGAGGGGGTGTGTTACCTCCCTTCCATTATCTACCTTGGTAGATCATATGCATAGCTTCTAGGTTTATAACCACTCTCTGACAACTGCGTCAGGGATTCAACTCTTTGGCTCAGCAGTTAGAGCACTGGACTATCACCCGAGCGACCCGGGTTCGAATACCACAATAGGCGGGGATTTTTTCAGGCTATGCATCTTTCCTTTGTTACGGCTTTCATGTCGTAAGAGTATATTCTTTGCTTCCAAAGGATCTAACTATTCAGAACTTAGTTTGCTCATCCCATCACGTGAACAAGTCCTTGAAATGAACACCCCTTAAACCCCACTTTATATAGAGAAAACTGGGGTTTACGGGGGTATTCATTATTTTTCTTATTTCTGCTCCAAGACATAGGTTGTGGGTACTCGTTAGAACCGCCTCATTGAGGCGGTTCTAACGAGCACCCATAACCTATGTTTGCAGTATAAATAAGGAATATATCACGGATTTTCATCAGAAAAGTAGCCATTTTGGAGATGGGAAGAATACACTATATCGCACGGGTGTGTTATCGTAATGCAAATGATGCACAATGAAGACTGATCAAACTGCATGGATGCCCAGGCTTACCTGCGTCTTGGCTGGATGCATGTGCTCATGGACTCCTTTTCTCTTGGCATTGAATGCCCCTGCCCATCGGGGCTTGAAGAAATAGATGGGCTGCACGATGCTTCCACGCAGAGCTGAAACCGACCGCACACAAGTACTGGTAAACCGCTTAGAAGATCTAAGCCTGCCTAGGCAAAGCGGTGCGAGTCGGACCCTCCATGCTTATAAACCCTATTGGTTTCATTGGACGACAGGGCTTGAGATGTCATTTCATCTCAAGGTGGGGTAAAAGTCCCACAAAATTGGAAGCAACGTCTCCAAAATGACCTATACAGTGTTGACGGGGACAATAAACCTCAAATCAAATCAAAAAAAAATCTCTTAGCATTGTCTTTATCCTGTAAGATTTCATGAATCTCTAGTGGTGAATGTATACACATGGCTGATTTTTTCCCTCCAAAATTTTCACAAGGGAGAGAACTCTTGTGACTTCCAATTTCATTTCTGATTTCATACCGCTCCTCAAAAAAGGGCCTATTCTTAAAGGAAAGAATTTGCTCCTGTGGAGCAAATTCTTTCCTTTAAGAATAGACCACCTCCTGTGAAGCAAATTTTTTCCTTTAAGAATAGACCACCATTGATAAGGGAGACAAAAATATATATTCATGTTTTTGAAAGAGTTATCTCCCATGAAGGTGTAAATATGCCACTGAGTCATCCAGAGAGGGAAAAGAGGAGAATCTGTTTGAACTGTGAAATAGTAAAGCTCAGACTTTTCTGGTTGCCTGTGCAGTCTGGTACCCTATACTGTGCTCCGAGTTAGTTATTAGTTAATAATTTTCATGAGAAAACCAGTCTCTGTAGTTTGCGACCTAGTTAGACACAAACCTGCCTTCCAAGTTACAAAGACTAGCTACTTAGTCATTAAGTTCTAATTTTTGCTTTAGAAACTTGAGGTACAGTAAAATCTCTATTAAGACCACCTAGAATTAAGACTAAATCTGCTTTTAAAAGCTTATTGAGAAGGTTTCTGTTATTCTTTCTTTGTGTTTTCTACAATCAGCGTCACCTTATAAGAGACCACCTTTGGAACTGTTCAACAGTGGTCTTAAAGACCACTGTTGAACAGTCCCAAAGGTGGTCTTAATATAGGAATTTTACTGTATTTGACTATCAAAGTAGCAAACACAAATGTATTTAACAGACCCTGCAGATGCACAGGCTGATTTAACTCCTGCTGTTCATGACAACCCCTATCTTTGCAAACAGTGTAGATCCAGATCAGATGGCTTCTGAAGAAGCCATCTGATCTGGATCTACACTGTTTGACATTCATTTTATAAATTTGTAGGAATAAATTATATCAAGTAATCTGATTGGTTCAAAGTCTGAAATGGGTGTGGCTAAACTGAATATTCAGCAAGATAAGGGTTAAGCCTTTGATTTTCATGAACAGCAAGAGCAGGTTTTCTCATGATGTGGTATGTTTACTGTTTCTATTTTCTGGTGTTCACATTCTGTTACATGTTCTTATGTACACTTTATCTGTGATGGAAAGGGCATCGAAATCTATTTTGGTAGTAAATTTGATACAATGCTAGTCAGGGGCCCCCGCCCATCGGGGCTTGGAGAAATAGATGTGGCTGCATGGTGCTTCCACGCAGAGCTAAAACGGACTGTACATGAGTACTGTTAAAGTGCTTATAAGCCTGCCCAGGCAAAGTTGTGCGAGTCGCACCATGCCTGCATATAAACATGGTTTCATTGGGCAGCAGGGATTGAGGTGTCATTTCATCTCGATGTCGGGTAAAAGTCCCTCAAAATTGGAAGCAACCTCTCCAAAATGACCTAAATAGTGTTGACAAGAATGTTAAACGGTCACACTGTTTTGTTTTCTTTGAGGTTTTAAACCTCAAATAAAAAAAAAAAAGGAAAAAAAAAACAACAACAACAAAAAAAACAGTGTGAGTCAGAAGGACATAAAATTGAGACAAGAGATCATGCTTAATAACCATCACGTGAACAAGTCCGTGAAATGAAGACCCCCCTAAACCCCACATTATATAGAGAAAACTGGGGTTTACGGGGATATTGAATATTTTTCTTATTTCTGCTCCAAGACATAGATTGTGGATACTCGTTAGAACCGCCTCAATGAGGCGGTTCTAACGAGCATCCACAACCTATGTTTCCAGTATAAATAATAAAAATATCATGGATTTTCACCAGAAAAGTAGCCATTTTTGAGATAAGAAAAATGCACTATGTCACACGGGTGTGTTATCATCATGACAGCCAAAGGTATTGATAGGTCTGCAAACTCAGCACCTCCTTGCAGTCTGATTAAAGCCTTGTCGACTGCTGAGCTTTTACATAATTGGTATTCCAACACCCGACTCCCCAACCTTCACAAAAAGTGTGTTTTTATAGTGGTGTGGTACACCATCTGACAGTTTACTATTTTACTTTTTCTTTCCTTCATTTGTTTTTAGTTTAAGATATGTTAATTGTTTTTGCTGTTATAATTTATAAGGAGTATATCAGTGAGTGTGTTCCTCTTTCAAACATATTATACTGTAAAAGTCTGTTAATATGAACCACAACACATTAAAAATGTGGCTACAGATATGGCCCAGCATAGATTAAAATCAGCCTGCCTAGCTTTCCACTTGGATTGCAACCATCTGTAATTGAAATAATCTTGAAAGTACCATAAAATCAGAACCAAAAAAGAAAGAAAAAGAAAAAGAGAGAAAAAAAACCCTGTATGCATGACATTTTAGATCAGAAGGCATCAATTTTGTACACAGTCAAGACTTGCCTCAGAATAGGCAGGATTGCTGCACAGGCTGAGTTATGACTGCATTATATGGGTGATCAGTGGCTACAGATACGGCTCAGCATAGATTACAATCAGCCTGCCTAGCTTTCCACTCAGATTGCAACCATTACGAAAACACGCCTATACAAATACATTGTAAATTTTACCACCGAAAAATGACAATTTTCCAATGAAAGATTATAATATTTTTCTTATTTCTGCTCAAAACATAGTTTGTGGATACTCATTATAACTGCCTCTGTGAGGCGGTTCTAACGAGTACCCACAATCTCTGTTTTTGAGCAGAAATAAGACAAATAATGTATTTCCCGGCAAACCCCAGTTTTCCTATATAAAAGTGGGGTTTAAGGGGATCAAATTAATATAGGCGTGTTTTCATGATGCATCTGCAAGTGAAATAATCTTGAAAGTGACGTAAAATCAGAACCAAAAAAAGAAAAAAAAAAAAAAAAAAGAGAGAAAATAAAAACCTGTATGCATGACATTTTAGATCAGAAGGCATCAATATTGTACACAGTCAAGACTTGCCTCAGAATAGGCAGGATTGCTGCACAGGCTGATCTGAGTTATGACTGCATTATATGGGTGATCAGTTTCCTGAAGATATGAAAAGTGATATAAAACTTGTCAACCTAAGGTTAGGTTTAGAAGGGCATTCATTAATTTCACGGCTTATCAACATGATGTATCATGAAAATTTACCTGATCATAATACAAAAACATGCCTATAAAAATATATTGTAAATTTTTCCACCAAAAAATGAAACTTTTCAGATGAAAAGTTTTGATATTGTTCTTATTTCTGCTCAAAACATAGGTTGTGGATATGCGTTAGAGCAGAAATAAGAAAAATAATGTATACCCCTGCAAACCCTAGTTTTAGTATATAAAAGTGGGGTTCAAGGGGTTCAAAATTATATAGGTGTGTTTTCGTGATGTATGAAATAAAAAAGTTTTCAAAACTTCATCACAGATGTGGTATATGACATTTCAACCATTTTATTCTGGGGTACTATTTCAGAGTGAGACAGAAGCTCCGCTGACACCACAGGACCGGCTGGAGAAGGTCTGGTCAAGTCTTGAGATGCCTGATGGTCAGAAACTAGACATGGCTATTAAATACAGTTGTAATGAGTTCTTCATCAAACTAAATGAGGTTGGTACATATCAAACACTCTATAATACGGTTCATTATATCAATGTTTTGGATATCACGCAGTTTGAAAATCAAAAAAATGTATAGATTATATAGAAAAATGACCATAAATGGTCTTTTTTCTGTGTAATCTATATATTTCTGTTTGGATATAACAGTTATTGAACTAACACATTTTCTGCTTTTGATCCAACAGTGGTGTTATAAAGAAGTTGAACATTATGTTTATCATGTATATTTTGCAACTTCTGTGAATATTACACTCAAAAAATGGGCAGCCCATGAGGGCCTGAAAAAATAGATGGGCTGCATGATGCTTCCATGCAGAGCTGAAACCGACTGCACATGAGTACTGGTAAAGTGCTTAGAGGACTGAAGCCTGCCCAGCCAAAGCAGTGCCAGTTGGACCATCCACGCTTATAAACCCTATTGGTTTCATTGGGGGAAAGGGCTTTAGATGTTATTTCTTCTCACTGTCAGGTAAAAGACCCACAAAATTGGAAGCGGCATCGCCAAAATGACCTTAACTCAGTGTTGACGGGGACGTTTAACCTCAGATCAAACAAGCAAAAAGCAAAAGAGAAGACAATGATCAGGAAATGATACAATAATTGCCTTACACCTTCCATCCAAGACACCAAAGGGAAAGAAGGATGAATACAAAGCAAAATTTTAAACAATAAAATGCCAATCACGACAATTGTCATCTGCTTTGCCGTCTGCTGGTTGCCTTAATAGTAATTTTTTTGCAAACAGTGTGGGCCCAGATCATACTGCTCCTACAGACCCAGATCAGACTGCTCCTGTAGGAGCAGTATGATCTGGGCCCACACTGTTTGCCTCTGTGCAAAAATATTTTTTTTAAAAGTTTCCCAAAAAAATTCAGCAGACGACATTTTCAGATGTAGTTTTTCTCGGCATCTTAAAGGTTAACATTGAAACATTGCAAGCAAAAAACTAAAGTAGTTTGTTAAAAATAGCCTAGACATGAACTCAGACAATGATTCTTTCACTCATATCTCCACCTAAGTCCCATCATCATAATATTTCACCATGGTGAATATTTCAATATGCTTCACTCCTCCCTGGTTTTCAGCCAAATATTTTACATGATTTCAATTTTTAAAATGGATTCAAAAGTGGATCCTGATCAGGGTCCAGTTGTTCAAATCATCACTAGCTTGACGAGCTTGTTAGTGGTGAAATTGTTAACTGTTCTAGCAAGTACAATATCTAAAGTTATCTCTGTTATTTTTTGGCTGAAAAACAGAGAGCAGCTTTTGCATGCAAAAGCTGCTCACATTTTTTTCAGCAAAAAGATTAGCATATTTGCTTATTAAATGACCAAAGTTTTAATGATATGTTAGGTAACAATGTTGTTAGTTTTGAACAACTGGCCCCAGCTCACTTCTAAGAAGCCAGCTGATCCAGATCTATACTGTTTAAAAAAAAAAGGATATGTCTGGTCCAGCATGTTGAGAGTTAAACGTGTGCAGTGTTTGTCAATACCCAAGATTCCTTACCTTTTTATGGAAATTAAAGGTAAAAAATATCTTCCAAATGTTGTATTCTGATTTAAGGGGAAGGGCACACCTGACAGATTTTTCTGCCATTTTTCAAAGGGAGACAACTTTCAGAACTTCCTGTTCTGCAGAAAAAGGGGTCAAATCTTAAAGGAAAGAATTTGCTCCTTTAAAGGAAAGAATTTGCTCCTGAGGGGCAAATTCTTTTCTTTAAGAGTTGATCCCTTTTAACATGGGAGACAAAAATACTTTTGCAGGAGTTGCCTCCCCTGAAGATGTACCCATTCCCCTTAAATGTTTGATTTATTGTATATTTTAGGCAATTCTTCGCTGGGAGAAAATCACCGAGTTGATTCTCAAGAGGGAGGAGCTGTTATCTAAGCTAGAGAAGTTTGAAAGAGCAGCTTCAGATCCTAACAGGTTCTTTCAGAAAGGTGAGTCTGGCAGTGGAGTAAAAATATTGATTCATTGGTAGAAGCAGTCTAATTGGGGGCTGCATTGTTTACCCTCATCCCTGACAGGCTAAGTTACCAAGGGTCATTTATTCAGAAGTAGTGGTCATTAGCTATTATACCATTGGAACTATGATCATTTAAGGGAAATGGGAACATTTGGCAGATTTTTTCTGCCATTTTTCAAAGGGAGAGAACTTTCGGGACTTCCTGTTTGCTTTTCTATAAGCGCTGTCCCACTGAAAAAGTGGCATGCTCTTAAAGGAAAGAATTTGCTCCTCAGTAGCAAAATCTTTACTTTAAGAGTTGACCCCTATTGACATGGGATACAAAAATACTTTTGGAGGAGTTGCCTCCCCTGAAGGTGTATCCATTCCTCTTAATGTCAAAAACACAAAAATTTTAGCTACGACAATGTTTGTAGCTTTTGCGTTTGCAAAAATTTACTCACTTTTTTTTTTCAGCAAAAATACAAGTGTTTTAGATACTGTAATTGCTAGAACAATGTTTTGACCACTAACAAGCTTGTTAAGTTAACAATGCTTTGAATAGCTGGACCCAGATGTCAAAACCCAAAACATTAGTTTATGTATTACATATTTGTGTGTTTCATTGCTCATTTGGCAACTGAGGTAATGACCAGATCAGTATAATGAAGATTGAACAAAGAATGCTGTTTTTAGCTTGCCTCCACAGTCCGGGGAGAGCTGCTGCACTACCTACCCTCAGTGGAGTGCATGCACAGTTTAGTATTTCAGTGTTTTTAGAACACAATCTTTTGAAACCATTTGGGTATCATGATAGATGCTGGTCCATAGATTTATTTGCCACTACATGCAATGCCATTCCATGACCTTGAAGTCATACACTTGGAAATATTGTATTGAAGCGCTTCTTTTGAAATGCAAGAGCTCTTCTACTCAGAGGCCAGTGAGCACATGGGAACCAAATATTATATGAAATTTCTGTGGAAGCAACAGTATTTTATCCTTATCCTGCAGAATAAATTAACTTTGCCACACCCATTTCTGACTATCAACCAGTCAAATTACTCGATATAATGTATTCATTCAGTTCATATACTGCATGACAAACAGTGTAGATCCTGATCAAATGGATTCTGAAGAAGCCATCTGATCTGGCTCAGTGCTGCAAAAGTAGTGGTTGTTGTGTTCAGCAGGATAAGGGTAAAATAAGCCAGATCAGGGCCCAGTTGTTCAAAACTAACGACATCGTTAGTTAACATATCGTTAAAACTTTGATCATTAAATATGGTGAAATTTTCGCTGAAAAAATGTGAGCAGCTCACATTTTTTCAGCAAAAATACCAAAATTTATGATATTGTACTTGCTAGAAGAGTTAATAATATGACCACTAACGACCTCGTTAAGCTAACGATGCTTTGAACAACTGGCCCCAGCTAGCCAAGTTGACCACCGGGCCCATATCTGTTAAAAACCTTTAGATCTTCCTCTCCAGAACTGAAAGGCAGTTAACCTTTGTACTTGGTTTACCTCATTTTGGGAGCTTGAATTTTACAATTTTTGTTTTAACTGCTCCAAAATACTGTAACATCTGAACATGCTATCAACCCTTTTTGTACCAAATGGAATCTTCCTCCTTATATGTAGCAGGAGTTCATTTCAAAATTTAGGGATTACAGGTTGTGTTATCTTTAAAATTTATTTGGAAAATAGCTGAACTTTTTGGAAATAGTGTATTCTGCGGCATCTGATCTGGGCCAGCACTATTTGCCAGGGTACTCATTTTGGGGTTTCTGGTACAAAATGGTTTAATTTATAGAGTTATACAACTTGATTCAGCTTTATAAATAATGATTGTTGAAATGTACTGCAAAATTTCTTGTGATTTCAGGACAGAAAAGAAGTTCTGTGATGAGGTTGAAAGAAGCTCAACAAAGGAGTTACTACTATAAGGTAGTAGTCAGTTACTTTCACTATCTGCAAGTCAGTGCAATATTATCCTATTTTTAGCTCACCTGAGTCGAAGGCTCATTGGTGAGCTTATAGTAAGCCAATGCTTCGCCGTCCGTCCACATTTTCAAATAAGTATATCTCTGAAACCCCATGGCCGATCTTGACCAGATTTCATGTGAACCATAATCAGGTATTGGAGAAAAACTTCAAAAATCTTCTCTGAAACCATAAGGCCCAGAGTCTTAGATATTTATTATGTAGCAATGTTAAGCGGTACCTACATAAATCCTGACAATCATAATAGAAGTGAAGGCAATGATCAGGAATCAACGCAATTAACCCATAGCTCCCAGCAGTGACACCAAAGGGAAAGAAACAAACATGAAACAACCCAATGGAAACACCAACAGCCCAAAGGACAGCTGCCCTCCCACAAAACAACCAACCAGCCATTCAAAACAAAATAATACCAACAAAACACACACCCAAAGACACCCCAGGGGCCCAAATTGGCCATGCCCCAGGCCTCATTAGCTCAGACTTACATGGGAAAAACTTTAAAAATCTTTTTCTCTGTAACAACAGGGCCAAGAGCTTAGATATTAACTGTGAAGCAAGGTAAAGTGGTCATCTACATAAATCCTGCCAACCATGACCCTGGGGTCAAATTTGCCATTTCCCGGGGCTCATTAGCTCCCATTGACTTATAATTGAAAAAAAAAATCTTCTCTGAAACCACAAGGCCCAGAGCTAAGATATTTAGCATGGAGCAATATCAAGTGGTCACCTACATAAATCATGCCATTCATACCCTTAAAGTCCAAATTGGTCATGCCCTTGGGCTCATTAGATCCCATAGACTTACAATGAGAAAAACTAACTTCAGAAGTCTTCTTCTCTGAAACCATAAGGCCCAGGGCTAAGATATTTAGCATGAAGCAACGTCAAATGGTCACCTGCATAAATCCTGCCAACCATGCCCCTAGGGTCCAAATTGGCCCCATCCCAGGGCTCATTAGCTCCCATAGTCTCATAATGGGAAAAACTTAAATCTTCTTCTCTGAAACCATGAGACCCATAGGTTAGATATTTGATATGTAACAATGTTAAGTGGCCACCAACATAAATCCTGCCAATCATGGACCTCGGGGTCTAAATTTATTCATACTAAATATCTAACAAGTCTTGACAATTCAGATATAGAAACTAAACTCCGTTCAGAAAATCTGAATCATCGATTTTTTCGTTTCTTCCTTTTAATACTCATTTTAGCCCATACATCTCTATGGGAAAGGTTTAGACCTGACCCTCCGCCGACTTCTCCAGCAAGCCGCATGCCTCTGCGACAGTCAGGAAAGGCTGTGATTATTTGGAGAAAATTGCAAAACAAAGAAATTAGACCACAGACTAAGTCCAATTGACGATGATTGTCAGGTAAAATAATAAATATTCAAATCCATGTGATGCACTTTATAATTAGATATGCAATTACGACACACCTTACATTCGAATGTCTAGATAGAGGCTCACTAGAACGGGGAGCCACTAGCGCGATGTGCTGTCAACAGTGATCAAAAAGAATTATTCCGATATCAGATGTGGTGTCACAGCTAATGATTTTCCATGAAGTGATCGTGCAAATAATACATAGACGCCCTTTTAATTTACAAGAGCAGTGACCACTTCTATATATGGTTTAAACGGGTGTGTCGAACCTGTCAGAATGTCTTAGTCTGTGAAAGAAAATTCAGATTTTGCAATTTTCTCCAAATAATCAAAGCCTTTCCTGGCTGTCACAGAGGCATACGACTTGCTGGAGAAATCGGCGGAGAGTCAGGTCTAAAACTTTCCCATAGTGATGTGTGGGCTAAAATGAGTTTTAAAAGCGAAAAACGAAAAAATCGATGATTCAGATTTTCTGAACAGAGTTTAGAGGTATTGTAACATGCAAAAATCAAGGTGATGATGATCAGACTGCACTGATGCACAGGCTCCTTTGTTGTTCACAAATGGCCTAAGACAATGGCTCACATGTTTTAAGGGAAATGAACACACCAGGCAGATTTTTCACCATTTTTCAAAGGGGGACAACTCACAGGACTTCCTGTTTGCTTTTCTATAAATGCTATCCCACCGAAAAAGGGGTCCTAAGGAGCAAACTAGAATTTGTTTTTCTACAAAAACAGAGATGTCTCCCCCGTTTTTGACTGCTAAGTATAACCTTGACATTGGAGGCATTGAGCTGGGTCTTGTGTGCAACACATCATCTAATGAAGATGAACATTTCTGCATAGTAACTTTAAAAATGTTCATAGAAAAATAAAAAAGTTATTGGCCGTCAACAAAAAAAGCACTTTTTTACCTTTGACTCTAAGTATGGCCTTGACCTTTGCGGTACAACACATCGTCTCATGATGGTTAACATTTCTGCCAAGTAATTTCATAATCCATCAAAGAATAAGGAAGTTATTGACTGTCCTTTTTTTTACCTTTGACCTCTAGGTATGACCTTGACATTGGAGGTATGGAGCTTGGTCTTGCACATGACTCATGGTCCAACTTTCAAGCCTCTAGCTCCAACAGTTTTTGAGATATCTTGCTGACAAGATTTTATTAAAAAAAATTCAAAGGGCAATAACTCTTGAAAGGGGCATAATCCGGATGAGAAAAAAATACGTGTCTGCTTATTTTCCATTAGGAATGCATATATGAATTTTCAAAACCATAGCATACACAGTTCTAAAGTTATGCTATGCATCACTTTTAGGATTCATTACAATGGGCACAAATTACCAAAATGACAAAGGGCCATAACTCACAAAGTATTTTTCGGAATTTTGTCAAAAGTTAATCAGTTCATATACTCATCACCACCAATATACTCAACAACTTTCAAGGCTCTAGCTCCAATAGTGTTTGAGATATTTTGCTGACAAGATTTTATTAAAAAAATTTCAAAGGGCAATAACTCTTGAAAGGGGCATAATCCGGACGAGAAAAAAAATACGCGTCAGCTAATTTTTCATGAGGAACCCATATATGAAATTTCAAAACCCTAGCATACACGGTTCTAAAGTTATGCTATGCATCACTTTTAGCATACATTACAATGGGCACAAATTACCAAAATGACAAAGGGCCATAACTCACAAAGTATTTTTTGGAATTTTGTCAGAAGTTAATCAGTTCATCTACTCATCACCACCAATATATTCACCAACTTTTAAGCCTCTAGCTCCAATAGTTTTTGAGATATCTTGCTGACAAGATTTTATTAAAAAAAATTCAAAGGGCAATAACTCTTGAAAGGGGCATAATCCTGACGAGAAAAAAAATACGCGTCAGCTTATTTTCCATCAGAAATGCATATATGAAATTTCAAAATTATAGCATACACCGTTCTAAAGTTATGCTATGCATCACTTTTAGCATACATTACAATGGGCACAAATTACCAAAATGACAAAGGGCCATAACTCACAAAGTATTTTTTGGAATTTTAACATAAGTTAATCAGTTCATCTACTCATCACCAACAATCTATTCAATAACTTTCAAGGCTCTAGCTCCAATAGTTTTTGAGATATCTTGCTGACAAGATTTTATTAAAAAAATTTCAAAGGGCAATAACTCTTGAAAGGGGCATATTCCGGACGAGAAAAAAAATACGCGTCAGCTAATTTTCCATGAGGAATCCATATATGAAATTTCAAAACCCTAGCATACATGGTTCTAAAGTTATGCTATGCATCACTTTTAGCATACATTACAATGGGCACAAATTACCAAAATGACAAAGGGCCATAACTCACAAAGTATTTGTCGGAATTTTGTCAAAAGTTAATCAGTTCATCTACTCATCACCATCAATATAATCACCAATTTTCAAGGCTCTAGCTCCAATAGTTTTTGAGATATCTTGCTGACAAGATTTTATTAAAAAAAAAAAATCAAAGGGCAATAACTCTTGAAGGGGGCATAATCCGGACGAGAAAAAAAATACGCGTCAGCTAATTTTCCATGAGGAATCCATATATGAAATTTCAAAACCCTAGCATACACGGTTCTTTAGTTATGCTATGCATCAAAAGCGTAATGGAGGGACGAACGAACCAGAACCAAAATGCCCCTCAAACTTTTTCCAAGTTGGGGGCATAATAAGAAAGTTATTGACAGAACACAAAAAAGGCCCTTTTTTTACCTTTAACCTCTATGTATGACCTTGACCTTTCAGGTATTAAACTGGGTCATGCGTGCAACACATCATCTCATGGTGGTTAACATTTCTGCCTAGCAATTTCAAAATCCATCTAAAAATAAGAAAGTTATTGACCAAACACGAAAAAAGGCCCCTTTTTTACCTTTGACCTCTATGTATGACCTTGACATTTTAGGTACCAAACTGAATCATGCATGCAACACATCGTCCCATGATAGTTAACATGTTTGCCAAGTAACTTCAAATTCTATTTAAAAATATGCAAGTTATTGACAAAACCCGAAAAAAGGCCCCTTTTTTTACCTTTGACCTCTAAGTATGACCTTGACCTTTGAGGTACCAACCTGGGTCATGCGCGCAACACATCGCCTTATATTGGTTCACATTTCTGCCATGTGATTTCAAAATCCATCTCAAAATAAGAAAGTTATTGACCAAATACGAAAAAAAGGCCCACTTTTTGACCTCTAAGTATGACCTTGACCTTTGAGGTACCGACCTGCCTCATGTGCACCACACATCGTCTCATGATTGTTAATAATTATGCCAAGTAATTTTAAAATCCATCTCAAAATTAGAAAATTATTGACCAAATACGAAAAAAAGGCCCCTTTTTTTACCTTTGACCTCTAAGTATGACCTTGACCTTTGAGGAACAGACCTACCTCATGCGCACCACACATCGTCTTATGGTTGTTAATAATTATGCCAAGTAATTTTAAAATCCATCTCAAAATAAGAAAGTTATTGACCGAATACGAAAAAAAGGCCCCTTTTTTGACCTTTGACCTCTAAGTATGACCTTGACCTTTGAGGTACCGACCTGCCTCATGCGCACCACACATCGTCTTATGGTTGTTAATAATTATGCCAAGTAATTTTAAAATCCATCTCAAAATAAGAAAGTTATTGACCAAATACGAAAAAAAGGCCCCTTTTTTGACCTTTGACCTCTAAGTATGACCTTGACCTTTGAGGTACCGACCTGCGTCATGCGTACCACACATCGTCTTATGGCTGTTAATATTTCTGCCGAGTAATTTTAAAATCCATCAAAAAATAAGAAAGTTATTGACCGGACACGATTTGCCCATACATATTTACATACCAACAAACTTCCAAGGGAGATAATTCAAAAAGTATAAATGCAAGAGTTATGGTTCTTGCGCACTGCACGTCGTCTAATGCTGATTAATATTTATACGAAGTTTCGTGACGATAGCTCTAATGGTTTTCAAGTTACAGAGCGGACACGAAAGTGTGACAGACGGACAGACGGACAGACAGACAGACAGACGCCCGGGGGAAAAACAATATGTCTCTCCGAAAAAAATTTTTTCGGGGGAGACATAATTCTTTCCTTTAGGAGTTGACCCCTATTGACAACAGACAAAAATACATTTGCAGTTGTCTACCCTGAAGGTGTATCTATTCTCCTTAAGGGACATGATTTTCCACTACTTTTTTAAAAGCGTGGGAGGGGGCAGCTTTATGATCAGGTCTGCCCAGGTTCCTAAAAATACTGGAAGCTTTTTAAAAGTTTCATCTAGCCATCAACATTTGAATCCGTCCTTACGTTGATCCTAATTGTTCAAGTCCATTTCTCCAAAACTTTAAGTCACAATTTGGCCCCCACAGGAGCAACACAGCCTTGGGTGCGACTTGATGGAATTCATGTCATGTGATGCCTTTTTTGTTTGGCTATATTACTTGGATATCTTTAAGCCTGTTACATAATGTTTTGTTATAATGAACAGTTCATGAGTATCATCACAGAAACACTCCTATATAATTTTGACTCCCTTCAACCCTACTTTTATATAGTATGGGGGTAAATCTTATTTTTCTTATTTCTGCTCTAAAATATAGATTGTTGGTACACGTTAGAACCGCCTCATCAAGGCGGTTCTAACATGTACCAACAACCTATATTTTGAGCAGAAATGAGAAAAATATCACAATTTTTCATCTTAAAATTTTCGTTTTTGTCGGCGGTAAAATTTACAATGTATTTTTATAGCCATGTTTTCGTAATCTCAAGATAATTATCAAGTCTTCCATCTTTATGATCTCTTTTCCAGAGAATAGACCAGCTTGATCGTGAGATAAAGTATGAACTCCAGTTTATCAGAGATAACTTTAGAGATATTATTACCTACAAGGTTAGTTATCCCCCATTAACCCATATATGACAATAGAATCTTCCACCAAAATAAGTTTGAGTGATCCATTTCTAATTACAGGGGTGTCTGGTTTGCTTTGTTTGTAGTAAATTTTACAAAAAGGAAAGTACCATAAGCAAATGGTGTAGTCCCAGATCAGACACCACGTTCTGTGGCGTTTGATTTGGGTCAACACTGTTTGCTGATGTCCCATTAAGGGGACATTAGGTATATATGGGTTATTATTCCTGCTACAATATTTTTTTTCGAATTTAATCTGGCATCTGGTGAATTAGAAATTATAGTTAATGTATTAAAATAGAAGTGAAGGCAATGATCAGCTCCAATCAGAGACACCAAAGGGAAAGAAACACAAACATGAAACAACTAGACCCTAATGGAAACATCAATTGCGGAAAGTCAAAAGGACAGTTACTTTCCCACAAAACAGCCAATTTGTTATCCAAAACAAAAAGATATAAGCAATACACACACTCAAAGACAAACCATAACAAAAATAAACCGGGACAGAAGAACCACCTTGTAACGGTCAGTGAAAAGAATTTCACTGGGGGGCTTAAATCAATTTTACGTGACCGCAGTCCTCGTCCTTACTTCCGTCGCGATTTAGACAAATAATTTCCTCCATCCACATGAAGGCCTCCTAACTCATCAGTGCAACATCTCCGGGAACATAAAAATCGAACAACCACAGAGATGAAACAACGGTGAGGATTCGACAGAAAGCCCAGAATGCTGGAGCAAAAGAAAACCAACAGTTAGACTGCGATAGATTACAATCCATTTAAGCAACACTTACATTTCAAGTCCCTGTGGTCTCTTTTTAAAGCTGGCATTGGTGTCTCTCAAGGACTGCCACTAAACTGACCAGTCACAAACAAAGTGTTTTTGCTAGAGGTATTGGCAATTTTCATCAAATACAGTAACATTCCAATATTGAGACCACTTTTGGGACTGTTCAAAAGTGGTCTTTAAGACCACTTTTGAACAGTCCCAAAGCTGGTCTCTGAACACTGTATGCAGAAAACACAAAAGAAGAGAAACAGCAGCTTATTAAATAAGCTTTTAAAACAGAATTAGTCTTAATTTCAGGTGGTCTTAATAGCGGATTTGATTGTATTGCATGTGCTGTATATTTGACAGGGTCGGCCATACCAGGACAAGATGAAATGGGATAGAATTGAGATGCTTCACTGGTTACAAGAGGAGAGGAAACAGAATGCTATCAAATACGAAGCCATGTTGAAACATGTCCCGCTGAAAAGTGCCCAGTTGGACCCCATACCCATGATGTCAACACAGAAAGTTGTCTGATTCGACATTTTGTTTGTTTGATTTGTTGTTTAACATCCCTGTCAACACTGTATAGGTCATTTTGGAGACATTCCTTCCAATTTTGTGGGACTTTTACCCGACATTGAGATGAAATGAGATCTCAAGCCCTGTCGCCCAATGAAACAAATAGGGTTTATAAGAATGGACTGACTGATTGCACCGCTTTGCCTGGGCAGGTTTAGTTGCTCTAAGCGGTTTACCAGTCCTCGTGTGCGGGTCAGTTTCAGCTCTGTGTGGAAGCACCATGCAGCCGATTGAACAATTTAATCAATCAGCTGCTGAATTTAAAACTTCAAAGTAGTTTTTCTTGGACTTGGTTTGATGTTTCATGCAAACTCATAGCTCCTGATATAGATGCATATAGAGGATAGTTAAGAGATAATTTTCCTTATTTTTTGTTTAAAACAAATGTGGTGGGTACCTTAAGAATTGCCTGATACGTTTTGTGGAGAAACAAGAAAAATAATTCCCAAATTGTATTCCTTATCTGGAGCTATGATACTGTTCTGTAAACTATGATGCTGGAGCTATGATGCTATATGTAGCTATATCTGGAGCTATGATGCTGTTCTGTTAGCTATGATGCTATACAGTAGAACTTCGATGGCTCGAACACGGATGGCTCGTTCACCATGGATGTGTCGAACCCATTCTTGAGCCCCTAGCGAAATCCTCTACATAAGAAATAGTGGGGGATAATTAAGGAAATTTTAGTCTTTTATCTTGCAAATGTATGCTATGTGTACTCATTAGAATCGCATTGATGAGGCAATTCTAATGAGTACACACAGCATGCATTTTCATTATAAAACACCAAAAAGATGTCTAAAAGTATCTCGTTATGCCTCCTGACAGTAACCTCAGTGGCTCAAACTACCCCTGTCTCGAACATATTTTCGAGGCCTCAAAGGTGTTCAAGCCATTGAAGTTCGACTGTATGTAGCTATATCTGGAGCTATGATGCTGTTCTATAAGGATGGTGTAATGTATTCTTTCATACCTGTAAACATGTTTGTTTGTTTTTTATGAAAAATAGTCATATTTTTCTTATTTCTGTTGTAAACATAGATTGTGGGTACAGGTTAGAACCACCTCTTAGAGGTTCTAACCTGTACCCACATTCTATGTTTTTCAGCAAGAATAAGGAAAATAATGTATACCCATGCAAACTCCACTTTTCTCTATATAAGATGGGGTTTACATGGTCTTCATTTTACGGACTTGTTATTGTGATGTTCTGAAAAATCATCAAGTTGTTTTCATTATTGGTTACTCATTATAAAGTCTGTTTCATGAAGATTTGTAAACCTCATTTCATGTAGAGAAGAATGGGTGTTTCGAGGTAGTATAGTATTTTTGTTGCAAACATGTACTCTGAATACTGTTCTAACAAGCACCTTCAGTCCATGTCTGGGAGATTTGTTTTGTTTTATTTGAGGTTTAATGTCCCCATCAACACTGTAAAGGTCATTTTGGAGATGTTGCTTCCAATTTTGTGGGACTTTTACTCGACATTGAGATAAAATGACATCTCAAGCCCTGTCGCCCAATAAAACCAATAGGGTTTATAAGCATGGACGTTCCGACTCGCACCGCTTTGCCTGGGCAGGCTTAGATCCTCTGCGGACCTAAGCGGTTTACCAGTACTCATGTGTGGGTCGAATTCAGCTCTGCATGGAAGCATCATGCAGCCCCAAGTCTGGGAGAAGAAATATGAAAAAGTCACTGATTTTCATTTTTGGATGCATCAAGTTATTGAACAATGTCTGGAACAATATTTCGACTATAAGCGTAGTTTTAGCCACTGGGAGTTGATCATAGTGTCAGTTAAGGTAGCATGATGGAGTTAAAGAAAATACATGCAGATTGTGTGTCTCATCGAGGTCATTACAATGAGTACACCAGACAAATCCTCACAATAAAATCAGAAAATCTTTCAAAATTATCACTGTTTCTTACGTGGCGCTATGTGAAGAATTTCCTAGAGGCTTAAGGGGAATGGGAACACCTGGCATATTTTTTTGCCATTTTGCAAAGGGAGACAACTTTTGGGACTTCCGGTTTGCTTTTCTGTAAACTCATTATCACTGAAAAAGGGGTCTACTATTAAAGGAAAGAATTTGCTCCTCAGGAGCAAATTCTTTAATTGACCCCTATTGACAGGGGAGATAAAAATATTTTTGCTGGAGTTGCCTCCCCTGAAGATGTATCCATTCCCCTTAAGAATTAGTTCAAATCAGACATGGTATTACTGAGCTATTGGTGTTTATGTTATTGAAGATTCACTGTATTGCATTGACCCATTTTGTACCAAATGGAATCTTTCTCCTTATATACCCGGTCAAAAAAGTAACTATACCAAGTTCCGGGTAATTTTTAGTAGCTATCCGGTAGTCATTCAGCTATAGATGGCTGTCAACATACGAATCGGACGTTTAGCTGCAAAATGCATAAATTTGCATTTGCCCATACTATTCTGCTCAAGAGTTGTCTTCCAATATGTGCCTAGAACGGTTTTGCAAGGAAGTGGACATTGCGCATGCGCAGATTATCATTTTATGTCTGAGATGAAAAATCATATCCATTGAACATCGAAACTCACTTTACCTTTACAAAATCTCATGATATTGCCCTACAATCAAGACTTTAATTTGTGAAATTCTCAGATTATCTCCCTTTCAATTAAAAATATAGCAGTTTTCAAACTGTTGTTATTTCTATAGCTGCCATCCAATTTTTGCAATTTATCTAAAAAGCGCTTTGTTGCCACCATTGCTGTTAACAATGATGGAAAATAATGTAGAAAATTCATGTAGCATGTAGCACTGCCAATTGCAATTTTCTATGGAGTTTCAATTGAAAACAGCATTTTACACACACCTTCAGAGAAGTGGAGGCTTATACGTGACCTCTGTTTCTCTTAGCAAATGGAGCTTAAGTTCCAAATCTTTTTGTGGATAGACACACAGGGTATCTAATGAAAGGTTACATGTATCAACTTTTAGAAATCTTGTGCTAAGTGTAATTTTTAATGGCGTTGAATCTTGGCGTTTGTAATGATTTATTCTGCGAAATTGTCACAGTGACCCCTTGGGTGTTTAAAACAATAGCCCAGGCTGGCGTGTTTACATGAACACAAACAGATTGGGCTTTTGCATGGAGAAATGAGTCCTTTAACCGAATCAAAACATTTTTTTATGTATTTTTCATTTGTAGTAACTGTGGTAACAGAAGCAATGTTATGTATAGGAACTTTTTTGACCCAGTATATATAGCGGGAGCATTTCAAAATTTAGAGGTGACAGTTGTGTTACCTTTAAAATTTATTTTGAAATAGCTGAACTTTTTGCAAACAGTAAATGCCCTGATGACACTGCATCGTCAGATCTGGGCCTGCACTGTTTGCCAAGTTCAGGGTTGGGGTTTCCTGTACAAAAAGGGTTAAAACTCCAGTTGTTAATATAAAGAAAAGAAAAAAATGTCACCATCATGATAAGTCTGCTCTAAACCCCACTCTATATGGAGAAAAATGGGGTTTACAGTGAGGCAGTTCTAACGAGCATCCACGACCTATGTTGGGAGTATAAATAAGAAAAATATCACAAATTTTCATCAGGAAAGTAGCCATTTTGGAGATATGAAAAAATGCACTATGTCACATGGATGTGTTATTGTAATGATAAATCTGTTATCCACAGATGTGCCAACATCAAGGTAACTATTATTTTTGTGACTTTTGGGGTTTACTGCCCTTTCTAGATTTTTGGACGGGTTTTTCAAGGAAAAATTCCATCCTTTAGAATAGCAATGTCTGTCTGGCGGGTGACCGGCCGGGCATCCACGTCCCGGTTTACCTTTTTGTTAACCCTGAAAAACCCGTCCATAATGCCATTTGGTGTTTTTCTTGTTTCTCTTGTATCAAGCTGATAGTTACTCAGAGGTGAGTGAAACATGAGAGCTCCCAAAGAAAAAAAACACCAAACCTTGCATTGCAGAACTTGGCATCTCACCTGTGGCCCTGAGCAAGGCTGAAACCCACGGGCAAGAGGCCTAATGGTTAAAAGACAGCGTTCTTACCCACTGGGCAAGGAGGCCCTTTAGGAGAAATGTTAAATACATGTAGGTTTATTGCATTTTTATGCCCCCGCATCATATGATGCCAGGGGCATATAGTTTTCCGTGCGTGCGTACATGTGTACGTCCGTCTGTACGTGTGTGTGTACTTACGTATGTGATCGTACGTACGTGATCCTGTAACCTCAGGTTAAAGTTTTTGTAACAGGTAGAGCCCGATTTATGAATGGCATTTGGCAGGGGCATCCGTGTCCGACACTTTTTCTAGTTGTTTTCAGACATTCCTTGAATTATTTTAATACAGCAGCCAATTGCACTGGATGTTTGTTTGAATTGACGGGTTTTTCAAGGAAAAATTCTGTCCTTTAGAATAGCGATGTCTGTGCGTGCGTGCGCGTGGGCAGGCAGGTGGCCGAATGGGCGTCCGCGTCCTGGTTTACCCTGAAAAACCCGTCCATAATGCCTTTTGGCATTTTTCTTGTTTCTCTTGTATCAAGCTGATAGGGGAAATGTTAAATACATGTAGGCTTATTGCATTTTTGTTTTCAGAAATTCCTTAAAAATATTTTAATACAGCAGCCAATTGCTCTGGATGTTTGTTTGAATTGACGTTAAACATCCCCATCAATACTATTTAGATCATTTTGGAGACGTTCTTTCCAGTTTTGTGGGACTTTTACCCGACATTGAGATGAAATGACATCTCAAGCCCTGTTGCTTAATGAATCCAATAGCGCTTGTATGCATTGGAAAGTCTGACTCGAACCACTTTGCTTGGGCAGGCTGGTCCTTCTAAGGGGTTTATCAGTACTTGTGCAGTCAGTTTCAGCCCTGTGTGGAAGCACCATGCAATCTATTTCTCCAAGAGCTGATGGGCAAGGTTCCAATGCATTGGATGTATTAATATTATTAATGGCATTTTATAAACTGTATCTGTGGAAAAAGGACATCTAGTACTCTGTACATTAAAATTCCTATATTAAACCCATCTCTGGGACTGTATTGAGAATCTGGCCACGCACTATACATAATATCCCATACTGTTTTAAAGAAATTTTTCATATTGGATAGAAAAACGAGAAATATATGGAAGCAATGTTGTGATATATAGATATTATACTGCTGACTATATTTGTATAAATATTTATGATGTGTTGAATAGTAGTTTGTTATTTTTATGAACTTCTGTGCTATAAAACGTCTGTGGTTTGAATTTTCCGTCCATATAATTTTATTAAAAATATGTCATACGGAAACTGTGTCCTTTATTTCTTTGCCTCATGTCAAGTTAGCAAATCCATGAAATGAAAAAGCAAGGAAACCCCACTTTGTATTGAGAAAATTGGTTTATTTTTGTTATGGTTTGTCTTTGGGTGTTTGTGTCGCTTATATTATTTTATTTTGGATAGTCTATTGGCCATTTTGTGGGAAAGTAACTGTCCTTTTGGCTTTCCACTAGTGATGTTTCCATTAGGGTCTATTGTTTGTGTTTCTTTCCCTTTGGTGTCTCTGATGGGAGCTTTGGGTTAATTGTATTGATTCCTGATCATTGCCCCCACGTCTACTTGACAGTGCTAAACATGTACATTTAGTTTAGTTTTCTAAGAGTATTAATGGGGATAATATAGAGTACTTATAAAACTTATTATGTCTCCCCCGAAAAAAAATTTTTTCGGAGAGACATATTGTTTTTCCCCCGGGCGTCTGTCTGTCTGTCTGTCCGTCTGTCCGTCTGTCACACTTTCGTGTCCGCTCTGTAACTTGAAAACCGTTAGAGCTATTGTCACGAAACTTCGTATAAATATTAATCAGCATTAGACGACGTGCAGTGCGCAAGAACCATAACTCTCGCATTTATACTTTTTGAATTATCTCACTTGGAAGTTTGTTGGTATGTATATATGCATGGGCAAATCGTGTCCGGTCAATAACTTTCTTATTTTTTGATGGATTTTAAAATTACTCGGCAGAAATATTAACAACCATAAGACGATGTGTGATGCGCATGAGGCAGGTCGGTGCCTCAAAGGTCAAGGTCATACTTAGAGGTCAAAGGTCAAAAAGGGGCCTTTTTTTCGTATTTGGTCAATAACTTTCTTATTTTGAGATGGATTTTAAAATTACTTGGCATAATTATTAACAACCATAAGACAATGTGTGGTGCGCATGAGGAAGGTCGGTTCCTCAAAGGTCAAGGTCATACTTAGAGGTCAAAGGTAAAAAAAGGGGCCTTTTTTTCGTATTTGGTCAATAACTTTCTAATTTTGAGATGGATTTTAAAATTACTTGGCATAATTATTAACAATCATGAGACGATGTGTGGTGCACATGAGGCAGGTCGGTACCTCAAAGGTCAAGGTCATACTTAGAGGTCAAAGGTCAAAAAGGGGCCTTTTTTTCGTATTTGGTCAATAACTTTCTTATTTTGAGATGGATTTTGAAATCACATGGCAGAAATGTGAACCAATATAAGGCGATGTGTAGCGCGCATGACCCAGGTTGGTACCTCAAAGGTCAAGGTCATACTTAGAGGTCAAAGGTAAAAAAGGGGCCTTTTTTCGGGTTTTGTCAATAACTTGCCTATTTTTAAATAGAATTTGAAGTTACTTGGCAAACATGTTAACTATCATGGGACGATGTGTTGCATGCATGATTCAGTTTGGTTCCTAAAATGTCAAGGTCATACATAGAGGTCAAAGGTAAAAAGGGGCCTTTTTTCGTGTTTGGTCAATAACTTTCTTATTTTTAGATGGGCAGAAATGTTAACCACCATGAGATGATGTGTTGCACGCATGACCCAGTTTAATACCTGAAAGGTCAAGGTCATACATAGAGGTTAAAGGTAAAAAAGGGCCTTTTTTGTGTTCTGTCAATAACTTTCTTATTATGCCCCCAACTTTGAAAAAGTTTGAGGGGCATATTGGTTCTGGTTTGTTCGTCCGTTCGTCCGTCCATTACGCTTTTGATGCATAGCATAACTAAAGAACCGTGTATGCTAGGGTTTTGAAATTTCATATATGGATTCCTCATGGAAAATTAGCTGATGCGTATTTTTTTTCTCGTCCGGATTATGCCCCCTTCAAGAGTTATTGCCCTTTAAATTTTTTTTTTAATAAAATCTTGTCAGCAAGATATCTCAAAAACTATTGGAGCTAGAGCCTTGAAAGTTGGTGATTATATTGATGGTGATGAGTAGATGAACTGATTAACTTTTGACAAAATTCTGAAAAATACTTTGTGAGTTATGGCCCTTTGTCATTTTGGTAATTTGTGCCCATTGTAATGTATGCTAAAAGTGATGCATAGCATAACTTTAGAACCATGTATGCTAGGGTTTTGAAATTTCATATATGGATTCTTCATGGAAAATTAGCTGACGCGTATTTTTTTTCTCGTCCGGAATATGCCCCTTTCAAGAGTTATTGCCCTTTGAATTTTTTTGATAAAATCTTGTCAGCAAGATATCTAAAAAACTATTGGAGCTAGAGCCTTGAAAGTTGGTGAATAGATTGTTGGTGATGAGTAGATGAACTGATTAACTTATGACAAAATTCCGAAAAATACTTTGTGAGTTATGGCCCTTTGTCATTTTGGTAATTTGTGCCCATTGTAATGTATGCTAAAAGTGATGCATAGCATAACTTTAGAACGGTGTATGCTATGATTTTGAAATTTCATATATGCATTTCTGATGGAAAATAAGCTGACGCGTATTTTTTTTCTCGTCAGGATTATGCCCCTTTCAAGAGTTATTGCCCTTTGAATTTTTTTTAATAAAATCTTGTCAGCAAGATATCTCAAAAACTATTGGAGCTAGAGGCTTGAAAGTTGGTGAATATATTGGTGGTGATGAGTAGATGAACTGATTAACTTTTGACAAAATTCCAAAAAATACTTTGTGAGTTATGGCCCTTTGTCATTTTGGTAATTTGTGCCCATTGTAATGTATGCTAAAAGTGATGCATAGCATAACTTTAGAACAGTGTATGCTAGGGTTTTGAAATTTCATATATGGGTTCCTCATGAAAAATTAGCGTACGCGTATTTTTTTTCTCGTCCGGATTATGCCCCTTTCAAGAGTTATTGCCCTTTGAAATTTTTTTAATAAAATCTTGTCAGCAAGATATCTCAAACACTATTGGAGCTAGAGCCTTGAAAGTTGTTGAGTATATTGATGGTGATGAGTATATGAACTGATTAACTTTTGACAAAATTCCGAAAAATACTTTGCGAGTTATGGCCCTTTGTCATTTTGGTAATTTGTGCCCATTGTAATGAATCCTAAAAGTGATGCATAGCATAACTTTAGAACTGCGTATGCTATGGTTTTGAAATTTCATATATGCATTCCTAATGGAAAATAAGCTTACACGTATTTTTTTCTCATCGGGATTATGCCCCTTTCAAGAGTTATTGCCCTTTGAATTTTTTTTAATAAAATCTTGTCAGCAAGATATCTCAAAAACTGTTGGAGCTAGAGGCTTGAAAGTTGGACCATGAGTCATGTGCAAGACCAAGGTCCATACCTCCAATGTCAAGGTCATACCTAGAGGTCAAAGGTAAAAAAAAGGACAGTCAATAACTTCCTTATTCTTTGATGGATTATGAAATTACTTGGCAGAAATGTTAACCATCATGAGACGATGTGTTGTACCGCAAAGGTCAAGGCCATACTTAGAGGTCAAAGGTAAAAAAGTGCTTTTTTTGTTTACGGCCAATAACTTTTTTATTTTTCTATGAACATTTTTAAAGTTACTATGCAGAAATGTTCATCTTCATTAGATGATGTGTTGCACACAAGACCCAGCTCAATACCTCCAATGTCAAGGTTATACTTAGCAGTCAAAAACGGGGGAGACATCTGTGTTTTTTTAGAAAAACAAATTCTAGTTAGAATTGTCTCATTGAGGCAATTCTAATAAGTACACTTTAAATGCGTTTTTATGGAGAAATAAGAAAATTTATCCCAAAATTATCCCGAGTACTTCACATCTGTGTGAAAATTAAAATCTGGACTTGGCTCATGAACTGGATCATTGGCAAACAGTATAGACCCATATCAGATGCCTCATAATGTGGCATCAGCTCAGGGTCTACACAGTGTGCTTAAAATGCTAGAATTTAATGGTTTAACCAAACAGTTTAAATCTCAGTACAGGAGTTTTTCCCAGACTACACTCATCCAACAACCTACCAGTGCTGTCAGCGCTTTATTTTCTTTGGGATCATTTAGCCAATTTTAGTGTATAACACAAATTATGGAGTCCAAAGCAGAAACTGTGTAAAAACACTTATATCCAGAGAAATGTATAGACTGTATGGGGAAATGACCATTTTTGGTAATTTTTCTATACATTTTTGATTTGAGTTGAGGTTTAACATCCCCGTCAAAACTGTAGAGGTCATTGTGGAGACATTGCTTCCAATTTTGTGGGACTTTTACCCGACATTAAGATGAAATGACATCTCAAGCCCTGTTGCCCAATGAAACCCATAGGGTTTATAATCATGGACGGTCCGACTCGTACCCCTTTGCCTGGGTAGGCTTTGATCCTCTCAAGCCATAAGTTGGATTGAGCTTATTGATAGGACACATGGTGTGTCACGGCGATTCACAATTGCTAAAACTGCAAACATTGCATCTCCATAACACTCCCATATGTCCGACCAAGTTTCTCTCAGTCCAACTCTTGGTTTGAGAAATTCTGAATCTCCATGTCACCCTGATGCTTCCCATCATGTTTCACCTTGATTAGATCTGAGGTTTCAAAGAGGTTTCAAAGATGTCATTTTGAAGAATTTCAAGATGGCCCAACCATGGTGGTCATCTTGGTTACCAGTAAAGAAACATGTAAGGTATTCTGAATCTCCATGACACCCCAAAGCCTTCCACAAAGTTTCACCTTAATCCAGCTAACCAGTCAAGAGCAGATGTTTCAAGATTTTCAAGATGGCCATCATGGAGGCCATTTTGGATATCGGTACAGAACAAGTAAAGTAATTCTAAATCTTCACATGTTACACAAATGCCTCTCATAAAGTTTCAGCTCAATCCGACTTAGGGTATGGGAGATGTTTTTTTTTTTTTTTTTTGAAGAAGAAGAATTTCAAGATGGCTGAAATGGCGACAATGCCAGATATCTGAATGGAACAATTCTAAATGCCTCCAATCACAGACTCAGTGTTCGGAGGCAGATGTCACTTCAAGATTTTCAAGATGGCCCCTGTGGCAGCCATGTTGGATATCAGAACGGACCGTTTTAGCAATTCTGAATCTCATGTTACTTCCCATTAAGTTTCTGCTGAAGCAAACTTACAGCTTGGGAGATCTATGTCATTTAAAGAATTTCAAGTGTGCCATGGTGGCCATCTTGGATTTTGTAACAGAACCTTTTCAGCCATTCTGAAACTCACATGTCACCCCTGATCATGCATCCCATCAAGCTTCAGCAAATCAGAATATTGGCCATAGCATAGCTAGTGTTTTCCTGCATTTGTTAAGGATTTTAGTAATATTAGTTTTGTGGTGCTCAGTAGGCAGTCATTGATTTGTACATCTGTACATGTATATACCTTTGAGGGCCTCATGGAAGATAAGCCAATGCTAGTAAATGTTTTTGTAAATGTTGTTTCCCTACTTAAATAAAGACTTCCACTGACCGTTCCAAGGCGGCTCTTCTGTGGCGATTTATTTATGTTGTTGTTTGTTACTTACTGTGTGTATTACTTGTGTCTTTTGGTTTTGGATGGCCATATGGCCATTTTGTGGGAAAGTAACTGTCCTTATGGCCTTCCTTTGTTTAGGTTTCCATTATGGTCTGGTCGCTTAATGTTTGTATTTCTTTCCCTTTGGTGTCTTTTATGGGTGGAGTAAGTTAATTGTATCAATTCCTGATCTTTGTTTTGCTTCTACTTTACTTACTTACTAATCCAACTTACGGTTTTCAAAATGCTATATTATAATAGGACGAATATCAATAAAACAGACTCCCATTTTCTTTCTGTGATATGTTCTTTGTTTTGCTTATATATTTTTGTTTTGGATAGCCAATTGGCCATTTGGTCTTTGAGTGTGTGTATCGCTTTTATTATTTTGTCTTGGATAGCCAATTGGCCATTTTGTGGGAAAGTAACTGTCCTTTTGGCTTTCTGCTATTGATGTTTCCATTAGGATCTAGTTATTTCATGTTTGTGTTTCTGTCCCTTTGGTGTCTCTAATGTGAGCTGTGGGTTAATTGTATCCATTCCTGATCACTGACTTCACTTCAATTTGTATATCAGGGCTGTTTTGTTTTTGTGATGTGGTGGCTGTAAATGGCTCCCCGTACATGCATTTAATGCTCTTATTTTTCCAATCTTCAGGGATTGCATCTGCAATTGCTATACACTATTCCTGAATGGAAGTAAGGGCGAGGATTGTGGCCAGTTAAACTTGTTTTAAGCCTCCCAGTGAAATTCTTTTCACAGACCGTTCCAAGGCAGTTCTTCTGTCATGTTTATTTTTGTTATAGTTGTCTTTGAGTATGGGTATCGCTGATATATTTTTGTTTTGGATAGCCAGTTGGCCATTTTGTGAGAAAGTAACCACCCTTTTGGCTTTCCACTATTGATGTTTCGATTTGGGTCTACCGGTAGTTATTTCATGTTTGCGTTTCTTTTCCTTTGGTTGTCTCTGATGCGAGCTGAGTTAATTGTACCGATAAAACCATTCCTGATCATTGCCTTCGCTTCTATTTCCTAAGAATGTGAGTATAATAGCTTTATTTAAACAAATACAACTAGAGGAACTATCACTAAAGGTGATTATTAATACCCCCGCCTCAATACTTGACACAGAAAGCAAACATAAACAGTGTCCACTGAGTCCATTCAGGGACAATAACTCCATAATTGTTGGACAGATTCTCCTGAAATTTGCGTCTCGCACATCTAATTATCCCAGTGAATAAGTATGCCAAGTATCCATTGAATCCGACTGATAGTGAAGGAGGAGTTCAGCGGACAAAATGTTGCAGCAACCACTTTTCAGTGATACAGGGGCAATAACTCCATAATTGTTGGACAGATTCTCCTGAAATTATCCTAGTGAATAAATATACCAAGTATCCATTGAATCCGACTGATAGTGAAGGTGTTCAGTGGACAAGATGTTTGCAAGCAAATCAGGGTCAAGAAAGTATGTTTCAAATTGATTCAGGGGCGATAACTCCGTAAATATGGGACAAACTTTAGTGAAATTTGTGTCTTGCACATCTACCCCTCCTGTCGAACAATTATGGCAAGTATCAATTGAATCCGACAGATAGTGAAGGAGGAGTTGAGCGGACAAGATTTTTTAGCACATTTTTTAGCAAATCCAGGGCCATAACTCGGTAATTATGGGACAAACTTTAGTGAAATTTGCGTCTTGCACATCTACCCCTCCTGGTGAACAATTATGGCAAGTATCAATTGAATCGGACTGATAGTGAAGGAATTGAGCGGACAAGGTTTTTAGCACTTTTTTTAGCAAATCAAGGGCCATAACTCTGTAATTATGGAACAAACTTTCGTGAAATTTGTGTATTGCACATCTACCCCTCCTGGTGAACAATTATGGCAAGTATCAATTGAATCGACTGATAGTGAACGAGGAGTTGAGCGGACAAAATTTTGCAGACAGACCGCCCAACAAACCAACCAGGTTTTTTAGCACATTTTTTAGCAAATCAAGGGCCATAACTCAGTAATTATGGGACAAACTTTAGTGAAATTTTTGTCTTGCACATCTACCCCTCCTGGTGAACAATTATGGCAAGTATCAATTGAATCCGACTGATAGTGAAGGAGGAGTTGAGCGGACACAATTTTGAAAACAGACCGCCCGACAAACCAACCAACCAACCGACAGGCTGATTCCAGTATACCCCCATCATACTACGTGTGCGGGGGTATAAAAAGATTATCGAAAGAGACCTTTGAGTCATTTACTGATTGAACAATCATTATACTCAACCCATACATGACAATGGAATCTTCCACTTAATAAGTTTGTAGAAGTCCATTTCCAGGGGTACCAGGTTTGTTTCGTTTGTGGCAATTCTACAAACATGAATGTCTCATTAAGCAAACAGTGCAGACTCGGATTAGAGGCTTTGATCTGCTGGGTCGGATATGGATCTACTCTGCCAATGTCCTGATATGGCTGAAAAGGGACTCTAGGCATGTATTGGTTACACACTACATTATTACAAAAAAACTAGAGCTGTCAGTGAAACTGACTAGGGCCCCGGCAGCGCTATCAGAAATTTGTGGACGGAAAGACGGACAGACAGACAGACGGACGGACAGAGTGATTACTATAGGGCACCCACACTTTCAGTGCGGGGCCCTAATAAAGTCAACAATTGATGCACATATTTCGGTTTGGATAAAAATAGAAACCTTTATGTTAACTGTTCTACCTAAAAACTGTACTTGAGAACCATATATGCCTAGCATTCTAAAATGGGACATTGACAAACAGTGTAGACACAGATCAGATGCCACCTTCTGCTGTATATAATCTGGGTGCACAGGTAGTTGGCAAACACTGCAGACCCAGATTAGACCGTCTGATCAGGGCCTATACTGTTTGCAAAACATTCAGCCAGTTTCCAAATAGGTTTTGAGGAAAATACAACCTGACACCCCTAAATTTTTAAAATGGATTCCTGCTATATATAAGGAGGAAGATTTCATTTGGTACAAAAAGAATCAAGGATAATTTTTCTTATTCTTTGTTAGAAATTGTTGGTACTTGTTAGAATTGCCTTGATGATGAGATTCGAACAAATATCCACACCATACGAACATACAATTTTTTCAGAAATAAGAAAAATTATCCCAAAATTTTCCATGTTATGCATCCTTATATGGAGCTATGTCAAGATATTGTTTCTTGTGATTGTTACAGCATCAGTCTTATCTCTCATGAGCGTACTGAATAGATACTTTCAATTCTATAAACTAATTTTTCCTGTCCATGTACTCAGATATTTCAACTTTATCATCATCTAGCACTAAGTTGTTCAAAGACCTCCCAAACTTTGTTTCTAGTGATCATTACAGCATTGTTTGTTTGTTTGATTTGAGGTTTAACGTCCCCGTCAACACTGTAAAGGTCATTTTGGAGACGTTGCTTCCAATTTTGTGGGACTTTTACCCGACATTGAGATGAAATGACATCTCGAGCCCTGTTGCCCAATGAAACCAATAGGGTTTATTAGCATGGACGGTCCACCTCGCACCGCGGTTCCTGGACAGGCTTAGATCCTCTAAGCGGTTTACCAGTACTAGTGTGCGGGCAAGATTCAGCTCTGCGTGGAAGCATCGTGCAGCCCATATCATTACAGCAGCAGATGTCTTATCTTTCATGAGCATACTGAACAGATTCTTTATATTCTACTAAAAATTTCTACCTGTCAATGTACATGTACTAACTCAGGTATATCAAGTTTATCATCATTCAGCACTAAATTGTTCTGACAAAGACCTCTCGTAAAAATACTAAAACTTCGGACACTTTGAGGGTGTGCTGTAATTCTCCTTAATCCTTATCTTGCTGAATATTCATTTAAGCCACACCCATTTCTGTCTATCAACCAATCAAATTACTTGATGTAATTTATTGCTACAAATTCATAAACTGAATGCCAAACAGTGTAGATCCTGATCAGATGGCTTCTTCAGAAGATGGCTTCTTCAGAAGCCATCTGATCTGGATCTACACTGTTTGCAAAGATAGGGGTTGTCGTGAACAGCAAGATAAGGGTTAATTATTAACCAATTTGTTTCATTATCCAGCAAGGCGTCCAAAAGGTGCAGAAGGAATGGCAAACAGTGAAGACACCGATCAGACTACTCCTTCAGGAGCAGTCTGATCGGGATCTGCATGTTTTGCTAAGGTCAATCTGTCCCAATACTTATGATCATTACGGTACAAGATATTGTTTCTAGTGATAATTGCAGCATCAGATTGTCTTATCTTTCAGGCGCGTACTGAACAGGTTCTTCATATTCTACTAACAATTTCTTCTTCTCAATGTACTCAGATATTCCAACCGCATCATCCTCTGGCACTAAGTTTGGCCGTAATTCAATTCCTCGGTCCACATGCTTTATACACAGAAACCTAACTAAATGTTCAAGAACTGTATCATTAAAACCCTGAATTTTTCCGTCCTCTATTGTGTCATACAGTTTGTGTGGTCCTGTTACCCAGCATACATTTTTCAGTGGATTTGCCTCGTCATCTAGCCACAGGTGCAGTGTGTTAAGCTGGTAGGCGAAGAACGTATAGTACTGACCATCGGTCACTACAGTCTGAGTTGTAAATGGGTAGGTCAACTCCTCAAATGTGTTGAATCCTATAATATAAACAACAAACACAGCATTAGCTATCCGATAATTGATACCCCTGAAAACCCTGTTTCATATGAGAAATACAATGTTATTATGTACATGAATTATGTACAGTAAAATTCATATATTAAAGGTGCATTATTGAGCTACCGGGTCTCAAAATTTTTTTTCTGGTTTTTATCTTCAATGCATACTCCTTTGTCATGTGTACACTTTTGGAAGCAAATACAGCTTCAGAACTTTGTGAAAATGGTTGTTTTCATTTGTGTTTACCCTTCGCTCTGAACATGTGTTCGGAATTTCTGTTCTAAAAATAAATCTGTCACTTTACACATACATGGCAACAGTATCGTCTCTGAGTGTTGTTACTTATGGCATGGTATTCAGCGTCATATTTCTTCCGATTCAGGCATGGCCTAAGCAAACAAGTCCAAAAATGAACTAACATCATATATGAGGATTCTATTTTTGTCACAAACTAAAAATAGATCTAACTAGTGTGGTAAACCTAGTTAGGGAATCCCTCTCAAACTCGTTTACCTGGTATCATAATTGTTCGCATTTTTGCATAAAATGCATTCATTTGTATTGTTTTAAAGAAAAATACCGGCTATATGTATTTTATTTTTGGAAGCATTTTTTCCAGATAGCTCAATAATGCACCTTTAAGACCACCTTTGGGACTATTCAAAAGTGATCTTTTAGACCACATTGAACAGTCCCAAAGGTGTTCCCTGACAATAGGACGATGTGTGCAGAAAGCACGAAAAAAGAATAACTGCTTCCTTCTAAATAAGCTGTTTAAAGCAGAATTAGTTTTAATATTAGATGGTCTTAATAGCAGAATTTACGGGCCCTGCCCAATGGGCTTGATGAAATAGATGGGCTGCATGATGCTTCCATGCAGAGCTGAAACCGACAGCATAGTACTGGTAACTGCTTAGAGGATCAAAGCCTGCCCATGCAAAGCGGTGCGAGTTGACTATTATAAACCTTATTGGTTTCACTGGGCAACAGGGCTTGAGATGTCATTTCATCTCAATGTCAGGTAAAAGCCACACAAAATTGTAAGCAACGTCTCCAAAATAATACAGTGTTGATGGGGATGTTAACCCTTGTCCTGCTGAGCCCGGCTATGCCTTATCTTTGAAACAATGTAGATCCAGATCAGATGGCTTCTGAAGAAGCCATCTGATCAGGATCTTCATTGTTTGCCATCCTGTTAATGAATTTGTTGCAATAATTTGCATCAAGTGATCTGATTGGCTGATAATCGGTAGTGAGTGTGACATATTTAAATATTCAGCAGGTCGAGGGTTAAACGTAAAATCAAACAGAGGAATTTCACTGTACTGTTTTAGTGACATTTTTTTTTTTTTGCCATTTAACCCTTCTCTTGCTGAATATTCATCTAACCCACACCCATTTCTGTCTATCAACCAATCAAATTACTTGATGTAATTTATTGCTACAAATTCATAAACTGAATGCCAAACAGTGTAGATCCTGATCAGATGGCTTCTTCAGAAGCCATCTGATCTGGATCTACACTGTTTCCAAAGATAGGGCTTGTCGTAAACAGCAAGAGAAGGGTTAAGATAATCTAGCCAGCATTGATGGCCAAGTCAGGTGGTTATTTAGCAATTTTGTTTTTGCTGAGATATATCATGAAATCTTTTATACGGTCTTTCTCTCACTTCCCCCAGATTCAAGAATGACATTTGTCAATTTCTGGCAAAAAAAAGTGTACAGTACTGAAACACTGTACACATTATGTACAATCCTCCAAACCAAATCAAGATTATTTCACTTAAAACATTAGTCAGTAGTGGGTAAAAGCCAGAGGGCCTTGAGAAAAACTACTTAACCTTCTGTATGCTCAAACACAATGAACACAAATCTACGGCCTCCTTATCACCAGTCAGAGATGCTTCTGTCTGAGCTTCTGTGGCCGGCTGAGTGATTTTATTAGTTTCAATAATTCAAGCAAGTCAAAGTTTATCCTTATAACTTAACCCTGCAAGCACAGTTGCAGAAAATTCTTGAGCAGTACACAATCTTTTTTTTACAGACAAAACATTGCTCAGCCAAGTGTGAAAATAGGTCAAGGACAATAATGGTTGACAACAACGGCTATGTGTGTGTGACATCACGAAAACACATCTATATAATTTTGACCCCCTTGAGCCCCACTTTTATATAGTAAAACTGGTGTTTGCAGGGATAAACCTTATTTTCTTATTTCTTCTCTAAAATAAAGATTATGAAAACTCGTCAGAACCACATCGATGAGGCGGTTCTAATCTATTCCCAAAATCTATATTTTGAGCAGAAATATCGAGATGGTTCTACATGTACCCACAATCTATATTTTGAACAGAAATAAGAAAAATATCACAGTTTTTCATCTTAAAATTTTCCTTTTTCCACCAATAAAATTAACAACGTATTTGTATAGGCTGTTTTCGTAATGAAGTTTCAATAGACTAGAGGCCTTGGTGTTTGAGAAACGAAGCTAAACACAGACTTAATATTATTAACCCTTCTCTTGCTGAATATTCATTTACGCCACACCCATTTCTGTCTATCAACCAATCAAATTACTTGATGTAATTTATTGCTACAAATTCATAAACTGAATACCAAACAGTGTAGATCCTGATCAGATGGCTTCTTCAGAAGCCATCTGATCTGGATCTACACTGTTTCCAAAGATAGGGGTTGTCGTGAACAGCATGATAAGAGTTAAAGCCGACAGCAACGACAACGATGATGAAAAATGATCCCTATGACACTCTGCTAGCTGATGCAGTCGTGACAAAGATGGTCTCCCTTTGAAAACAGGCACATGGCAACTAACTGTTCATCTCAATTCATTTCGACAACACTTCCGTGTGAAATAGTGCATTCTTTCAGATATCTCCAAAATGGTTAATTTCTGCTGAAAATTTAGGAAATTATTCTCAAATACACCACAACCTCTTTATAACACTATTGATGGGGGCCAAAGCAGAAACCGTGTTAGTTAAACAACCGTGTTATATCCAAACAAAAATGTATAGATTATATAGAAAAATGACCATTTATGGTCATTTTTCTATATAATCTATACATTTTGGGGATCCATCTGGAAACCGTGTTATATCCAAAACCGTGTTATAATGAACCGTGTTATAATGGGATTGCGGTGTATTCTCAAAACATAGGTTGTAGGTGTTCGTTAGAACCGCCTCGCCGAGGTGGTTCTAACGAGTACCAACAACCTATGTCTTGGACCAGAAATAAGAACTAGAGGGCCATGATTAGCGGGATCGCTCACCTGATCCATAAAGTAACATGTGGGCCCCTGGGAGAGCCATTATTGGCCCCAGGCTATAATTTGAATTATCTTGGTAGTGGTCTAAAAAGTGAAGCTTCATACCAAATATCAAAGACCAGAGTCTTCTGGTTTCAGACAAGAAGATTTTTAAAGGTTTTCCTTATATAAGTCTATATAAATCTTGGAGTCCCTGGGGCGGGCCATTTTTGGTCCCAGGGCTATAACTTGAACAATCTTGGTAGAAATCCACAAGACAAAGCTTCATACCAAATATCAAAGACCTTGGACTTCTGCTTTCAGACAAGAAGATTTTCAAATATTTTCATTGCCCTGACTTCTATTTCCTAGGGCTATAATTCGAACAATTTTGACAGAAGTCCACTTGATGAAGCCTCACACCAAATATCAAAGACCTGGGCTTTGCGGTTTCAGATTAGAAGATTTTTTTAAATTTCCCTATATAAGTCAATGTAAAACCAAAGGGCCCCGGGGTGGAGGCATTTATGGCCCAAGGGCTATGATTTGAACAATCTTGGAAGAGGTTCACTAGATGAACCTATACACCAAATATCGAAGACCTTGGCCATGCGGTTTCGGAGACTTTCCCTGTATAAGCCAATGTTAAACCAAAGGGCCCGCAGGAGGGACCTTTTGTCACACTAGGCCATAATTTGAACAATCTTGATAGAGGTCCACTAGATGAAGCTTCATACCAAATAACAAAGAACTGAGCCTTACGGTTTCAGAGAAGAAGATTTTTAAAGATTTTCCCTATATAAGTCTATGTAAAACCAAAGGGCCCTCAGGGCGGGGGCATTTATGGCCCCAGGGATATAATTTGAACAATCTTGGTAGAGGTCCACTAGATGTAGCTTCATACCAAATATCAAATACCTGAGCCTTGTGGTTTTAGAGAAGAAGATTTTTAAAGATTTTCCCTATATATGGCTATGGAAAACCAAAGGGCCCCGGGGCGGGGACATTTTTGGCCCTAGGGCTATAATTTGAATAATCTTGATAGAGGTTCCCTAGATGAAGCTTCACACCAAATATCAAAGACCTGGGCCTTGCAGTTTCAGAGAAGAAGATTTTTAAAGATTTTCCCTATATAAGCCTATGTAAAACCAAAGGCACCCGGGGCGGGGGCATTTTTGGCCCTAGGGCCCTAATTTGAACAATCTTGGTAAAGGTCCACTAGATAAAGTTTTATATCAAATATCATAGACCTGGGCCATGCGATTTCAGAGAAGGAGATTTTTAAAGATTCTCCCTATATAAGGCTATGTAAAACCAAAGGCCCCTGGGGCGGGGGCATTTTTGGCCCCAGGGCTATAATTTGAACAATCTTGGTAGAGGTCTACTAGATGAAGCTTCATACCAAATATCAAAGACCTGGGCCTTGTGGTTTCAGAGAAGAAGATTTTTAAATATTTTCCCTATATAAGCCTATGAAAAAACCAAACGGCCCAGGGGTGGGGGCATTTTTGGCCCTAGGGCTATAATTTGAACAATCTTGATAGTGGTCCACTAGATGAAGCTTCAGACCAAATATCAAAGACCTGGGTCTTGCGTGGCGGGGGCATTTTTGGCCCTAGGGCCCTAATTTGAACAATCTTGGTAGAGGTCCACTAGATGAAGTTTCATACCAAATATCATAGACCTGGGCCATGCGGTTTCAGAGAAGAAGATTTTTAAAGATTCTCCCTATATAAGCCTATGTAAAACCAAAGGCCCCTGGGGCGGGGGCATTTTCTGTCCCAGGATTATAATTTGAACAATCTAAGTACAGGTCTACTAGATGACACTTCATACCAAATATCAAAAACCTGGACCTTGTGGTTTCAGAGAAGATTTTTAAATATTTTCCTTATATAAGCCTGTGAAAAAAACCAAAAGGCCCAGGGGCAGGGGCATTTTTGGCCCTAGGGCTATAATTTGAACAATCTTGATAGTGGTACAGTAGATGAAGCTTCACACCAAATACCAAAGACCTGGGCCTTGCTGTTTCAGAGAAGAAGATTTTTAAAGATTTTCCCTATGTAAATATGTTCTATAAAAGGGTTATCCTTTGGAAGCAAAGAATACACCACAGAAGTTAAAAATATGGAGAGTACATGTTTTCTGGGCCAGACTAGCTAGTTTCGGCCAATTAGGCCTCATCAGTGACCCTCAGATATTTTCAAAATTCCACAATGGAATCAATGATCCCAAAGGACAAGAAAATATAATCTACACTATGATGTAGGGCAGGGAGACGTTTTACTGCCACCACACATTCCCACACACAAGCTGTAGTGAAGTTAAATATGTTCTATAAAAGGGATATCCTTTGGCAGCAAGGAATACACCACAGAAGTGAAAAATATGGAGTGTACATGTTTACTGGGCCAGACTAGCTAGTTTTGGCCAATTAGGCTTCATCAATTAAGCCCATCTAAAACCAAAGGCCCCCGGGGTGGGGGCATTTTTGGCCCCAGGGCTATAATTTGAACACTCTTGGTATAGGTCCACCAGATGAAGCTTTATACCAAATATCAAAGGCCTGGGCCGTGATGTCTCAGAGAAGAAGATTTTTTAAATTTTCATTATAAAAATCTATTTTAGCTCCTCTTACCTAGAGGTGCAACTGACCGTAACCATTTAAAAAACTTTGAAAGGGGACCACCTTAGGATCATTCCTGTGAAGTTTGGTCAAAATCCGATCAGTGGTTTCGGAGATGTTGTTTGAAGAAAAAGTTTACGCACGCACGCATGACGGACAAAAAGTGATCCCAAAAGCTCACCTTGTCACTACGTGACAGGTGAGCTAAAAGCAATGTATATCCCTGTGAATCCCTGTTTTCTCTTGTCACAGTTGGGTTTAGACAGGTGTTCATTTCAGGGATTTGTTTACATTACGTTACTTTTGAACCGGCCCCGATAGCTAAGTTGGTAGAGTGTCCGCTCCGGGGAATGGGAGGTCAAGGGTTCGATCCCGGGCTGCGACATACCAAAGTCGTTAAGAATGGCACTAGTTGCCCCTCCCTTGACACTCAGATTTACGGGGTAGAGCTAGGACTGGTCGACCCAGTGTCAGGATAATGTGAATGGGTGTGGTATCATGTAATGTGTCTGGGACATGATACTTCAGTGAGACAGCACTATAAAAGTTAGCATTGAGCTCCCTGTCGCAACCAAACACCGTCATGATATGACTGAAAATTTGTTGAAAGCGACGTTAAACCAGAATTCACACACACACACACGTTACCTTTGTAATAAGCTTGAGCTACTGCTGATGTAAAACTGTTCATAATTCCATAACCTATACTGCTTTCTTGTGCGTATTTCTCACCGGACTTAATCTTCATCTTCTTCAAATAACTATGATCTGAGAGAAGAACTGACAGCATTGTAAACTCACACGGAGAGCCCAGTTTTGCACCTGGAAAATAAACGTTCAATTAACCTCTAAACACCATAATACAGTCGAACTTCGATGGCTCGATCCCCTTTGGGACCATGAAAATTTATTTGAGGCAGCGGTAGTTCGAGCCACTGAAGGTTATTGCCAAGAGGCATAACGAGATACTTTTGAACATTTTTTGATGTTATATAATGAAAATGTTTGCTGTGTGTACTCATTAGAATCGCCTCACCGAGTCAATTCTAATGAGTACGCACAGCATACATTTGTAATATAAAAGACTAAAATCTCCTTAATCATTCCCCACCATTTCTTATCTTGAGGATTTCCCTAGGGACTCAAGTACGAGTTCGACACAACCATGGTAAACGAGCCATCGGTGTTCGAGCCATCGAAGTTCTACTGTACTATTCATTGTAACATGGTTTTGGATATCACACAGCTTAACCCTTCTCTTGCTGAATATTCAGTTTAGCCACACCCATTTCTGACTTTGAACCAATCAGATTACTTGATGTAATTTATTCATACAAAGCCATAAACTTAATGTCAAACAGTGTAGATCCTGATCAGATGGCTTCTTCAGAAGCCATCTGATCTCGAACTACACTGTTTCCAAAGATCAGGGTTATCGTGAACAGCAAGATAAGGGTTAAAGATGGACCAAAAATGTATAAACTACACAGAAAAATGACCATAAAATTAAATGTTTATTTTTTTGACTACCGGTAATCTTTTCGCCGGCCTCGGTAGCTCACTTGGATGTGCGTCTGACTGGTGATCAGGAGGACACTGTTTTGATACCTGCTGGGGTCAGCAACATTCTTTCTTGGAAACTGATCAAGAAATCTTTTCCACCGTCATTCTCTCCCTTACAATGATTCAATTAGTGCAGTTGTCAGTTTCCTGCAAAAGAACGTACACTGTACTGGCTAACAGTGTACATACAAGCCTGCCCAGGAAAAAGTGTGGATAGGTGAACTGACCGGCTGAAAAATGACCTAAATAGTGCTGACTGGGCCATTTAACTCCAATACAAACAAACACTAACCTTTTCATTTTTGTTTGGACATAACATGGTTGTTTTATTTACAGATTTTGCTTTGGCCGCCAATAATGGCATTATTAAGGGGCTGTGGTATAAACCGAACACCGTATTTTTCCTTTGGAAGCAGAGTTTATGTTTATAAAAGCATCTCCAGGAATAAACAACATGAAGTCCAAAACTAGAGCAGTGTTTGTAAAACACTATACCCCAAACCACATGTTATCCAAGTTTTGTCAAAATCCAAAAAGTGATACAACAACTTTAAGTCAAACCTGGTACTTGTTGCTAGCCAACTCCCCCAGTGTCCATTCAATGTGAAAAACTTACAATACACCTGCTGCATTTTTTTTTAATCCACACAACCCCATGTAGAGGGGGCATGTTGAAAAGGATTAAATCTGAAACGAATACCGCGGATATGCACAGATCGCAAGGTGTGTACACTTCGTCACTGTAAAGGCTGGCAGTGGGATGTAGTGTGGGCTCATAAACAGGGGCCAGTTGTTCAAAACTAATGATGTCGTTAGCTAACAAATTGTTAAAACATTGATCATCTAATAATATTATGGTAAATGTACTAATATTTTTGCTGAAAAAATGTGAGTAGCTTCTCACATTTCATCAGCAAAAATACCAAAATTTTAGATAATATAATTGCTAGTACTGTTAACAATATGACCATTTACGAGCTTTGAACAACTGGACCCAGAAACTTGGTGGACCAAAACAACTAGACTGCAAGGTTGCGGGAGTTCAAAAAATTTGTGGCAGATGTTAGTCTTTGATTTGACCTACATTGTAAACTGGTGTGATTCAACTGAAATTACTTACCAGTGCTGACTGAATGCCGAATATTTTCTGTAAACTGTCCAAGTACTGTGGGGTAGTAAGAGAGCTCCGGAATGGAGAGAACTTGACTGTTAAACATCTCATGGTTTCTGGGGTAAAACTGTATAACAGAACAAAAAGGCACTGCTTTATACCATGACTTTTAACCCTTGCCTTATCTTTGAAACAATGTAGATCCAGATCAGATGGCTTCTGAAGAAGCCATCTGATCAGGATCTTCATTGTTTGCCATCCAGTTTATGAATTTGCTGCAGTAATTTGCATCAAGTAATCTGATTGGCTGATAATCAGTAGTGGGTGTGACATATTTAAATATTCAGCAGGACAAGGGTAAATGTTGTCATAGCAATAGATATGGTAAGTATATTGTGATTATTGAAGGATAGCTTTCCTTACTTTTCCATATAAACATATGTTGTGGGTATTCAATAGAATTGCCTTTGAAGAGGTGGTTCTAATGAATACCCACAACATAGGTTTTTTGGGCAAACTGACAAAAACTATCCTTCAGTTATCTTGTTTGTTGCTATAAGTTCTAGCTCTTGTCCTGCTGAACCCGGATATGCCTTACCTTTCAAACAATGTAGATCCAGATCAGATGGCTTCTGAAGAAGCCATCTGATCAGGATCTTCATTGTTGATCAACTATATTGTGAATTTTTTGCAATAATTTGCATCAAGTAATCTGATTGGTTGATAATCAGTAGTGGGTGTGGCATATTTAAATATTCAGCAGAACAAGGGCTAGGAGAGAATGTAAGTAAAATGTACACAGATGAGTGGCTCAAACACCTTTGAGACTAAGAAAATCTGCTGGCGATTGGGGTTGATTGAGTCTATGTCAGAGGTTACTACTAGACATAAATTAATGGGAATTATTCAGGTTTTTATGTAGTAAATTTTTCTGATGGTATGTAAAATAAACTGTCATGCTGTGTGTACTCATTAGAACCAGCTTATCGAGGTAATTTTAACGAAAATGAAGAATATCTCCTTAATTTATCCTTCCCTTTTTCTTGCGAAAACATTCTTTCGAGGAGATTTTTCATGGAATCTTTTCTACGGTCATTCTCTCTCTTCTGCTGATTCAAGAAGGGCAGATGTCAGTTTCTGGCGAAAGAATGTGCACTGTACTGGTGAACCGCTTACGTATACGCCTTCCCAGGAAAAATGTGGATAGGTAAACTGACCAGCTCATATATGATCTAAATAGTGTTGACAGGGCCGTTAAACTGCAATACAAACAAAACTGTAATGATCCTAAGTATTGGGACAGGTAGGCCTAAGCAAGCATTGCAGACCCAGATCAGACTGCTCCTTCAGTATACACTATTTGCCATTATGTCTGCATCTTTTGGACTGCTTGCTGGGTTGTGAATAAAATTTGTTCAAGTTTTAGGAGAATTACAGCAAGTCCTCAAGGTGTCCCAATTTTAGAATTTTTACGGTAACCCTTGTCCTGCTGACACATGATATGCTCTACCTTTGCAAACAGTATAAATCCAGTCAATGGCTTCTGAAGAAGCCATCTGATCAGAATCTACATGGAGGATCTTGCATGAGTGTTCGTGAATTATTGAATTTATTAAACGAGTAGAGGAAAAGGGATAAAATGCGAGGCTTTGCAGAGCATTTTATCGCTTTTCCTAAACGAGTTTAATAAATTCAATAATACTTGAGCACGAATGCAAGATTCTATTTATCATATGACTTTTAAAACGCATTTTATTCACGACTGTTTACAAAAATGTCAATATTCCACCATTAGTAAACGCGACGTCGTTAAGGACGTCGTATATGTAACGTTACGGGACGTAACTACCTAATTTGCATATTTAATCCACTAGTGGATTATCGAAAATATTAAATGGCGTTATTACACTCTCAGACGCGAAGTCATATGATAAAGTTTGTCATTCAATTTACGAATTTGAATAAATCACATCAAGCAATCTACATCTAACTGGCTGAAAGTCAGAAATGGGTGTGTCTAAATCAGTTTTTTTCAACAGGATAGGGGTTAATGTTCACTGAGAAAGTCCACTAAAATAGCCTGTGCAGAGAAAAAGGAGCAAGTGGGCATGTACAACCAGTAAAGCGACTCAGATCAGTCTTTTCGTATTTAAGAAATAGATAAGTGTCAGTGATTTGTTGAGTAATAAATAATAGTTTGGAGGTCTGTTGTCAAGTAGATCAAATCACGAGTGCTATGTACTCGTAATTTGTCTACTTACAACTGGCTAACAAATTGTGAATAACACACACCAGAACTGATCTATATTGATTCTAACTAGGGCTGGCTAATCGGAGCTGAAAAGTTAATCTATTATCAGCCCTGTCATTGTGATTGATAATCGATTAGTAATCGCTAAGGTTTTTGTCATCATTTTACCTGTCTGGCTTTCTGTCCGAGCATGACTCTTACCATATGTTGCACTTTACCATATGTATATGAACAGACAGGCCTGAGCAAACAGTGTAGACCCAGATGACATGCCGCATTCTGTGGCGTCTCATCAGGGTCTGCACTGTTTGCCACTCATACAGCTATTTTAGGCATAACTTTGGGTAGTAAATTGTACCAATCAAGTAATCGATTAATAGCAAATCAGAAATGATAATCATTTTTGTGGAATTTATCGATCAATTAATCGGTTATACGATTAATCGTGTCAGCCTTAATTCTAACACACTAAAAATCAAAAATTATTTTGTTGTTTCTTTCGAATTCTCACAAACCTTTTACCATTGTTATAGAAATATGATCAATATTATTGACTGTATCAGACATAGTAATGTTTTTGATGCAAGAAGATGTTTCACCCTATAACACCATAGAAACTTTGAGTGTTGTTGTAAAGAGGCAGCTTTGCCATACATGTGATATTTTCTTGAACCAAAATAGGGAGATTTTGATTTTTAAATAGGGAGATTTGGGTCTCAAATAGGGAGATTTTTCCATGGCTAAAGGTGATCTTTTTTTTCTGAAACTTGACATATCAAGCACGTTATAAGCACTTGTAATGTGAAGTAACTATCATGTTTGTCTTAGAACTTACCGGTAATTTTGAATTATTTCTGTTCAAGCTGCATTAAAATTAAACTAATGTATTTATACTTAAACCATATTCTGTGGGTGCTCCCTGAGGCAGTTCTAAAGAGTACCCACAACCTGTGTCTTTGAGCAGAAATATTGGCCCAATAAATAAGGGAGAAGTGACTTCTGAAGTTCTCTCTCCTGGGAAAATATGGAGAAGTCTAGGGAGAAGTGAGTGTGACTGGGTGAGAGACAAAGTTGGTGTAATGAGGTCTACTGTAAAGCCCAATTTAGAAAATATGGGGTTTACAGGGGTGTACATACATATACCCCTTCCTTGTGCTCAAAAGTGAAAATGTTATAACCAAACAAACATTAATAGATTATAAAGAAACATGACAGTGCATGATATTTTTTGGTAATACATGTAATGTATAAAAAATGGGTAAACTGTCATTTGTTATATCAAAACCTTGATATAATGAATATTGTTATAAAAAGGCTTATGGGTAGGCATTAAATATTCAAAATAAATGGACAAAAAATATAAATTTCACTAACCAGTCAGGTGCATAACCTATACAAGTTATTTTTTTATAACCTGTTACAGTTATAAAGTCACATACCGCCATTGAATTTCAAAGTGAGGCTATAGAAAATAACTTGTTTAGGTTATGTCACAAGTTGTTTAGGATTATGTTAAATTGAAAAATACGAAAATATTAACGTGAATGTGTTAATATTCTCGTCACCCCACTCTTGTTTGAAACAAGTGCGTACAGCTTTTTAGACGATGCGTACAAAGAATTTCGATTTCAATCATCAAATTAAAGTCTTCTTTCCATTTTAAAATTGTCGCCACATGCGGCAAAATTGCGATAAGGTGGGAATTCAAGTTTTAAAACCATTAATTTTACCGTTTTGGCGCTCAAAATCCACTCAAAAAACGACTTTTTTTTCTGAATGAATACTCCATCGTGTTGATGAATCCACCATCTTGTTAGAAAGAGCCCTTCTCGTGGAATCTCACGATAACGTTATAATGATGCAAAACGCAGCGAATTTCAAAAAAGAAGAGAAAAACTAGGCTGATTTTTACCGATTCTCGAAAAACCAAATGTAACGCAAATGAGTTATTTTTTTTTTAACCTGTTCAGGTTATGCACCTGACTGCTAACATGAAGTTCACTGTGCCAGTCACAAATCTTTTGAAAAGCCAGTACTTGTAAAAAAGCATTTTCAAGGGGAGCAACTGTGCTATAAGAAAATTAATTGATATTTTCATGACGTTCAATGAATACTGGGTATTGACTGGTAAATTATTACTATTTTTCACTTACAAGATTAAATTTTCTGCCTATTCATGAAAAATGGGAAATTACTGATATACATGTATAAGGTTTAGAAACGAGTCAATGATAATCGATAATCGTAACTTCGTTGGTAACACCATTTTCAAGAATTTTAATCTTTTGGGTTTTTTTTGGTTTGATTTGAGGTTTAACATCCCCGTCAACACAATTTTTGTCATTTTGGAGACATTGCTTCCAATTTTGTGGAACTTTTACCCGACATTGAGATGAAATGACACCTCAATCCCCGTCGCCCAATGAAACCAATAGGGTTTATAAGCATGGACGGTCCGACTCACAGCAATTTTTCTGGGCAGGCTTAGACCTGCTAAGGGGATTACCAGTACTCATGTGCGGTTGGTATCAGCTCTACGTGGAAGCATCGTGCAGCCCAATCTATTTCTTCAAGCCACGATGGACGGGGCGGAGAATTTTAATCTGATATATATAAATGAATAAAACATAATAGAAGTCCCTCATACAAAATGTGACTGCACCAAAGACCGCATGCTTTAGACATACCTGTACAGTGTAAATAAAAGCACGCAAACACTGCATGATACCCCACCACTGCAAGATAATATGGTTATAGCCTTGCCCATAATAGTGGTACTTTTAAGTGTTATAGTTATCTGTAAAACTTCACTAAGGCATTCAATATAGTAAAGGAACTACATACATGTATATCAAAAGGGCAGATAATACAATAACCAGAAAAGCAGAGTGACTGTCCTTGGCAATAATATGTGTCCTTTAGTGTTTTAAAATTTGAAGAAAATCCATGAAAAGATTCTTTTAAAAGTTATTGATCGCAAACTCCAAAAAAAAATTGTGAGAAATTAATCAAGTTATCGGTCGGAAATGGTGTGGATGGACCGACGAACGGACAGACACCGGAGGGTATATTATAATACCCCAGAACTATCGTGTGATGGGGTATAACAAAAAGAAGAAAAGAAAAAAAAGTCATTCCCGATATAAACATGTAGGCACAATTTGAAAAAAAAAAAATGTGAAAAATTAATCAAGTTATCGGTCGGAAATGGTGGGGATGGACGGTCGGACAGACGGACGGACGGACAGACACCGGAGGGTATATTATAATATCCCAGCACTATCGTGTAATGGGGTATAACAAAAAGAAGAAAAGGAAAAAAAAAAAGGTAAAAAAGAGGAATGAAAAACAAAAAATGAGAAAAAAAAAAGGAAAAAAAAAAAAAAATTCATTGCAAAAAGAAAGAAAAGAAAAATAAACGGAAAAAAAGAAAAGAAAAAACGAGAAAAAAAGGAAAAAAAAAAAGAAAATTCCATTCCTCCACGGGGGTTTGAACTCACGCCCCTCAGATTCATAGCACAAATTAATCCAGTTATTGGTCGGAAATGTTGGGGATGGACGGACGGACAGACACCGCAGGGTATATTGTAATACCCCAGCACTATCGTGTGATGGGGTATAACAAAAAGAAGAAAAGGGTGAAAAAAAAAAGGGAAAAAAAAAGGAATGAAAAACCAAAAATGAGGAAAATTAAAAAAAACTAGAGCTGTCAGTGAAACTGACTAGGGCCCCGGCAGCGCTATCAGAGGAGTAGGAAAATGTTGATGTTAAAAAAGACGTTTTTTTTTCCTTTCACCTCTAAGTATGACCTTGACCTTTGAGGTACGGACCTGGGTCTTGCGAGTGACACACTGTCACATTATGGTTAATATTTCTGCTAAGTAATATTTAAATCCATCCAGGTATAAGAAAGTTATAGATTGGACACAATAAAAAAGACGCTTTTTTGACCTTTTATCTCTAAGTATGACCTTGACCTTTGAGGTACGGCTGTGGGTCTTGCGTGTGACACTTCGTCACATTATGGTTAACATTTCTGCCAAGTAATATTTAAATCCATCCAGGAATAATAACAAAGTTATTAATTGGACACAGGAAAGACCCTTTTTTGACCTTTAACCTCTAAGTATGACCTTGACCTTTGAGGTACGGACCTGAGTCTTGCGCGCAACACTCCATCACATTATGGTTAACATTTCTGCCAAGTAATATTTAAATCCATCCAGGAATAAGAAAGTTATGGAGGATAAAAAAATTTGTGGACGGACAGACGGACAGACAGACAGACGGACGGACAGAGTGATGCCAAGTAATATTTAAATCCATCCAGGAATAATAAAAAGTTATGGAGGATAAAAAAATTTGTGGACGGACAGACGGACAGACGGACGGACAGACAGACAGACGGACGGACAGAGTGATTACTATAGGGCACCCACACTTTCAGTGCGGGGCCCTAATAAATAAATTCATTGCCAAAATGAAAAAGAAAGAAAAAGAAAAAACGAAAAAAAAAAAAATTTCCATTCCTCGACGGAGATTTGAACTCACGCCCCTCAGATTCATAGTCAACAATAGGATTTGAAGTCCAGCACTCTAACCACTACACTGGCAGTGATAATCAATATATTTCATAAATTAAAGGAATAAATGCGCAGAAACTATTTAATGGGAATTGTTAACGACCAACTTTTCGTTAAATGTTAACGCATTTTGTGTATTCACAACACAAAACCTGCTTATTATGGTCGTTTATACATCAGTGCAGTTTCATCCAAATATTCCATATAGTAAAGGAATAAGTCCCCAAAAACCATTTAATCGGAATTTTTAACGACCATAATTCCGTTAAATGTTAATGTATTTTGCCCATTTACAATCCCAAACCACTCATACCCAATGCCAATGTGTATACAAAATTTGAAGAAAATCCGTGAAAAAATATTCAAGTTATTGATCGGAAACGCCCCAAAACCCCTTATTTTGAACTAAAAAGGGCCATAACTCTGTCAAATGTTAACGGATTTTGCCCATTAACAATCCCATACCACTCATTCCCGATATATACATGTATGCAAAATTTGAAAAAAATTCGTTAAAAATTACTCAAGTTATCGATCGGAAATGGTGCGGATGGACGGACGGACGGACGGACATACGGACGGACGGACGGACACCGGAGGGTATATCATAATACCCCGCCACTATCGTGTGGTGGGGTATAAAAATGCATAATTTTGTGCACAAGCTAATGGGCAGATATACCTGTGAATTACACAATCTTATGTAGGCCTAATCTTAATTGGCACTCATTACAATTAAAAAAAAACTTTGTGCAATCAACCCGAGATTAATGACACCACACGGACCTGAAACAGCCAGTAGATCGAAGGATTTTTGGCGCCCATCTGTCGCTTTACCGTTATTGACAAGTGATTTTTTTTCTAATGGGATAAAGGTATCGCAAAGGTATTTTACTACGGTGAACACTTAAATGATTGACCCGCAAAAAAAAGACTTCTGGAAAATTGTATTGTCAGGAGATAAGGGCCGTTGGACGGGAGACTGGAAGCTGTGGTTCTATGGAGTGTGATAGCTCAGTGGTAAGTGCACTTGCCTCTGATGCTAGAGGTCATGGATTCGATCTCCGGCAGCGGCAATAAAATGTCGGTGTCCGAACATGCTCCATTGGCATCATTTGTATGGATGAATGTCATTAAGTGCACCATCCTCATTAAGAGAACCATTAAGAGAACCATCCCCTGTGCGGGTTAAAGATCCCTACCGTAATTACATGATTACTTAGTAGGCTTTAGTACCGAATTTGGTGTAAAACAGACTATCCATTATGAAACAATGGCTAGTTGAATTAGCTGTCAGGTGCAACACTGTGAAAATCAGCGAAATTCACAAAATCCCTGAGTGGTAAAGGGTTATGAAGAAAATCCTAACTGACCAAAATAATGTTTTTTCATCATTTCATTGCAAGAAACAATATTTCAGATATAATTAATGCATTTTAGGTTAAAATTAAGTATGTTCACAGATTTCAGTTAACCCTTTACCACTCAGATACGTGTTTTTACGTGTCTGCACCCCCCCACCCCCATTTTAAGCCCCAGAAGCACCTAAAATCTGCATTTCTACCTCTGGATAGTTATGTTTGCTTTAGGATTTGTTGGGCAAAAAAGTGACCTGTTTTTTCGTGCGCCTCCCCACTAAAAATATTCTGAGGGGGATTGAAGGGGGGCAACGCCCCCTCACATCCCGAAAAATTTTGGGTATGGCCCAACCGACCGCTAAAATTTATATCTGAGGGTGTCTTGGGTCAAAAATGCCTGAAAATTGATGCTGATAAAACATGCTGCAAACAGTGAAAATGGCCAGTGCCAAACACCTTAATTGTTGCCTTGACAGCTGTGTGAAGATTAAAATAAGGTCAAAAATTCATGTGAAAACGCACTTTTTGCCAACTTTGAGATGCCCCCTCTTTACCATGACAACAATGATCAAGTCATGAAAGGTTGCATTTGAAAGGCTACTGCCCAATGAACATTTGTACCGAATTTGGTGTAAAACAGACTCCATTATGAAACAATGGCTAGTTGAATTTGCTGTCAGGTGCAACACTGTGAAAATCAGCGAAATTCACAAAATCCCTGAGTGGTAAAGGGTTAAATGACAATATGATTTGGAAATTGGAAATGTTTAATATATAACAATGGAACAGTCCATCAAAATCAGGGTTTTCATTAAGAGGCGGCAGGAGGCCAAAATGACTGCCTCAATTGATTTTCTGGTCGCCTCAAATGTTACTTTTGTTAATTAAACTCTTATGAAACAGTAGAATTTGGCCGCCTCAAACTGGTGACTGGCCCCTTAAGAAAAAATTAAGTGAAAACCCTGCAAAATACAATGGGTTACAGTATATAAACAAACCTCAGGTAATGGTCTTTCAGTTCTTATCTGAAAGTTTACATTGTGGTCAGCCTGAAATCTGCTGTTGTTCTGCGGTTCATAGTTTGGATCTAGCTTTCTGGCAATTGGCCAGAGCCTCTTCACTCCATGACGATCCCAGAATGCTTTAACTTTTACATTGTCATCAAACAGTGAGTTTAAAAGATGTTCATGACGGCTCACAAGACCAGCATACAAAGCTGAAAGTATTTCTTTAACATAGTTATGTGTTAAGTTATAGTCAGCTGATTTTGCTATTCTTCTTTGTTTGAACCTGTCCATGTTTCGGGAGTTTGCCATTTCAATTGTTTCTTGGACAGCTGTCTTGCTATTTTCCATTTCCTCGCTAATGTCAATATTTCTATAAAGTTCAGGAAGCCCTTCAGCCATATGGGTTTTCATGATGTTGAGTTGGTAATCCAATACCCCCGGTTGCAGCTGGACATCAGGAAACATCCATGTTCTGAATGATTCTTTAGTAAGATGGTCTATCTTATCTTTAGCAGTAACTAGTTTCGCGACTTCTTGTTTCTGACTGTCCCAAAGCCAAGCAACTTTACTGGGCATAGATCCCCAGTCATTTCCGTCAGGAAAGTGAGGTTTAATCGGTGGATATTCGGCAACATCGTTGACTTCTAAATATGCTGCACTGGTGTGCTGGCTTCTGTGCGATAAATATCGCCTGGTAAAACAAGAAAAACAAATGTTCCTCATCCGAAATCCATTGACGGAGGCTGCCATCTTTTTTTAGCCGTGCTTGTTTCAGCTTGATGTCATTTCGATCCGACTAAGCACCGAAAGGGGGTGGCTAACCGTTGGTAACAAAGTGGAAGTAAAACAAAGATCAGGAATCGATACAATTTAACAGACATGTTAAGTCTCCCTAAAATCGCGGGAGACACCCGGAAAAAAATAGCTTTCGTCACGCCTCAGTTACTGTTATGTCGAAAATTCCTCCACTTCCTGGAGCACCGTCGTTAGAGACGTATCACTTCATCCAGTCTTAAAAAATACTATCTCACAAAATAAGATGGGACTGGCCCGCTGTGTGTGCATCGTTCCCATTAGTGGATCAGAATAAAACGTATTTACAGCAGCATAGTTTACAAGTCGGCGCACACAATAAAAAGCTATATACAGGTTGTCAGCAAATGTTCTTGCACAACTCTTAACCTCACCCCGGCCATGAATTTATACACACTTGTTGAGTATTGCTGATCTTCTGGAGTGCAGCACGAAACAAAGTCCCCTGGCGATACCCCATATATGGGATCTAACCGCATTGTCGATGTCCATAAACTTGGAATTGTCAAGGATCAACTGTACTTTATCTGAACTGTTAAGCTGAGACCACCACTGGCTTCCACGATGATCTGTGAGCAGCGACTGTAACTTCTCGATAAACGGTTTCCGTACCTCTTGAAGACGCCCGCACACCAGCATAAAATGCGTGATATCCTCGGAACCCCCCTCAAGGAAATAAAGTACGCCGGTCATGCCAAATTCCTGGGAATGTACTTTGACAGCAATCTAACTTGGAGACTGCACATTGAAAACCTGGTGTCCAGGTCCCAGCGGGACCTAAATGTGCTAAGGGCGGTCTCGGGGGCAAACTTTGGAGCGGACAAGAAAACCCTGATCAAAATGTACACAGCACTCATAAGAAGCAAAATTGATTATGGCTGCCAAGCATACGCGTCTGCGGCGCCCTTACACCTGAAAAAACTAGATAGCATACAGGCCACAGCCCTCCGAATCGCTACTGGGGCATACAGGGGAACGCGGAACCTGGACCTGGAGATTGAATGCAGCGTCATGCCTCTGCACCTGCCGAGGGATGAACTGCAACTCAAGTACTGGGCCCGCTCAAGCAGTCTTAGGGAAAGTCTCCCCATAAACGAAATGATCGCCGACACGCCCAATCATGTTAAAAGAGATAGGTTAAGAGGAAAGATCCCCTATATTATCAAAGTCCAGGACCTAATTAAAAACCTTGACCTCGAGCAGGTCAAAACAGCGGAACAAACATATCCGGAAGTTTTTAACTTAAGAAGCCTATGCGCAAAAACAACACTAACGGGTGTCATAAAGAAAAATGAAACATCACAGTAAAAATGCAATGAGATCGCAGAATCACATATCAGTGAAAACTATAAGCAAGCGCTTAAAATTTTCACTGATGGAAGCAAAGATGCTGACAAAAAAGAAATGGGGTGTGCTTTCACAATACCAGAATTAAACTTCGACCAAAAATTCAAACTTAACCAGCACCTCACAGTCTACACTGCAGAACTTATAGCCATACAAAAAGCTTTGGAATGGATACAGGAACAAAAACCCGATAGTGTTGTTATACTAACAGACTCATTAAGCTCAATACAAAGCATAAACTCTGGGAATAGCACTACAAGACCAGATATACTGCAGGACATTCATATCCTAATACACAAAATTCTAAAACAAGGTATCACCCTGAACATAGATTGGATCCCCTCCCACTGCAACGTGCAGGGGAATGAGCGCGCAGACACACTGGCCAAAGAAGCTCTGACCCGGGGAAAGGCACTTGACTACCTCCCCACCCCACAAGAAGTATACGCAATCATTAAGGCCAGCATCAAAAAGGAATGGGCGCGCATATGGCAGGGACAACACGGCTTTAGACGCTCGATCTGTCAGTCCTTGACCCTGAAATTGGTACAATATAGCGACAGCCGAAAGCTCGATCGCATATATACACGACTAAGACTCGGGGTCAACGGACTAAATGCACACAACATCTTCTATAGCGAGGCCGATCCATTATGCGGGCACTGTGGCGGGGTGGAGTGTGTTCAACACTACCTCGCAGAGTGCCCCGCACACGGCCCTGCCAGAAGGGAACTAAAGGGAGAACTTACAACATTAGGATACCAAGGGGAGATAAACGCGGTTTCTCTGCTCAATCTAAATTCACAGGAAATGAGGGACGCGGTCTTCAAATTCTTTGAGAAAACAAACTACCTGGACAAAATATAGGGGAAAACTAAGGGCGCAGACTAAATTTAATCGCATTGTACCGTAAAACACACCCCGTACGAGAATACATACTTTAAACCAAAATCTCTAGAGACCCGAGTTCAGAACAGTAAAAATAAATATTCGAACCGCACCTTAGACGCTACCAACCAAAAAGGGCCATAGTGATCAAAGGGCGGCCGTCTCACAGCGAAAAGGGGAACAAAGTCAACGATATGTGCTGTGGTTGCGGCCTCGGCTTTGCACTTAGGAGTGCCTATCGATGACAGCGATCCCTGGATCACTGTGAGAAGACCATAGCAGAACGGGGCATGGACTCACCACAAGGAAAATCCATGGCCCCGACCTCCAGAGGGGGTGTGGCAAGCGAGAAGTTAAGACAAGGTGTAGCGTTGTGGTTGCGGCCCACTGGCTTTGCACTTATGAACGCTGCACCAAAGCCCTAGCGGATCGGGAGCCACACAGCCCGAAAGAGGACCACACGAAAGCACGCCGGGACTGGGCATGGACCCACCACAAGGAAAATCCGTCGCCCAGCCCCTCCTGAGGGGGTGAGGCAAACGGGAAGTCAGAATGAGACGTAGCGCTGTGGTTGCGGTCCTTGGACTTTGCACTTAGGAGCGTTGCGTCAAAAGCCTGGCTGATCGAGAGCCACACAACCCAAAGGAGAACGGCACAACAGCACACTAGCAAACAAAGTGACTCCTTCAGGAACGCATATAGAAAAGTGGGACAGAAATAAGAAACAAGACGCCTTATCACATCTTTTTCTTTCTTTTTTCGCAACTTTCGCTTTCGAATAAAGGATGTACATTATAAGGTTACCCAAACGGAATGACCTGGGGGCCCTCAAAAGGGCCTTTTGCATACCACCACGGCTGAAAAACCGCATCTCGCCCGGTATATCATACAGCCCTCCGTACTGCCCTTGTCGCATAACATAAAAATCACCAAAAACAGCAAATTGCGCCATGACCGTAATAAAGACAGACGGTCAAGATGGCCACATATCAATACAGACAAGGGCAATTAACTAACTAACTTGGGGATGACTTAGCGCGACCTGAAGGAAGGCTTTTAACACACACAACCACCAACGCGAAACTAAAACAACATACAACCAGACTAGATAGGTAGATATAGCGATAGTTGTAGAATAGGAATACAGTAGAGAGGATAGTATAGAAAAGAGAGATCAAAAACCTGGAGTTAGAAGAAGAAGAAGAAGAGTTTTCTCAAAAAGCGATTTCAAACATTTTTACTTGTGTAAATATGAAACATTAAAAACAAGATCGCATAGGAGCGCCCGACTGCGCACGTGCGCAGGCGGACGCTTGTATGCGACCTACATGATTATATAACAATTTGCACTAACCACTTTGACTAAAGAGATTGGCAAACGTTGTCTCGGGTCCCCAAACGGCTAGGCAAGAATACTTTTTTTTCTCTACTATGATGCCTTCCTACACGTAGGATGCGATAGTGATATGCAAACATGGCGACACAAAATGACTCTCCTACGGTCCCACAGAATACGACATCCTGCGTCGAGGAGGGCATCACCTTTTCTTGACTTCAAACGAAAAAGCATAAAAAGGGATTGACCTACTTTCCACATCCTCCGCGATAGAGGTCACCCACTAACTAAAATAAATACGAATTAGGGCCCGAGACGGCGGAAGCCAACACACCATGTTACTATGTTATATGTTGTATGTACAGAATAAACAAGAACAAAACACAAATATAATCTTCAAGCACAACCTTGCAGGTACAAAAATTGTCCTTCCCAGCAACTGTGGGCGGATGGGCTTGTCCCAAAAAGGACAACAACACAAACGAGATCGGCAAACGTTGTCTCGGGCCTCCAAATGGCTAGGCAGGAATACACTTTCCTCCTATGGTGCCTCCCTTCACGTAGGGTGCGTAAATGATATGCAAACATGGCGACTGACCCACTTATGGTCCCGCAGAGTGCGGCATCCTACCTCGAGGAAGGCATCACTTTTTCTTAACTTAAAACGGCAAATGCATAAAAAGGGATTGACCTACTTTGCACATCCTCCGCGATAGAAGTCACTCACTAACAAAATAAATACGAATTCAAGCCCGAGACCGCGTAGGCCGGCACTTCATGTTATTATGTTACATATTGTATGTACAGATAAACAAAAAAAAAAAAAACACAAAATATAAACCACTACCACAATCTTGCAGGTACAAAAACTGTCACCCCCAGCAACTGTGAGCGGGTGGGCTTGCCCTAAAACGGACAACACCACCTTTAAGGCACAAGAAAAACAAACAAAACAGGTCCGTGGCGGGGTAAGCACATCCGCCCGCATATATATACTTAAAAAATAGACCACTCAACAAGCAGGGGAAACAGACCAAACAATGTAAAAATGTACATACGTTACATAAATATACAAAAATCAAATAAATAAAAAAAAAAAAAAAAAAAACCAATATCAAAATTGACCCCTTTCCTGCTCTGACACGGTTCGGCATATTGACAAGCAAAAAATTATCAGGTCGAGTAGAAGACAAAATGGACCGACTGCAGCGGACTTACGATAGACACGGACGGACGGGGCTGGAGCCGAGCGATGGTCTCCCCATTCACCGGCAACGTGGAATGGGGATACCACTGAACGGCTACGGTGTAGTGCCAGAATGGATTCGTTCCCTGGGACCCCACCAGCTGACGACCCGTGACACGGGGAAACTGGAAACAACAACAACGAACCCCCCTCACACAGTGGACATAAACTACTAACTACAAACTGATTAAACTTAGCTCTATTAACTTGTAGGATATATGACCCACTGAGAAGCTTTGCATGAATGTTGGCCTTATGCACGGATACTGTGTCACTACCAGCGTTAGTCCATAATTGATTACTCGTGTTATAGTCGATTTTACTAGCATTCCAATATTTCAGGGAAGTCTTTTTAACTGCCTCATTCTCTAGATATTTTTTTTCCAGAAGCTTACTAAAGTTTCTTTTACGTTTTCCTTCCATGCATACTTTGTAGGTGGATTCTCTAACAATTCGAATGGATCTGGGAGCCCATACTTTTACAGATTTTTCTTAATCATGACAAACCAGCTATTGGAATTTTCATCTTTCACAGCTAACTGTCTGGCTGCCAATCCTCTTTCAATACAGTCTTTTCTGACAATATTTCCAAATAGGCTAAATTGCCGTCTTTGTAGTTCGAATTCGATAGGAATTTGTCCAACTAAACCATATATAATGGGTACTGCTGTACGTTCTGGTAGATTTTGAATTTGCCGTAGTATATTCTTATGAAATTTATTCAGATTGTCTATGTCTTTTTGTAGTAGAGTCACAGTTTCAAGTCCATAAAGCAAACGTGGTAGTACATACAAGTTGTACATTATTGTTAATACTTTCGGGTTCAGGCCATTGTGTCCATGGAAACCGGCACCCATCAGTGCATAAGCTGTGCGCATGGCCATTTGAATTCTTTCCTCGACCAATTTCTTATTAGCTGCTTTCAGATTGCTCTGTCTTGTTACTCCAATGTGTTTATATTCAGAAGTCATTCCAAGGGGTTGTCCATTAAAAATGCATTCGCAGTTGACATTATCGCCCACTTTCCCATTAATATACATAATTTTAGTTTTTGTTTCACTGACATTGTAATGTTCCTTATATGCATATTCTTCTTGAACAGTTGCCTGAAGCTGATGTTCACCATGGTCGTTGGAGAGAAAAAGGAGGTCATCCGCGACAGCTACTAAGCCAAGATATATTGATCCAATATGATATCCAATACTACGGTCGCTGACTGTGTTCAACAATGGATTTTACAATGCTCTGTCTCTGGTCGGGCGCATCGGAGTCTAACTGTTGGTTTTCTTTTGCTCCAGCATTTCAGTGGTTTCTTGCTCTCGAGCCCTCACCGTTGTCTCACCTCTGTGGTTGTTTGATTTTTTTGTGTTCACGGAGATGTTGCACTGATGAGTTAGGAGGCCTTCATGCGAACTGAACAAATTATTTGTCTAAATCGCGACGGAAGTAAGGGTGAGGATTGTGGCCACGTAAAATCGATTTAAGCCCCCCCCCCCCCCAGTGGAAATCTTTCCACTGACCGTTCCAAGGCGGTTCTTCTGTGGCGATTTATTTATGTTGTTGTTTGTTACTTACTGTGTGTATCACTTGTGTCTTTTAATTTTGGATGGCCATATGGCCATTTTGTGGGAAAGTAACTGTCCTTATGGCCTTCCTTTGTTTAGGTTTCCATTATGGTCTGGTCGCTTAATGTTTGTATTTCTTTCCCTTTGGTGCCTTTGGTGGGTGGAGTAAGTTAATTGTATCGATTCCTGATCTTTGTTTTACTTCTACCTTTTATGAAGAATTTGTAGGCTGTTGGGGACCACGTTCCACCCTGTCTTACTCCATACACGAAATTCAGGATAAAACTCCCGGAAAAATGAAAATACCGTTTTTGTGCAAATTTTTGAAAAGCTGTGCTTGTATTTTCGTGTGTGCAAACCAGCGGAAAAGTCCGAGTTAATCCGTGAGTCAAACTGATAATATTTAATGCACTGTCCAGTATTATTGGGGATTAAAACGGCAATATCCTATTATCCAAGCCGCGGCACAGATAATTTTCTGATATTTTGTCCGAACTGTTTTTTATTATAAACAGAAGGGGCCCAGGAAATGCATAATTAAAATAATAATTTATTTATAAATGTCTAGTTACAGCGCAAATCTTCTTTATTCCTTTTTTTTAAATAACGATTTTGTTTTAATATGCTGTTTTGCTCTTTTTTTTTATAAACAGTTCTATTTATTCCGTTGGCATCCACAGATATGATGAAAAGGCTTACTTTATCTCAATGACGCAGGTGTGTATTGTCTGCTATTGTCTCACCTTCATACCTGTTGTTTCTCTCGTGAAGCAGACAGGCGAGGTATTTAACAGATGCAGAATTAGTGCTCACATTGAACACCATTAATGACCACAGTATGTGATAGCAGAAAGCTTTGCCTAATTAATTGGCAGTTTGTTATCGCTTCTGAGCTAGCCAGCATAATCTAAAGAACTTAACGAGAGAAAAGATATTTGTCGGTATTATACTCCTGTTATTTGTGCCAGATATGAAAACGTGACGTAAACTAAGTAAATTTTTTCCCCAAAAATATTTCAAGCCCCATTTTCTGAATAAGAATCCCCAAAGAAACCCCTTTCCCGGGAAAAACTTCCCTTGCATGGCATTATACTTAGTTAATTATAAGCATTTTTTCGGGACTGTATTTTCAGTGTCTGTATATATGCGCAAAATTACTTTTCCTTTTGATTACAATCGTTCTTGGTTGGCAAAAAGCCCCTGGTCCCATATAAACACATTGTAAATAGGTTCAATATTCCGGGCATATTTTAGTTGAAAGTCACAGAATTACACTTAAAATGAGTAGATAAATATATTATAGAGCTCATTCATGCATCTTCCGCGTTTAGTCATTCGTTTTGCGCATTTTTATTACAAATAATTAAGACCGTTCCGCCTCGTTAGTTTAAACATATTTTATTGCATCCTCCAAACAAGCAATAGGATCGGGCCACAAGTTCTACCAACATTAGTTACGGCCCTCCCCTTATAGAACTTCATTACAGCAATATACAGACACATGATAATGGCAAAGTAAACAAGAATGCACTACAAAAGTACGAAAAAGTGATGTAGTAAAGGTTACAATAATGTAAATAACATACTAATCAAATAAATGATAAGATAACGGAATTGAATGTCATAAGATGAATTGTCATACTGGCCTTAGTGAGCAGCAGACTAATCAGTAAACCTTCTGGTGTCCTTGATAAAAGTTTGAACGGCTGTGAAAATAGTGGCATTTTCTTCTGGTGTGAGATTTTCATTTCCAAACAAAAGTTTATTAATATTCAGTGGATTGAAATTCCTCGTGGATCGAAACAATGCGATTCGTTCATTGATAAAGTGTGAGCATCTAAAGAAATAATGTTCTGCATCTTCAACTTCTTCAGAACAACTGCATGTAGGACTTGGTGACAGATGATTAATATACAGATCAAAAAATAAATTACTACAGTTATTTCTAATTCTTGCACTTAGGACTGAGATGCGTCTACTACCAACGTTGTAGTATGTGGGAACTATTCCGCCTCGTTACCTTTATAAGTTAAACAGGTAATTTAATCATCGAAACATCCTCAAATCTTCTAGAAACCAATAATTACTGGAAAAGACATGTCTATTATAAAAGTTTAAAGGTCAATTTTGTCATTTCGATTCCAAACAAAATACAAGTTTAAAGAAAATAACATCGCATTTACAATGCCGATAAACGGCCAAAGACGTTTTCTGCCAACCACCGGTCAGTCCCGGCAAATAGTATTATTGAGTGATGACGTAGTGTTTGGATGTGTCTATTGGCATGGAACAAAACTGATGCGCAAGTGAACTGTCTTGTAGCTTTGGCATGAAAAGATACATCGTCTGTATTATAGTAGTCCTGGTATCTGTGCCGGCACAAATAACAGGAGTATATATATAGCGAGAGCAAGCCATCCTGGCCGTTGATAATGCTACAAACTTAAATCCCCACAAGAGGAAGTTTTTTCCGGGAAAAGGGGTTCTTTGGGGGATATAATTTCAGAAAATGGGGCTTGGTATATTTTGGGGGGAACAATATTCATAATATTCAATTCTGAAGTAAATTATCGTTCCGGCACAAATAACAGGAGTATATATATATATATATATATATAGCGAGAGCAAGCCACCCTTGCCGTTGATAATACTACAAACTTAAATCCCTACAAGGGGAAGTTTTCCCCGGGAAAAGGGTTTCTTTTGGGGATATTATTTCAGAAAATGGGGCTTGGTATATTTTGGGGGATCAATCTTTGAGTTACGAAAATAGAAAAAGTAGAAGTAAAACAAAGATCAGGAATCGATACAATTAACTTACTCCACCCATCAAAGACACCAAAGGGAAAGAAACACAAACATTAAGCGACCAGACCATAATGGAAACCTAAACAATAACTTTACTTCATTCTTTTCTGGCACTAATAACAGGACTATTATACCGACGAATAGTTCTGTTAAAAAAGGCATTGTAAGGCAATTCAGGTAAAATGTGCATATAAAGAGGTTTTTACGGAATAAATCGAAGTTCAGAAGTGATGTAAATAAAACTTTCTAGTAGCTTTATTATTTAAAGAAGTGTTTGAAAAAAATCGTTCCTATAATAATACCCTTTATTTGTACCGGCACAATTTACAGGTGTATATAGCGAGAGCAGACCAACGTAGTTACTAAAAATTTAAATCTCTACAAGGGGAGTTTTCTCTGGGAAATGGGTTTCTTTGGGAGATAGGCCTACTATTTCAGAAAAAGGGGCTTTTGGAGGATCAGTCTTTAATTTAGAAAAAAAAGAAGAAAAAAAATCCATGTGTCTCTGCTCCATTTTCATGTTTTCTGACACAAATAACAGGACTATAATACCGACGATTATTTCTTTTATCAAAGTAGACATTCTAAGGTAAATCAGGTATAAAATACATTTAAAGTAGTAGTTCAGAAGAATGAGATCATTTCCCGCCAAATGTCATCCAGTCGACATGAAGATGAAGATCTGCTGCACATGCTGGCTCGTTGCCCAGCATTTTACGCTATACGGTCATCTACTATACACACTATGAGAGACATTATCGTTCGAAATACTAATATAGACATTTGGAAAACCCATTTTAATGACTGGTCAGTCATCTTACAAACTTTGATATGTGTTGAGATGATCACAAAAACATTACTGGCTATGAAACCACTGGAAGAGGAGATAGAGAGACTTTCAAGAGACTGGTTCCATAAGATACACATGCACAAACTTTGGTTAGATAAAGTACGGGAATAATGGTTGTCCGCATTGGCTAGACACTAATGTATATTAACAGTTTTTTAGCACAGAAGTTTTAGCCTGTTTATTGTGTTCGGACTTTTACAAACTCTTAATCTTTTTACTCTTGCGAATGCAAGAGGTGCTTCTTGTGGAGGAGGATTATACATACTACGACGACGACGACGAATATGCTATTTCAGGGCTTCGGAGGTGAAGGTCAGACACTGTATATTTTCTTAAAACCTCGTCCGTGTTAAATCCTTAGAATTTATTTGTTCCGCGGCTTAGATAACAGGATATTGCCGCACTTACCACTGAGCTACCACTCTCCATCTAAACACAATCCGGTGTTTGTACGTACGGCGGAAATACTGTAGATTAGTATGTGCCGAACAATAGTAGATACGGAACGACGAATCAAGCAGGGTTATGCATATTTCACGACATGTTAAAGCTCATGCAAATATTGTTAACGTCAACAGCGAAATATAACATACACAAAACATGGCATTTGGTCTTTATTCACTGATAGAAGCCATAATTCTGTGCCTGAATGCAGTTTGTGTGCTTCACGAAGAAAGATTTTTAGCAAAAAGTATGTCATAAATATATAACAAACATGATCATTAGTTTTCGTGAGTCCGAAGACCTGTTATGTTTATTTGGATTTATGGACATCTTGGTCCCTAACAAACTCGGCCCCTGACAAACCCGGCCGCTAGCAAACTCGGCCCCCATTCAACTCCGTCCCTAAAAAAACTCTGTCCTTAGCAGCATTTAGGTCCTAAAATACAATGCGTTTCCGAGAATCACTTTGGAAGGGTAGTTTCACAGAAAGTTTGAGCATGTTTATCGTTTTTAATACGAAATCTTATACACGATAAAAGATATTGGAAACCCATGCAGTAATTGGGACAGTGTTGGAATTGAGTGTGGCATCACGAAAACATGCCTGTATAATTTTGACCACTGCAACCACACTTTTATACAGTAAAACTATGGTTTATAAGGGTGTATATTAGTTTACTTTTTTCTTCTCAAAAACATACATTGTTGGGTCTTGTAAGAACCGCCTCGTCGATGCCGTTTTTACAAGTACCCAAATCATTCTGTTTGCTCAAAAACATAGATTGTTGGTTCTTGTTAGAATCGCCCTGTCAATGTGGTTCTAACAAGTTCCCAAAATTTATGTTTATAGCAGAAAGAAGAAAAATATGTTCATGTTTCATCTGAAAATTTTCATATTTGGGTGATGAAAAATTCAATATTTTTGGAATAGGCGTGTATTTTCTTCTTTTTTTTTTGTGATATTAACATTTCCAGTGTAAAACCAAATGTAAACCTATAGAAAACAATATTCACCCCCGCCCATCGGGGCTTGGAGAAATAGTTTGGGCTGCATGATGCTTCCACGCAGAGCTGAATCTTACCACACACGAGTAGTGCTGAACTGCTTAGAAGGACTAAGCCTGCCCAGGCAAAGCGGTGTGTTAGATCGTCCAATGCATAAAAGTCTTCTGCTTTCATCGGGCGGCAGGGCTTGAGATGTCATTTCATCTCAGTGTTGGGTAAAAGTCCCACAAAATTGAAAGAAACGTCTCCAAAATGACCTAAATAGTGTTGACGGTGCCATTAAACCCCAATTCAAACAAACAAAAACAAATAGCAAACAATATAGTTCATGATATACATGGTTCTCCACAATCTGATTGTGCGTTGGCGGCGTTCATTATGAAAACACTCCTATACAAGTACATTGTCAATTTTTTGGGCCAAAAAGGGAAATTTTAAGTGAAAAATTGTGATATTTTTCTTATTTTTGCTCGAGTGAGTGAGTGAGTTTTAGTTTTATGTCCCACCAACAGCTAAGGTCATACGGAGACGGGACCTCGGTTTAAAGACTCATCCGAAAGTCTGGAGAAGCCCGGGATCGATCCTGCGATCCCTGGTTTACAAGGCGAGTAGCGTAACCACTGCACCACGGAGGCTTCTAATATTATTTTTGCTCGAAACATAGATATGGGGGCTCAATAGAACCGCCTCAACGGTTCTATCGAGTACTCACAATCTGTTTTTTTTTTGAGCTGATATAAGAAAAATAATGTTTTAAGAGAGAAACTTAATTTTTCCGCCGTTCATGAAAGTATGACTGACAGCGTAGCGCAAGCAAAGTTTATATGAACCCCTTCGGTGTTAAGTTACTTTGCAGGTGATCCGCTGCTTTCATACTTTCATGATTTGTTTTTGTTTGATTTGAGGTTAAACTTCCCCGTCAACACTGTAAAGGTCATTTTGTAGGCGTTGCTTCCAATTTTGTGGGACTTTTACCCGACATTGAGATGAAATGACATCTCAAGCCCTGCCACCCAATGAAACCAATAGGGTTTATAAGCATGGACGGGCCGACTTGCACCGCTTTGCCTGGGCATGCTCAGATCCTCTAAGCTGGTTACCAGTACTCGTGTGCGGGTCGGTTTCAGCTCTGCGTGGAAGCATCATGCAGCCCATATATTTCTTCAACCCCCCGTCATACTTTTATGAACAGTAGAAAAATAAAATTCATTTCTTAAATGAACACATCAGTACCTCATGGGTATAGGTAGGGCAAAAGCCCCACAAAATTGGAAGCAACTTCTCCAAAATGACCTATACAATGTTGATGGGGGTGTCAAACAATCAAAATCATTGGTATTAATAGAAAAAAGGCTAATGGCTGTGGAATGGTCAAACCCTGCAAATGATAATAAAAACAAAATGGTTCTATTTTTGTAAGTGCGCAACAGAACATACTACTAGTCTCTTTTTAGTGGCAGAGATGTAATTACATGCCAATCAATCAATTAGTTTATTAATTACGTCGGAAGGTGAGTACAGTGGACCCACAGCAGCGTGCCATACACTGGTTCAACCAACGGTATTAGGTTCATTTAACTCATGTGAGATGGGTTACTCAAAATTTCATCAAAATTAGTCCAAAAGGTAATTAGGCTTATGTACATTAAAAATATGTGTAATAATTTGATGATCAGTCAATTCCATCACTAATATATACATATTCTAATTTTAGGGGCCGAGTTTGCAGGGGCCAAGATGTCCTGTCACCTTTGTTTGTATTTGCGTTTAACAGCCCAGTCAACACTATTTAGGTCATTTTTGAGCTGGTCAGTTTACTTCCCCACATTTTTCCTGGGTAGGCTTATATTTAAGCGGTTAACCAGTACAGTGCACATTCTTTCGCCAGAAACTGACAAGTGCCCTTCTTGAATGAGGCGGTTCTAACGAGTACCCACAACCTATGTCTTGGAGCAGAAATAAGGAAAATGATGTTTACTCCCCTAAACCCCAGTTTTCTCTATATAAAGTGGGGTGTTCATTTCACAGACTTGTTCACGTGATGTCAATAACTTGAAACGAGGCTGTCTTGTTTACCGTTCCTAAATTTGAACTGGCAACTGAGTTCCTAGATAACTCTTTCCATAGCTATAGATGTCCTTATATATCATATGATGTCGCGTATGAGGGTGTAATAACACCATGCAATAAATTTGATAATGGATGAAATATGCAAATTAGTTAGATGCAGCCTGAATGTTACATGTACGACATCCTTAATGATGTCACATTTACTAATAGCGGAAGTTTGACATTTTTGTAAAACTATAACGTGAATAAAATGCATCTTAAATGTCATATGATAAATAGAATCTTGCATTCATGCTCATGTATTATTGAATTTATTAAACTCGTTGAGGAAAAGGCATAAAATGCTAGGCGAACCCTTGCATTTTATCCCTTTTCCTCAACGAGTATAATAAACCAGTATAGTGGTGCACGACCCGCCGGATGCTTTTAGCTTTATGAGTGTTACCATATATGGGTATGGCGGCCATTTTGGTCATGTGACCTGGACCTAAAACGGTTCCCCCAATAAATGCACCTTATCGTAAGGAGCAAAATATATCTTATACTTTAGTACTGTATTCTGAATCGTTTGCCGGATAAAATGCATTCTCACTTTTCCGATACAAAAGCATATGTGTCAAAGTTTGACCTAGGCACAAAGAAGGTCAAGGTCAACCCAGGGTCACCATTTTAGCAATTTATGGGCAATATCCTGTTATTTGACCCGCGGGTCATTTAAGTTCCGATCATTTTGGTAATTATCAAAATGTCGAGTTTTATACATTTTCTTCTGATCTGGGTCACCAGGCGCTTGATTCTAATCACGTGAACGATTAATCATCACCTTATTTGCATAAATTTACATTTGCAATTTATTCCGTAAATGGTTAGTTTTAATATTGCATTCACGGAATAAACTGCATAAAAATGTCTAATACTTCGTTTCTTGAAAACAGATTTCAAAAGTATGCATTTCTAATAGCTGGAACTTATTTGACCCGCTAGCCGTTTTTGCCCATTCAAATACACGGTACTAATCTGACCCAGGTCAAATAACAGGAGTATATATATACAGACAGAAACTTAGAATAGTAACTTTATCATTATGATATGCCACTCAAGGGGAAGTTTCCCCGGGAAAAGGGTTTCTTTGGGGGACATTCCATCAGAAAATGGGGCTTGGCATCTTTTGAAGTAAGTGTCTTACAATAATTCGTTTTGTGACAATGCATTTCTTGAAAATATGCATTCCTAATAGCTGGAACTTATTTGACCCGCTAAACGTTTTTGCCTATTCAAATACACGGTACGAATCTGACCCGGGTCAAATAACAGGAGTATATATATATACAGACAGAAACTTAGAATAGTAACTTTATCATTATGATATGCCACTCAAGGGGAAGTTTCCCCGGGAAAAGGGTTTCTTTGGGGGACATTCCATCAGAAAATGGGGCTTGGCATCTTTTGAAGTAAGTGTCTTAAAATAATTCGTTTTGTGACAATGCATTTCTTGAAAATATGCATTCATAATAGCCGGAACTTATTTGACCCGCTAAACGTTTTTGCCTATTCAAATACACGGTACTAATCTGACCCGGGTCAAATAAGTTCCGGGTTTGGCAGTTTTTATGGCCGGAACTTATTTGACCCGGGTCAGATTAGTACAGTGTATTTGAATAGGCAAAAACGTTTAGCGGGTCAAATAAGTTCCAGCTATTAGAAATGCATATTTTCAATATACGCATTGTCAGAAAACGAATTATTTTAAGACACTAACCCCAAAAGATGCCAAGCCCCATTGTCTGGTGAAATGTCCCCCAAAGAAACCCTTTTCCCGGGGAAACTTCCCCTTGAGTGGCATATCATAATGATAAAGTTACTATTCTAAGTTTCTGTCTGTATATATATACTCCTGTTATTTGACCAGGGTCAGATTAGTACAGTGTATTTGAATGGACAAAAACGGCTAGCGGGTCAAATTAGTTCCAGCTATTAGGAATGGATATTTTTTCTCATGCAATTTATTCCGTAATTGTAAATTTAAAACGAACCATTAACAGAATAAACTGCAATCCTTACTATTCCAGGTATTCTGTATATATAAAATCCTGTTATTTGACCCGGGTCAGATCAGTACAGTGTATTTGAATGGTCAAAAACGGCTAGCGGATGAAATTAGTTCCAGCTATTATGAATGGATATTTTCTCGCATGCGATTTATTCCGTAAATGGAACTTTTAAACGGAACATTAACGGAATAAACTGCGATTCTTGATTTTATAACTTTCTGTCTGTATATATATAATCCTGTTATTTGACCCGGGTCAGATTAGTACAGTGTATTTGAATGGGCAAACACGTCTAGCGGGTCAAATAAGTTCCACCTATAAGAAATGCATATTTCCAATATATGCCTTGCCAGAAAAAGAATTATTTTAAGAAACTAACCCCAAAAGATGCCAAGCCCCATTTTCTGGTGGAATGTCCCCCAAAGAAACCCTTTTCCCGGGGAAACTTCCCCTTGAGTGGCATATCATAATGATAAAGTTACTAGTCTAAGTTTCTGTCTGTATATATATACTCCTGTTATTTGACCCGGGTCAGATTAGTACCGTGTATTTGAATAGGCAAAAACGGCTAGCGGGTCAAATTAGTTCCAGCTATTTGGAATGCATATTTTCAATATGTGCCTTGTCACAAAACGAATTATTTTAAGACACTAACCCCAAAAGATGCCAAGCCCCATTTTCTGATGGAATGTCCCCCAAAGAAACCCTTTTCCCGGGGAAACTTCCCCTTGAGTGGCATATCATAATGATAAAGTTACTATTCTAAGTTTCTGTCTGTATATACATGTATATACTCCTGTTATTTGACCCGGGTCAGATTAGTACCGTGTATTTGAATGGGCAAAAACGGCTAGCGGGTCAAATAAGTTCCAGCTATTTGAAATGCATATTTTCCATTAACGAATTGTCAGAAAACGATCTATTTTAAGACACTTACACCAATTGCAGTTTATTCCGTGAATGGTTAGTTTTTCATTCCCATTTACGGAATAAATCGCATGAGATATATTTCTGCTCCAAGTATATGTTGTGGGCACTCGTTAAAACGGCCTCGCCGGGACCATTCTCTCAAATACCTACAACCTATTTGGGTAGTTCCACAGTACTGAAGAAAAATATGGGACAAAGATGTTACTTTTTTAAAATGTGAAAATTGGAATAAATATCGCTTCATGTTATGTCTTAAACCTTCCTTTTTTGAAAAATAACAGTAAGAAGATAACTTTTTGTCATTTAGAAAGAAACTATCTTACTTTTTTCATGCTAGTGAAACAAGTAACACTCGTTACATGGTGTCCAACTCATGCCTGTTTTTTCCAAATGAATAGGATTTATCATAATAATTCTGCTATTAAACATGAAGTTTCAGATACAAAAGTGATTCCAAGATGAAAAGTGCAAGATTTTATGTTTCACTTTATTGAAGAACCAATTTCAAATATCCAGCTTCGACATCCAAAATTCTGTCCTTTTTTTATATTTTTTTATGTTGGACACATTCATTCTTCCAATAGTCATATGCCAAAAATTAAACAAACTTTATAGTTTTATCAAATTATTGTTAGCTTTATAATAGAATTGAATGGGGGAAAAGTTTCTTAGAATTCCTGGTAATATGGAATGCTCGTTACTGACGACACCAAATCATGCACGTTACATGGTGTCCAACACAGCTGTGCATTATTGCTGATCAGTTAGAAAAAAAGCCTTTCTTTGTAGTACTGCTGGAACAAATAATTGATAAATTTAACTATATTTTCATGAAAAGAAATACTTCTGAGTTATTTAACATTCTACGCATAACTAAGTTGGACACCATGTAACGATCGTGATGTTCATGTCGTTGTGGCTTTTCCTGAGTAACCTTTTCTAAACATTTCATAATTTACAGTTTATGATTCTGTGTACACTTATGAAGTTGTTTGCTTGTATTTGTCTGTACATAACAATGATTGTATTGCTTACTTGTATATATGCTCTGTTTGCTTGCAATAGATCTGTATTAAAACAAAGTTTGACAGGAGTTGCTATTTCCGGGGCTATTTCATATCCTTTTAGCTAGCGAGTTTCGTGAGCTTCTGTTGACGTTATCAAGAGTGTAAGATTCGGTACATCACATGATGGATTAAACGGAATTTGGGAAAGACAATGTCATGAGGAATTTACACATCAGTGACCAGTCCAACTCATTCTGTGGTCAAAGCAAATTTATCGAATGTTCAGAAGCGCTGTACTGGCCAACTAAGTATTTGAATTATTCCATATGAGGCACTTAAAACACGCGTCAGAAGTTAATATACTAAAAGTAGAAGTAAAACAAAGATCAGGAATTGATACAATTAACTTACTCCATCCATAAAAGACACCAAAGGGAAAGAAATACAAACATTAAGCGACCAGACCATAATGGAAACCTAAACAAAGGAAGGCCATAAGGACAGTTACTTTCCCACAAAATGGCCATATGGCCATCCAAAACCAAAAGACACAAGTGATACACACAGTAAGTAACAAACAACAACATAAATAAATCGCCACAGAAGAGCCGCCTTGGAACGGTCAGTGGAAGATTTCCACTGGGGGGCTTAAATCGATTTTACGTGGCCACAATCCTCGCCCTCACTTCCGTCGCGATCCAGACAAATAATTTGTTCAGTCCACATGAAGGCCTCCTAACTCATCAGTGCAACATCTCCGTGAACACAAAAATCAAAGAACCACAGAGGTGAGACAACGGTGAGGACTCGACAGCAAGAAACCACTGAAATGCTGGAGCAAAAGAAAACCAACAGTTAGACTCCGATGAGCCCGACCAGAGACAGAGCATCAGGCACCAACCGACATTATCTCTCTAATTTTCAATAAGCCTTTACGTTGGAGCCGTCATAGAATCTGAGGCCTGACCCACCGGCGTGCAATTAAAGAGGGAAGCAAAGTTGCCAACCGTGATTGGGTTAACTACCATGCATGCAGTCTGTCGTATAATATCCATGTTGTACCCAATCTTTTTATATCGAAGAATGATTTTACGAAATTGGGTGCTGAAGTCATTGCGGTTATATATTTTTCTGAATTTATATGCCAAGTCACCATAAAATTCGGGTTCCGATAGACCTTGTTGCAGAAGAGATTTAAGTCCAATATTGAATTTTGAAATTAAATCAGAATGGCGTCTATAAAATTTTGAAAAGGCTTTGCGTAGTTTATGGTACCGATAACCCTGATTAAGGAGTTTAGCCGTTAATAATTTATTACGAGTGTTGAAGTCAGTTACATGACTACACACTCTAGCAAATCGAATTAATTGCGAAATATAAACGCCATAGGATGGCGCACGAGGAACATCACCATCCAAAAAAGGAAAATTTACAATCTCAAAATCAAAGTCATCTCGAGTCCTCACCGATGTCTCACCTAAAGTCTCAATAATCAAAAGTAAATTCTAGTCTACCTGCAAGGGAACAAGACCTATTGTCGGACAGGGCAGCTCGCCTGAACTTGTTCTTGCCCATCATGTAAAGACTTGCACGCCGGTGGGTCAGGCCTCAGATTCTATGACGGCTCCAACGTAAAAGCTTATTGAGAATTAGAGAGATAATGTTGATTGGTGCCTGATGCTCTGTCTTTGGTCGGGCTAATCGGAGTCTAACTGTTGGTTTTCTTTTGCTCGAGCATTTCAGTGGTTTCTTGCTGTCGAGTCCTCACCGATGTCTCACCTCTGTGGTTCTTTGATTTTTGTGTTCACGGAGATGTTGCACTGATGAGTTAGGAGGCCTTCATGCAGACTGAACAAATTATTTGTCTAAATCGCGACGGAAGTAAGGGCGAGGATTGTGGCCACGTAAAATCGATTTAAGCCCCCCAGTGGAAATCTTCCACTGACCGTTCCAAGGCGGCTCTTCTGTGGCGTTTTATTTATGTTGTTGTTTGTTACTTACTGTGTGTATCACTTGTGTCGTTTAATTTTGGATGGCCATATGGCCATTTTGTGGGAAAGTAACTGTCCTTATGGCCTTCCTTTGTTTAGGATTACATTATGGTCTGGTCGCTTAATGTTTGTATTTCTTTCCCTTTGGTGTCTTTTATGGGTTGAGTAAGTTAATTGTATCAATTCCTGATCTTTGTTTTACTTCTACTTGACTATAAACCATGTATACCGACAGCCATGTATACCGACTGACACCGACGCTAATGCCGATACCAGGGATAGTGCAATATTTAGATCTTCTTGTACTTTCGTATATACAGGTGCGTTTCAAAAGTTTTATAGACAGGACTGGGTTTTTATTAATTAATTGCACACTTTGTGTATTCTCAAAGCTGTAACACAGTTTGCTGACGAAATCTGGGCTTTATTTTGATATACCATATGTTTTACATCAATACATTGTCTTGAAATGTGTGTTTTATTTCTTTTTTACAGCTCATGGTTGTGTCATTTTGGGCTCGTTCATACATGCACGCATTTTTGTCTTCGATTTTTTCACCTTTTCGAACATTGCGTTTCGAAAGGTTTGTATGTGGAAATGATTATAGTAAAATTGAACTGAATATAACATTTCTATTCATTTATATGGATCATGGATAAAACTAATAAAATTTTATCGCCAATAAATACCTGGGACATAACCCAGTATTACCAGATAGGTGTGTTTTCCCATTTTGCTGTGAGCAATTGTATATATTTAAAATACAAAATACTGAAACTACATTCTGAATATTCACTTAAACCTATTATCAGACCTTCATAAGCACATATTTAATTCAATTCATTCTTGTTCGTATCTACATTACAACTTCGCTGAGCTTAGTACTGGGTGACCCCACCCTTGTTTGTGATGACAGCGGCATTTCTACGAGGCATGGGGTCGTACATACAGTTCCATGAGATCTATGTTGACTGTATGCCAAAGATTTGAATAGTTCGCCATAGTTGCTGCTTGGCTGTTGAAGCTCTTCCCTTTCACATTTTAAGACCCAAACGTGTTCTATAGGAATACCCAGGTCAATCCAAAAGCTGAAGACCTTTTTCTTTAATGTACATGCGCGTGCTTTGGGAGTAAGTTCGTTCCAACATCCAATCATCAACTGTGGCGAAATCTTCAAAGTCTATGGAATACAGTTAACAGAGAAGATCTTATGGAACTGCACGACTCCATGCCTCATAGAATTGCCGCTGTCATTGAAAACAAGGATGGTGTTATCCAGTACTAAGCTCAGTGAAGTTTTAATGTAGATATGAACAATAATGAATTGAATGAAATATGTGCCCATGAAGATCTGGTTATAGATATAAGTGAAGATCCAGAATCTAGTTTGCCTTCATATTTTCAGTATCAATCATTATAAAAATAAAGCAATTTCTTACAGCAAAACTGGGAAAACACACCAACCTAGTAGTATTGGGTTATATCCCAGGTACCTGTTGGCGATATAATTTTTTTATTTTTATCCACGATCTTTGTAAATGAATACAACTGTTATTTTGAATTCGATTTTATCATTATCATTTCCAGACACAAATCTTTCGAAACGCAATGTTCGAAAAGGTGAACAAATCGAGGACAAAAATGCGTGCATGTATAAACGAATCCAAAATGACGATACCATGAGCTGTACAAAAAGAACTGAAACACATATTTCAAGACCATGTATTGATGTAAAACATATATATCAAATTAAAGCACAGATTTGGTCAGCAAACTGTGTTGCAGCTTTGAGAAACAGCACCGAGTGTGCAATTAATTATGAAACCCAGTCCTATCCATAAAACTTTTGAAACGCACCTGTAGTTGAGCTAAAAAGGCAGAATACTAGAACAGTGACGGCTAATATAGTGGGCCTTACACGAGTGGTTATTTGATATGTGATTTATGAAACCACTCCAGCCTTTGGCGAGTTTCATAAATTTATTATGAAATGACCACAAGTGTAAGATTCTGTTTATAAACCGTATGGATGTTGTAAACAGTTTTATCCCCTTGAAAGTTAAATAATTTCAGTGGAAAACATGGTGATGGCATGTGTGGCGTCATAAGGCCACTAATCAAGTGTTATGTAGTGTGTGGTCATACAATTTAATGACATGATGTTGCGCCACTGAATAAAGACAACATCAAACAATAGGAGAAACAATGCCATTTTGATCTGTCGTAACATTTTAACCCGTTATGAAAGAAAAGACATGCCTGAGGTTTGCAGAAGTTTGATAGTTTATTTTACTTATGTTGTTTATACTTGTACTCTAGAAGTGTATATATGCAGATCTATATTAGGGCTTTGGATGCTTTAGAATAATAAACTTGGTGCCTGATGCTCTGTCTCTGGTCGGGCCCATCGGAGTCTAACTGTTGGTTTTCTTTTGCTCCAGCATTTCAGTGGTTTCTTGCTGTCAAGGCCTCGCCGTTGTCTCGCCTCTGTGGTTCTTTGATTATTTGTGTTCACGGAGATGTTGCACTGACGAGTTGGGACGCCTCCATGCGGACTGAACAAATTATTTTAAAAAAGTAAGGGCGAGGATTGTGGTCACGTAAAATCGATTTAAGCCCCCCTGTGGAAATCTTTCCACTGACCGTTCCAGGCGGTTCTTCTGTGGCGGTTTATTTATGTTGTTGTTTGTTACTTACTGTGTGTATCACTTGTGTCTTTTTATTTTGGATGGCCATATGGCCATTTTGTGGGAAAGTGACTGTCCTTATGGCCTTCCTTTGTTTAGGTTTCCATTATGGTCTGGTCGCTTAATGTTTGTGTTTCTTTCCCTTTGGTGTCTTTGATGGGTGGAGTAAGTTAATTGTATCGATTACTGATCTTTGTTTTACTTCTACTTTGCTGTATTGTACAGTGTTTTTACCAACAGTGAATGTGCTTTACTGTGCTTTGTAAACATGCATGATGGAAAGTTAAGCACCGTTAATTTGCAGCTCGCCAAAACACTAAAACTGAACATCTGAAAAAGATCAATTAATGATGCGGAGTGCCACAAATGATGGCACAACAACACTTTTCAAACAGATAGACAACTTGCCCTGAATGAACATAATAATTTCAGGCTTCAAATCAAACAACAAACAAAACAAAGTCAACATAGTAATCTTTAATTCCTGAAATAATTTAGGATTCGAAAATTTCGTAAACTCCGGAGTGGAACCCCACCCCCCCGCCCCATACACACACACACCTCCCCCTCAGTAGTCTTACTACTGACCGTCCAAAGGCGGTCATTCCGTTGCAGTTTCTCATACTGAATTCTTGGTTCTGTTTTCAAGCAGGGCTTCCATTTACTCCCAAGTTCAGGAAGTCCCAGACTTCCTACCCTTGAAATCTGGAAGTCCCACTGGAAAATTCAGGAAGTCCCAATTTTGAGCAAGGTGTTTGCGGATCGTAAAATTGTTTTGATGAAGAAATATATATATTATTTAATCTATGAATCTCTTGTTTGCATTTTTAATCAACTGTATATTCTTTTAGAGGGCTAGTAAAGTGTAGATAGGTAAACTGACCGGCTCAAAAATGACTTGAATAGTGTTGACTGGGCTGTTAAACTCAAAACAATCAAGCAAAGCCGTGTGAGAAGTTAAAACTACTCATAACTGTGACATTCATGCGGTCAGTACAGTGCAGAAGAGTGCATACAAAAAAGAAAAATATTTTTGCTTGGCCTGTATAAATTTTACAACTTTCCAAGTAAAACGCCCTCCCCCCCCCTCCACCCCCCCCCCCAAAATAAACAAATAAAAAGTAAAGAAAACAATTGCATTATTACCCATCCCCATATATGCCTAGTGGTCCATTTTCCGTGTAGGCCCAGATCAGACGCCACAAAACATAGCGTCTGATCTGTCTACACTGTTTGTAGAACTTAACACAAATAAAACAAACTTGACGCCAATTGTCATACATGGATTAAAAAGAAATAAAAGAAAAATTCTTTTGTAAAAGATTTTTGCCACACTTTGAAAAACATACGCTTCGCGTCTTCATTGTACTCTATTAAAACACTCGGAACTGCTTCAGACAAACAGGCAGAAACACGTGCAACTTTGATCAATTGGGGCAGACTTAGACGAGTCAGCGGTAGATTTTTTTTTTTTTTGCTTTTTGGCTAACAGACAGATCAGACTGCAGCGCGGACCCTGACGAACCGGCCTGGTCACATTCGCCGTTTTTTTACGTATTTTCGAGGCGTCAAAATCAAACAGCGATCGCGACAGCATTTTGGGATTTTATTAATTATTTTCGTCATTTCACCTAGTGAACACCTGCTATTTACTCAAGAAAAAAATGCGTATCTATCTTTGAAACTATTGTCACACTTAGCATCCCTAATGAAACACCTAAATTACGACCCGCTTTAATTTAAACAGTAACAAGTTTACAGGATTAAAAAACACTTATCGTCAATGAGATAATTAGTTTATCCTCAACTACTAATCTGTTTAATTATATGCAAACACCCGAGCAATCACCTGGACACGTTTTTCACACGCCGATGACGATCAAAGGTGTGCCGACGCACGTGATTGTGACTGTCAATATAATACCACGCAAGCAGAAAATGGTACGTCCTTAGTTCTCAATAAACACAGAAAGCTGTTTCAGCTAAGGAGGCGGAGCAAACTTTTTACAAACCGCTGAAGGTGGGCGGGTTAATATGTTTTGGCCCCTGCAGACAAGGCCGCTAACAACGTCGTTGTTGTTTGACGGCTCCACTATGTTAACACGCTTAAGCAGGAGCTTGGTGGTACTAAGGCCTATGAACTTCAGCCTTTGGCTGAAGAGAGAGCTATAGTAGATAAACATGTTTGTCTTTCAGCCACCAAGTTTGCTGTGTGTGTTAACGAAGGTCAAGACAAGCTTCCTACGCTATACTGGTTACCAAAACTTCATAAAAAACCTTACAAAGCACGGTTTATTGCAAATTCTAGTTCTTGCACTACCACTGAACTTTCTAAATTATTAACTTCCTGTCTTACTGCTATTAAAACGCATGTAATTAAATATTGTGATAAAGTCTTTGAAAGATCAGGAAGAAATCTGTTTTGGTCTATAAAAAATTCGAATGAGGTTTTAAATAAATTGAAATCTAGACAGTTTCGTGCTTCTAGTCTGTCTACCTACGATTTTTCCACTCTTTACACTACACTTCCTCATAATCTTATAAAAGAAAAGCTTAATGATTTAATTGAATGGGCTTTTCACAGAGAAGATTCTCTCTATCTTGCATGTAATGTCAGAAATGCATTTTTCACTTCTAAAGAGCATAAGAATTATACACTTTGGTCATGTCAGAAAGTGTGTGATGCCCTCACCTTTCTACTTGACAATATTTATATTAGATTCGGTACTAAGTTTTTTAGACAAATTGTGGGTATTCCGATGGGTACTAATTGCGCACCTCTTGTGGCTGATCTGTTCTTGTATTGTTACGAAAGAGACTTCATTTTGTCGCTTTCCATTGATAACCAATCTGAAATTATTGAAGCTTTTAGCTCTACTTCTAGATATTTAGATGATTTATTAAATATTGATAATACCTATTTTGATGGTTTGATCAGTCAGATTTACCCCCTAGAACTTCAGTTAAATAAAGCAAATTCTTCTGATACCGAGGCCCCGTTTTTGGATTTACATCTATCTATTGTAGATGGATTTGTTTCGTGCAAAATTTATGATAAACGCGATGACTTTGATTTTGAGATTGTAAATTTTCCTTTTTTGGATGGTGATGTTCCTCGTGCGCCATCCTATGGCGTTTATATTTCGCAATTAATTCGATTTGCTAGAGTGTGTAGTCATGTAACTGACTTCAACACTCGTAATAAATTATTAACGGCTAAACTCCTTAATCAGGGTTATCGGTACCATAAACTACGCAAAGCCTTTTCAAAATTTTATAGATGCCATTCTGATTTAATTTCAAAATTCAATATTGGACTTAAATCTCTTCTGCAACAAGGTCTATCGGAACCCGAATTTTATGGTGACTTAGTATATAAATTCAGAAAAATATATAACCGCAATGACTTCAGCACCCAATTTCGTAAAATCATTCTTCGATATAAAAAGATTGGGTACAACATGGATATTATACGACAGACTGCATGCATGGTAGTTAACCCAATCACGGTTGGCAACTTTGCTTCCCTCTTTAATTGCACGCCGGTGGGTCAGGCCTCAGATTCTATGACGGCTCCAACGTAAAGGCTTATTGAAAATTAAAGAGATAATGTTGGTTGGTGCCTGATGCTCTGTCTCTGGTCGGGCTCATCGGAGTCTAACTGTTGGTTTTCTTTTGCTCCAGCATTTCAGTGGTTTCTTGCTGTCGAGTCCTCACCGTTGTCTCACCTCTGTGGTTCTTTGATTTCTGTGTTCACGGAGATGTTGCACTGATGAGTTAGGAGGCCTTCATGCGGACTGAACAAATTTTTTGTCTAAATCGCGACGGAAGTAAGGGCGAGGATTGTGGCCACGTGGAATCGATTTAAGCCCCCCAGTGGAAATCTTCCACTGACCGTTCCAAGGCGGCTCTTCTGTAGCGATTTATTTATGTTGTTGTTTGTTACTTACTGTGTGTATCACTTGTGTCTTTTAATTTTGGATGGCCATATGGCCATTTTGTGGGAAAGTAACTGTCCATATGGCCTTCCTTTGTTTAGGTTTCCATTATGGTCTGGTCGCTTAATGTTTGTATTTCTTTCCCTTTGGTGTCTTTTATGGATGGAGTAAGTTAATTGTATCAATTCCTGATCTTTGTTTTACTTCTACTTTGCATATCAGGGCTGTTTTGTTTGTGCCGTGTGGCGGCTGTAAAAGGTCTCCCCGTACATGCATTTAATGCTCTTATTTTTCCAATCCTCAGGGATTGCTTATGCAATTGCTTTTCACTGTTCCATCAATTGACATCCTTTAGATACCTGTTGAAGGTCATTATTAAACCGATGTTCGTTCCTCGTTGTATAACAACTGCTTGTTTGACATCCCTGTACTTTAAGTAGACTAGGATGTTTTGTGGGCTTTTGTTGTACCTTCCTTCTATTCGAAGGAATCTTCTTCAGTAATTTTATTTATTTAATAACCGGTATGAACATCGCTTTAGTTTTGACGGTATCACAACCTTACTAACCAAAATGAGTATTACAAATACATTTAAAATATCAATATCACCCCTTAGGTTACACTCTGCTTCTTCTGTACGGATTCCCCATTCTATTAAGAACTTTAATACTATGTTGCCTTCGGTATTGGTTAGACCCTTAAATTTGTCTTCTGTAACTTCAGTTAATCTCAAAGGAGCAGGCAATACCAATGTTTTTGGGAGTAGTCTTCGTATAAGACTATCTCCTCTCAAATCACCCATCCTTCGAAAATATACTAATCCGTGGAAAAGAAGTGGAATGTATCCTAGTATTTCTAAGTGCAATGCCAAGAGGTGCAGATGTTGTTCGCATTTAAGCACTGCGTCTACCGTTACTTCATCTGTAAACGGTAGACGCTTCTCTGTAGTTAACATGTCTGATTTGACATGACAGTCTACAGATTTAATTTATCTAATTACTTGACGTGCTGCAAACTGTAATATGCAGTACGTCGGTCAAACTAACCGCATGCTTAAAACTAGATTGAACGAGCATTATCGTAGAATGAGTAAGCCTAAGAAAACTGACACTTTCTTGTACCGTCACTTTCGACGTACAGGTCATTCTGTAAATAACATTATTATACAACCAGTGGAAAAACTTTATTACGATGCAAATTCTACATCTAGATTCAAAATAATCAAAAGACATGAAGCTGAACTGAAATGGATTAAATTTTTACAGACCCCTTTTCCACTGGGATTTAATGACAACATTTATCATGAGGGTAATATTTCCAGAATGCCGGACTTTGATATTTTCTCACTCCTGGAATGTCGAAAACGCAGAACTAGATCTCACGGCACCAGGAAAAATGGTAACTTTAAACGTAAATCACGTGCGTTTAAACGAAACAATACTAGACTGAAGTGACTGTCAATTATATTATTAAATCATGGACGCCACTCTATGCTTTCATTTTTAAGTTCATTACCCGTTTCTGTTTTACGTCTTCTGGACACCGAGGCGAATAAATTCTACGATAGTTCTCATCAGTTATATGATGCGGCTCTCTTAACTAGAGGCTATACTCAGCATACTCTCCGTCCTTACATTGATTCTGAAATTAATCATAAACGTCATTTCTTCAAAATATCCTTCATTAATAAGGGTATGGATTTTATAGATTTGCCCAGTATCTTCCGTGAGAGATCGGTGCTTTCTTCCATTCCTGCTTATTTTCAAAATACTGAAACACCTATAATTTGCTATAAATATAACAAACCTGTTAGATCTATCATTTTTAATTTCAATAAACTTGTTTCAGATCTTGATATTGATACTAATACTCCTGATTCATGTAATTGTAAAAACTCAAAGTATTGCTATCCTGCTGCTGGTCATGTAATTACTGGCAATTTGAAAATTATTCCTGATTCTAGGATAAGGAATATAATTTCTAAAGGACCGAAATATCGGTTTCCTTCTAAAATTGATTTCAGTAAATGTAGAGATGAAATCGCTGCTTCCTTGAATGAATTCGGTAATCGATGGTGTAAGCGAGAGTATGTTGAGTGTAAAGCCCTAAAGGACTGGAAACTTAGCATTTTAAGACTAGTGAATAAACGCATTTCTTTCTATTCTCAAAATACTAACTTATTACCTCCTAAGCCCAAGACATCTTTACGTCATCTTAAACTAGGTATTCAAGAATTTCATAAGAAGTTTGTTTTGGCCCCTGCAGACAAGGCCGCTAACAACGTCGTTGTTGTTTGACGGCTCCACTATGTTAACACGCTTAAGCAGGAGCTTGGTGGTACTAAGGCCTATGAACTTCAGCCTTTGGCTGAAGAGAGAGCTATAGTAGATAAACATGTTTGTCTTTCAGCCACCAAGTTTGCTGTGTGTGTTAACGAAGGTCAAGACAAGCTTCCTACGCTATACTGGTTACCAAAACTTCATAAAAAACCTTACAAAGCACGGTTTATTGCAAATTCTAGTTCTTGCACTACCACTGAACTTTCTAAATTATTAACTTCCTGTCTTACTGCTATTAAAACGCATGTAATTAAATATTGTGATAAAGTCTTTGAAAGATCAGGAAGAAATCTGTTTTGGTCTATAAAAAATTCGAATGAGGTTTTAAATAAATTGAAATCTAGACAGTTTCGTGCTTCTAGTCTGTCTACCTACGATTTTTCCACTCTTTACACTACACTTCCTCATAATCTTATAAAAGAAAAGCTTAATGATTTAATTGAATGGGCTTTTCACAGAGAAGATTCTCTCTATCTTGCATGTAATGTCAGAAATGCATTTTTCACTTCTAAAGAGCATAAGAATTATACACTTTGGTCATGTCAGAAAGTGTGTGATGCCCTCACCTTTCTACTTGACAATATTTATATTAGATTCGGTACTAAGTTTTTTAGACAAATTGTGGGTATTCCGATGGGTACTAATTGCGCACCTCTTGTGGCTGATCTGTTCTTGTATTGTTACGAAAGAGACTTCATTTTGTCGCTTTCCATTGATAACCAATCTGAAATTATTGAAGCTTTTAGCTCTACTTCTAGATATTTAGATGATTTATTAAATATTGATAATACCTATTTTGATGGTTTGATCAGTCAGATTTACCCCCTAGAACTTCAGTTAAATAAAGCAAATTCTTCTGATACCGAGGCCCCGTTTTTGGATTTACATCTATCTATTGTAGATGGATTTGTTTCGTGCAAAATTTATGATAAACGCGATGACTTTGATTTTGAGATTGTAAATTTTCCTTTTTTGGATGGTGATGTTCCTCGTGCGCCATCCTATGGCGTTTATATTTCGCAATTAATTCGATTTGCTAGAGTGTGTAGTCATGTAACTGACTTCAACACTCGTAATAAATTATTAACGGCTAAACTCCTTAATCAGGGTTATCGGTACCATAAACTACGCAAAGCCTTTTCAAAATTTTATAGACGCCATTCTGATTTAATTTCAAAATTCAATATTGGACTTAAATCTCTTCTGCAACAAGGTCTATCGGAACCCGAATTTTATGGTGACTTAGTATATAAATTCAGAAAAATATATAACCGCAATGACTTCAGCACCCAATTTCGTAAAATCATTCTTCGATATAAAAAGATTGGGTACAACATGGATATTATACGACAGACTGCATGCATGGTAGTTAACCCAATCACGGTTGGCAACTTTGCTTCCCTCTTTAATTGCACGCCGGTGGGTCAGGCCTCAGATTCTATGACGGCTCCAACGTAAAGGCTTATTGAAAATTAAAGAGATAATGTTGGTTGGTGCCTGATGCTCTGTCTCTGGTCGGGCTCATCGGAGTCTAACTGTTGGTTTTCTTTTGCTCCAGCATTTCAGTGGTTTCTTGCTGTCGAGTCCTCACCGTTGTCTCACCTCTGTGGTTCTTTGATTATTTGTGTTCACGGAGATGTTGCACTGATGAGTTAGGAGGCCTTCATGCGGACTGAACAAATTTTTTGTCTAAATCGCGACGGAAGTAAGGGCGAGGATTGTGGCCACGTGGAATCGATTTAAGCCCCCCAGTGGAAATCTTCCACTGACCGTTCCAAGGCGGCTCTTCTGTAGCGATTTATTTATGTTGTTGTTTGTTACTTACTGTGTGTATCACTTGTGTCTTTTAATTTTGGATGGCCATATGGCCCTTTTGTGGGAAAGTAACTGTCCATATGGCCTTCCTTTGTTTAGGTTTCCATTATGGTCTGGTCGCTTAATGTTTGTATTTCTTTCCCTTTGGTGTCTTTTATGGATGGAGTAAGTTAATTGTATCAATTCCTGATCTTTGTTTTACTTCTACTTTATACGTCTCGGTAAAGATTTTTGGCCGTACAGAGAAATTTTCGGGAATCCGCGGGACACCTTAGATGTTTAATTTTGGCGTCCGGAAGCGATTTCAGGACGTTATATACGCCGTACGTCCGCCTAACCGAAGCCCTGAGTTTTGTAACGAGAAAGCATTTGTGGTGTCCACGGTAATGCTTAAAAATGCGCTTTGATGTCAATTTGTAACGATCGTTATTCATCGGTGCTTACAACGTGATTCTAGCGACATTCTTTCTCGATTCTTTCAAAAAAAGGTTGGATACCTGAAAAGCATATAATGAGCAGTAGGCTATTGTGAGATGATCTTATTTTATAATATGACCATCGGAATTACCAATCGTTACAAGTGACAGATGGACACCGTATTTTGGTGTCTGATTGTAACGAGCAAACAGCTTTTCGTGTCTGTCTAAAGTCAAGTTGAACCATAATTCGTACAGCCCAATAACCATCTTCCTTAAGGTATCATCAAAACAAAATTAAAACAACAATTTACGTGGTGTTATCTGACTTCACGCATGAATTAGCGTCGTTCCGTCTAACATGATGATTTTGACCATCGCTCGTTACTTTTCCTGCTCGTTACTTTTCTTGACACCATCAAACAATCGCACCTACCCGTTGAAGCCTTTTCCGTGAAAACATGAGTTCTGCGACTTTACACATTAGTACCACGTGCTTTTATTTGGCGGCACTTTTTAGCCAACGACCGTTTGTTTTATATGTGTTTGATTGATTTTAATGCTCGTTACAAGTTGGACACGAAAGACAGGAGACTTATATTTTTACAGTCTTTATGAAAATTAGCCAACGAAACGAACTGAAATTCATTTACACAATGCTATATGTATTGGAAAACTTTACACACCAATTAATACACACACAACTACTTTAAACTCATGGCCCTAGATGGTTACTTCAAATAGATATTTTGGACACGATAGTAACGAGTGCAATACACTTTTTATATTCACTGATTTTTCACCTTTTGGGGGTAATCGTGAAATAATATCTTGACGAGCACATAATTTTACTTACCTTCTTTACTATTCAAAAGATTTTTTAGACTTTTCGAATATACAGATGAAGAAAACGAAAGATAAACGACATGCCCATATGGCTGTCCCAATATCCATGCTAGAAAATCGCCGAATTTCGTCAAAACACAAGTCATATTTCTGGTCTCGGTGAAAAAAAATCTTTATATTTTATCTTTTTTTATCCCTTCAGTATGTCATATTTGTCAACTTACCAGTCCTTTTTAGAAAGAAATCACGTTTGTGCGAAAAATAACAGTTTATTGCATGCACCTATGTTTTTCTTCAGTACTGTGGAACTACCCATTTCTAAAACCATGAATATGGTAAATAATGTATAATCGTTTTAACCCGTTTTATTATATGAAAGTGGAGTTTAAGGGGGTCAAAATATATTGGCCTGTTTTTGACATGTAAAACTGTTTGGTATTGTGTATGTCATTTTGTAGGTGTTTTTTTAAACCGTATATATGGCAGTAGTGTATCATGTTTACCACAGCGGAACATTATCGATACATATTGTCCTTAAATGGTAATGTTTCGTTTTAACGTTTACATAATGATGAATATTCATAATTCCTTGGTTAAACAATATGATAATTTATGAGCTGCCGTCGGATATCCAGGATATCGTCTGCAACGCACGTCCAGGTAAGCTTATTCTCCGCCCTATTTAATTATCAACCAATGGTTTTATTCTAATTAATTTATATCATTGTTTGCGCATGCCAAATCTGATGACGACATTGCTATATTATAATTTGTTATGCAAGCGTCTATATGATCAAGATCAAGATAAATATGGTGAAATCAAATGATTTACGGATCCAGTTTTCATATCAGAACTAATTTGACCCGCGGGTCAAATAACAGGATAATGCCAATTTATGATGGGCCTACGTCCCAGATGCTATTTATCAAGTTTCTTGGAAATCTGCCCAGTGGTTCTGGAGAAGACTATTTTTGAAGGGTTTTTACCATATATGGCTTGGCGGCCATTTTGGTCATGTGACCTGGACCCCATGAGCAAATTTTGGTTTCCCCCATCCCATAGAGGCTCCATATGAAATTTGACTTCAATCGGCCCAACGGTTTCAGAGGAGAAGCAGTTTGAAAATTTTCACATTTTTTGCCTCGGCGAGGCTATACTAAATGGAATGTAATATTTCGCAAGTTCATTGGTTAGATCTCATTGATATCTATCAGTGTGCCAAAAATTGTTTAAATATTCCAAGCGGTTAAGTCACTATTACCAATTTTCACTAACGGGTTACGGACGGACAGACCGACTGACAGACTGACACGGTGATTTTAGGGCACTCTTAGAAAATCAAACGACTTCAGTCGGTCGCTTTTTCTAGGGGTCGTGCAATTCAATAATAAATTGAACACTCATGTAAGATCCTCCATATATGTAATAAGGGTAATTTAGGAATGTTGTTCTGAATTTTGTTTGTTTGTATTGGGGTTTAACGGCCCAGTCAGCACTATTCAGGTCATTTTTGAGCCAGTCAGTTTACTTATCCACATTTTTCCTGGGCAGGCTTATATGTAAGCAGTTAACCAGTACAGTTCACATTCTTTCGCCAGCCCTGACAACTCCCCTTCTTGAATCAGCAGAAGGGGGAGAATGACGGTAGAAAAGATTTCACGATCAATCTCCATGAAAGAATGTTGCCGACCCCGGCAGGTATCAAATGTTCTGATTCTATCATGAATTTAAAGGAATGTTGAGGCAATTATAATACGTACACTTAACATTGCTTTATTTTATAGAAATCAAAAAGGTATCTGTAAGGGAATGAATACATCTTCAGGGGAGGCTACTCCTGCAAAAGTATTTTTGTCTCTTATGTCAATAGGGAACATTTATTGTGGAGCAAATGCTTTCCTTTAAGAGTAGACCCCTTTTTCCGTGGGACAGAGTTTATAGACAAGGGAACAGGAAGTCCCAAAAGTTTTCTCCCTTTGAATAATGACAGAAAAATCTACCAGGTGTATCCATTCCCCTTAAGTCTCCCAATTCTGCCTCATGACCTGGGGCTGTTTCAAATTTCGACTGTACAGTCTAACTGCTATTGAGCAGCCACCCTGGGAAAACTCCAAAAATGACAGCTTAAAGTAGTAGGCTGCTCAGCAGAGGGAAATGTATTTAATAATGTTTGACTGGATATAGACAGACAAAAGTGAGTGATAAACTGAAGACAGCTCGATATGGATGTATGAAAAGAAATATATTTTTCAGATGATGCCTCTCCATCATTTAATATACGAGAAATGATGGAGATGCACCATCTGAAATTATTCCTATATTTACTTCCAATTCTTGGCAGTTGGACTTATCTCTGGCAGTTCAATAGATCGAACTTAGATCTATAGAGTAATGCAACTGCTGGCTGGAGGAAAGAGATGGCTGCTGAGCAGACATTGAATATGTAGCAAAGCAGAGTTCTCGCTAACTCCAAATTTGGAGAAATTTACTCCAACTTTTTCATTTCTGACTCCAACTTTTTCTGGAGGACAGCATGCTTACTCCAATGTTCAAAATCCTAGTGAGAACCCTTGCAAAGTGCTATGGGATGAATTATTGTGGCTGCTGAAGGTAGGTGGCTGCTAAACAGAGATGGCCAATACTGGATGTTTTACAGTATTTAGATACTTTGGGAATCCATTTTTACACCGTTTTGTATCTAAAATCATTTTATATTGAATATTCTTAATAAATTAATCATAGCTCCAGATAAGGCACTTTTTTTCATCTGAAAAGTACTGATATTTTTCTTATTTCTGCACGAAAACTTATGTTGTAAGCACTCTAATTAATGAGTACCCACAATATATGTTTTTATGCATAAATAAGAAAAAAATAATATGTGGGAACCCCCTCTTATCTGGGACTATGGAGCACATAGAGATACATGTACATGTAAATTCATCCATTTGGTATTTCCACAGTTGGCTGGGGTACATCAGAACATAGAGGGTTTGCCGAGCATCCTGGAATGGAACAACCTGGTATGAAGTCACAGATTCTACACCTCATCAGATCCATAAGAACTGTTATGAGAAGTAAGTTGAGTTACTTTGAACCTTATCCTACTGAATAAGTCAATTGAGCCACACCCATTTCTAACTTTGAACTAATCAGATTACTTGATGTAATTTACTCCTGCAAATATACAATTAAAATGTCAAACAGTGTAGATTCTGATCAGATGGCTTCTTCAGAAGCCATCTGATCTCGATCTTTACTGTTTCCAAAGGTAGGGGTTGTCATGAACAGCAGGATAAGACCTCTTCAGAAGCCATCTGATCTTGATCTACACTGTTTCCAAAGGTAGGGGTTGTCATGAACAGCAGGAAAAGACTTCTTCAGAAGCCATCTGATCTGGATCTACACTGTTTCCAAAGGTAGGGGTTGTCATGAACAGCAGGAAAAGACTTCTTCAGAAGCCATCTGATCTGGATCTATACTGTTTACAAAGGTAGGGGTTGTCATGAACTGCAGGAAAAGACTTCTTCAGAAGCCGTCTGATCTGGATCTATACTGTTTCCAAAGGTAGGGGTTGTCGTGAACAGCAGGATAAGACCTCTTCAGAAGCCATCTGATCTCGATCTACACTGTTTCCAAAGGTAGGGGTTGTCATGAACTGCAGGAAAAGACCATGAACTGCAGGAAAAGACTTCTTCAGAAGCTGTCTGATCTGGATCTATACTGTTTCCAAAGGTAGGGGTTGTCATGAACAGCAGGATAAGACTTCTTCAGAAGCCGTCTGATCTGGATCTATACTGTTTCCAAAGGTAGGGGTTGTCATGAACTGCAGGAAAAGACTTCTTCAGAAGCCATCTGATCTGGATCTACACTGTTTCCAAAGGTAGGGGTTGTCATGAACAGCAGGAAAAGACTTCTTCAGAAGCCATCTGATCTGAATCTACACTGTTTCCAAAGGTAGGGGTTGTCATGAACAGCAGGAAAAGACTTCTTCAGAAGCCATCTGATCTGGATCTATACTGTTTACAAAGGTAGGGGTTGTCATGAACTGCAGGAAAAGACTTCTTCAGAAGCCGTCTGATCTGGATCTATACTGTTTCCAAAGGTAGGGGTTGTCGTGAACAGCAGGATAAGACCTCTTCAGAAGCCATCTGATCTCGATCTACACTGTTTCCAAAGGTAGGGGTTGTCATGAACTGCAGGAAAAGACCATGAACTGCAGGAAAAGACTTCTTCAGAAGCTGTCTGATCTGGATCTATACTGTTTCCAAAGGTAGGGGTTGTCATGAACAGCAGGATAAGACTTCTTCAGAAGCCGTCTGATCTGGATCTATACTGTTTCCAAAGGTAGGGGTTGTCATGAACTGCAGGAAAAGACTTCTTCAGAAGCCATCTGATCTGGATCTACACTGTTTCCAAAGGTAGGGGTTGTCATGAACAGCAGGAAAAGACTTCTTCAGAAGCCATCTGATCTGGATCTATACTGTTTCCAAAGGTAGGGGTTGTCATGAACAGCAGGAAAAGACTTCTTCAGAAGCCATCTGATCTGGATCTACACTGTTTCCAAAGGTAGGGGTTGTCATGAACAGCAGGAAAAGACTTCTTCAGAAGCCATCTGATCTGGATCTATACTGTTTCCAAAGGTAGGGGTTGTCATGAACAGCAGGATAAGGGTTCTTGAGAAGCCATCTGATGAGGACCTACACTGTTGCCAAAGGTAGGGGTTGTCATGAACTGCAGGAAAAGACTTCTTCAGAAGCTGTCTGATCTGGATCTATACTGTTTCCAAAGGTAGGGGTTGTCATGAACAGCAGGAAAAGACTTCTTCAGAAGCCATCTGATCTGGATCTATACTGTTTCCAAAGGAATGGGTTGTCATGAACAGCAGGAAAAGACTTCTTCAGAAGCCATCTGATCTGGATCTATACTGTTTACAAAGGTAGGGGTTGTCATGAACAGCAGGATAAGACTTCTTCAGAAGCCATCTGATCTGGATCTATACTTTTACCGAAGGAAGGGGATGTCATGAACAGCAGGAAAAGACTTCTTCAGAAGCCATCTGATCTGGATCTATACTGTTTCCAAAGGAAGGGGTTGTCATGGACAGCAGGAAAAGACTTCTTCAGAAGCCATCTGATCTGGATCTATACTGTTTCCAAAGGAAGGGGTTGTCATGAACAGCAGGAAAAGACTTCTTCAGAAGCCTTCTGATCTGGATCTATACTGTTTCCAAAGGAAGGGGTTGTCATGAACAGCAGGAAAAGACTTCTTCAGAAGCCATCTGATCTGGATCTATACTGTTTCCAAAGGAAGGGGTTGTCATGAACTGCAGGAAAAGACTTCTTCAGAAGTCGTCTGATCTGGATCTATACTGTTTCCAAAGGTAAGGGTTGTCATGAACTGCAGGTTAAGACTTCTTCAGAAGTCGTCTGATCTGGATCTATACTGTTTCCAAAGGTAAGGGTTGTCATGAACTGCAGGAAAAGACTTCTTCAGAAGTTGTCTGATCTGGATCTATACTGTTTCCAAAAGTAGGGGTTGTCATGAACAGCAGGATAATGGTTAAACCATATCCTGCTGAATAAGTCAATTTGTCAGTCCCATTTCCGACTATCATAATCAATCAATCAAATCATATGATAAGTTGTATTCATTTAAATTCACAAACTGAAAGGTATTTATTCAAATTCACAAACTGAAAGAAGAACAGTATAGCTCCTGATATCAGATGGCTTCTCCAGACACACACATTGTTCATTGCATAGACTGCCTCCAAGAGTATCTAAATAGTATAAGGGCCGTGCCAAGCGAAAAGCCTGTAACGAAGTTTAGCGGGGGGATACTGGATTCAGCTTGTCCGTGCATCCATCCTTTCGCATACTTTCTGGTCTCTACACTCTGTCTTTACCTAGAGATTTACACCAAACTTCATATATGGCTTTGCATCCAAGAGGCCTCGGACGAGTTTGATCATCATCAAAATCCGACGCATATCATGGGAGTTACATGTACTTCCCTTTATTAGCTCACCTGAGCCGAAGGCTCATGTGAGGTATTAGTATACCACGAGCCGGCGTCCGTCGTCCGTCGTCCACACTTTCAACAAAGTATATCTCTGGAACCAGTGGGCCGGCCTTGATCAAATTTCATATGAACCATCATCAGGTAGGGGGAAAGGCTGTATTAGGTTTTCGTGCAGATCGGATGAGAACTCTGGTTGCCACAGCAACGAAGAGCTCCCATAGGCTTAACATAGGAAAAAGCTTGTCATCACTCTAGCTCCGTCAATTTTTTTCTGATCGACTTCATTCTTGCAGATAACGAGGACAGGCATGAAATCTCGATCAAGTTCGATTTTGGGCTGAATCGGATTATTCACTCAGGAGTTACGTGCCCTTGAGCGTTAGGAAAAAGCTTGTCATCACTCTAGCTCCGTCAATTTTTTTCTGATCGACTTCATTCTTGCAGATAACGAGGACAGGCATGAAATCTCGATCAAGTTCGATTTTGGGCTGAATCGGATTATTCACTCAGGAGTTACGTGCCCTTGAGCGTTGAAAAAATTGCCTATTGACTTAACATGGGGAGAATGTTGTCATCACCGTAGCTGCTTCAATTATTTTCAGATTGGCTTTATTCTTGCAGATAACCAGCACAGCCATGAAATCTCGGTCAAGTTCGATAACTGGCAGAATCGGATCATTCACTTAGGAGTTACCTGCCCTTGTGTGTTTTTGCATTAGGGTTAATGGGAATTTCAAAAATGTATATCTTAAAGACTACTTGGCCAACTTTGATCAAATTTCATGTGTCGCATTAATGGGCAAGTGGAAAGGCTTCATTAGGTTTTCAGGCAGATCTGAGTGGAACTCTGGTTGCCATGGCAACATCTAGCTCCATAGACTTCACATAGGAAAAAGCTTGTCATCACTCTAGCTCCGTCAAATTTTTTCTGATAGACTTCATTCTTTTAGATAACCAGTACAGGCATAAAATCTCGGTCAAGTTCGATTTTGGGCCGAATAAGATAATTCACTCAAGAGTTACGTCCCCTTGAGCGCCCGAAAAATTGCCTATCGACTTAACATGGGGAAAATGTTGTCATCACTGTAGCTAGTAACGAGGACAGGCATAAAATCTCGGTTAAGTTCGATTTTGGGCAGAATCGGAATATTGACCTCGGAGTTACGTGACCTTGAGCGACAAAAAAGTTGCCCATAGACTTAACATAGGGAAAATGTTGTGACTACGATAGCGACTTGAATTTTTTTCAGATCAGCTTCAAACTTGCAGGTAACGAGGACAGACATAAAATCACGGTTAAGTTCGATTTTGGGCCGAATCGGATTATTTGCCTTGGAGTTACCTGCCCTTGAGCATGAAAAAATACGTTGTGACCACGATAGCAACTTTATTTTTATTCAGATCAGCTTCAAACTTGCAGGTAACGAGGACAGGCATAAAATCCTGGTTAAGTTCGATTTTGGGCCGAATCGGAATATTGACCTCGGAGTTACGTGACCTTGAGCGACAAAAAATTTGCCCATAGACTTAACATAGGGAAAATGTTGTGACTACGATAGCGACTTGAATTTTTTCAGATCAGCTTCAAACTTGCAGGTAACGAGGACAGACATAAAATCTCGGTTAAGTTAGATTTTGGGCCGAATCGGATTATTTGCCTTGTGTTACCTGCCCTTGAGCATAAAAAAATACGTTGTGACCACGATAGCAACTTTATTTTTATTCAGATCAGCTTCAAACTTGCAGGTAACGTGGACAGGCATAAAATCTCAGTTAAGTTCGAATCGGAATATTGACCTCGGAGTTACATGACCTTGAGCGACAAAAAATTTGCCCATAGACTTTACATAGGGAAAATGTTGTGACTACGATAGCGACTTGAATTTTTTTCAGATCAGCTTCAAACTTGCAGGTTACGAGGACAGACATAAAATCTCGGTTAAGTTAGATTTTGGGCCGAATCGGATTATTTGCCTTGGAGTTACCTGTCCTTGAGCATAAAAAAATACGTTGTGACCACGATAGCAACTTTATTTTTATTCATATCAGCTTCAAACTTGCAGGTAACGAGGACAGGCATAAAATCTCGGTTAAGTTCAATTTTGGGCCGAATCGGAATATTGACCTCGGAGTTACGTGACCTTGAGCGACAAAAAATTTGCCCATAGACTTAATTAGGGAAAATGTTGTGACTACGATAGCGACTTAAATTTTTTTCAGATCAGCTTCAAACTTGCAGGTAACGAGGACAGACATAAAATCTCGGTTAAGTTCGATTTTGGGCCGAATCGGAATATTTGCCTTGGAGTTACCTGCCCTTGAGCATAAAAAAATACGTTGTGACCACGATAGCAACTTTATTTTTATTCATATCAGCTTCAAACTTGCAGGTAACGAGGACAGGCATAAAATCTCAGTTAAGTTCGATTTTGGGCCGAATCGGAATATTGACCTCGGAGTTACGTGACCTTGAGAGACAAAAAAATTTGCCTTTAGACTTAACGTAGGGAAAATGTTGTGACAGAAATAGCGACTTGAATTTTTAGCTCACCTGAGCCAAAGGCTCCAGTGAGCCGATAGTATACCAAGGCTCCGGAGTCCGTCGTCTGTCGTCCACACTTTCAATGAAGCATATCTAAGAAGGCAGTCGACCAATCTTGTTTAAATTTTATGTGTAGCACCATTGGGCAAGGGGAAAGGCTGCATTAGGTTTTGGAGCTAGTCTGGTTCATTTGTTCCTTCATTCTTCTTTCTCTCCATATAGAGATAATAGACCAATGTTAAATTTTTAATCAAAGATTTCTCAGGAACTATAAAAGCTAGAAGCATCAAATTTGGTATTCAATAGAATAATGATGACTTATTTTGTGTAAGAGACATTGGGCTTTCTCAGCTTATTTGTTCATCTGTTCTTTCATTCTTCTTTCTCTCCATTTTGACCAATGTTAAATTTTCGTCAAAGATTTCTCAGGAACTATAGAAGCTAGAAGTCTCAAACTTGGAATGCAATGCAATAATGATGACTTATATCCTGTAAGGGTCAATGGGCTGGATTCTATTAGCAGATTTAGTAGTCAAGTCTGTGAATTGTTAAAACTTAAGTTCCTCAGGTGAGCGGTTTAGGCTCATTGAGCCTCTTGTTCTTCAAATAATGCTGAAAATAGCCATTTCTGGACTACAGTCTAGTTTCCCAACCAATTTCAACCAAACTTCATACATGGCTTTGCATCCATGAAACCTGGGATGATTTTGATCAACGTCATAATCAGATGCGTATCATGGGAGTTACGGCCCTTCGTTCCTTCAAATGATGCTGAAATGAACCATTTCCAGCCTCTACAGTCTATGTTTCCCAACTGATTACCACCCTTTGCATCCATGAGACTGTTTGAGACATCACACGAGTTTGATCACTGTCAAAATCTGACATGTATCATGGAAGTTACGGTCCTTTGTTCTTCAAATGATGCTAAAATTAGCCGTTTCTGGACTCAGCAGTCTGTGTTTACCTACCGATTTCCACCCAACTTGATACATGGTATCGCAACCATGAGACCTCACAGGAGTTTGATCATCATCAAAATCGCACACATATTGCGGGAGTTGTGGTCCTTTGTTCTTCAAATATTGCTGAAATTAGCCGTTTCCGGTCTTAACGGTCTGTGTTTACCTACCGATTTCCACCAAACTTGATACATTTGCATCCAGGAAGCCTCGTACGAATTTGATCATTATCAAAATCTGACATGTATTACGGGAGTTACAGCCCTTTGTTCATGAAATTTTATATATGTTCCTCATTTACTCAAAAATGCTTGATTGCAATTTAATTTAGGCTGCGTCTCCTGACAGCCGGTTGTCAGGAGCATTTTTGCTATGTAAAATGCTCCTGACAACCGGTAACCGGTTGTCAGGAGCATTTTACATAGCAAAAATGCTCCTGACAACCAGCAATATTTTTCCAATAAAAGCCTGCTATATTAGCATTATTTTGGTTACTTAACCCAGTATTTTAAGTTTCTTGAAACATGTTTAATATTTTTTGTCTTCTTTGGTATTGTAACATAACAACTGGATTGAAAATAAAAGATAAAAAACATATGGTATTTGCAGAATTTAATGTTTCATTTATTACTGAAAATATATACCAAATAAATATAGGGGCAATTTTACTTGAGTGCTATGGAAAAAAACATGTCATAAGTTCCCTTTTAGAGAAGAAAGAAGAAAAATGTCTGATTATCTACATTAGCTACATGTAAGTGAGAATAATAATTGCACACTTTAATTGCAATTACAAAAATAATAGGCCAGAATTTGATTGATTCAATTCTTGGAATTTATTCCAAAAATAAAAATAATCTGAATAAAATTTACATGAATTAAGTTCTTTTGAATACTAGAAAATGACAAAAAAGCATTAAACAATTAATCAAGAACCATGAAATACTAAAAAGGTAACTAAAATAATACTAATATCATAGGTTTTTATTGGAAAAATATTGCTGGTTGTCAGGAGCATTTTTGATAGCAAAAATGCTCCTGACAACCGGTTGTCAGGAGACACTTCCTTTAATTTATTGTCATTTGCTAATGGTGGGGGTATTTTAGCTGTTCTACAATGACAGCTCAATCTAGTTCGTTCCCTTTTTGAAAGAAAATCCTGTTAGCAAACAGTGCAGGCCCAGATCATTCTGCGGCATCTGATATAGGCCTGCACTGTTTGCAAGGGTACATTGTTAGGGGTTTCCTGCCTGAAATGGGTTGTCATGACGACAAGTTCCATTTTCATTAGGTCATGCTCACTAAATTTTGTTTTCTTTTTCAGTACCATTGATAGGAATAAACATTGTGGTTATAGCATTTATGTTAATTCTTGGATAACAAGACCCTGAGGTTGTAAAACATTTTATGCTCAACTCAGCTGAGCATGAAATATGTAGTTCTTAAATATTGAAAAACCGGTACCAGTCAGTATTGGTTAGGTTATTTTCATGCTCAAACTAGTTGGACCTGTCATAAATGCGGTCTCCGGACGTTAGCCCCTCAGGACGTTTGCCCCCCAATGACTTAATCTAAAACTGGACATTTGCCCCCCAGTTGAAAATGCGACTCGGACATTTGCCCCCCAGAGCTTATTTTTGGTATGGACATCTGCCCCCCAGTGCTTATTTTACAGGTGGACATTTGCCCCCCACTGCTTATTTCAGAAAGGGACATTTGCCCCCAAGCCTGTCTAGAACCATCTCTAGATAGTTCTAACATGTTCCTACAATCTTTGTTTTTGAGCAGAAATTAAGAAAACAATGCAAACCCTTGTATGCCTTAATTTTTTTTCTGAAAACTTACAAGGATTTTCATTTTACAGACTTGTACGATGTAGCTACATAATTTACATGATAATGTTTTGACCACTGTATCCAGTTTAAAAACCACTTGAGTATAGGCGTCTGACATTGGACTTTCAGTGAGGCACAAACTCAATATATGGTTCTGTAGCTGACTTGCTTAAGCCTTATCCTGCTGAATAAATTGAGCATCTCCAATTGTTGACTATTAACCATCACATTCTTGGTATATTTTTGTTAACATAACAAATGGCATGACAAACAGTATAGATCCCCATATATGGCATCTGATATAGATCCATACTGCTTTCTAAGGTAGGGGTTGTCCATAACAGCAGGTTATTATGGTATTTATATAGATTGAGTTATTTATTGCTTAACATTTTGTATTTCTGATGATAATTAACCAATAAATACAATTTTTCCTCCTTTGTATTAGCCCTGGTCTATCTGGGGGGGCAAATGTCTCTTTCTGAAATAAACAGTGGGGGGCAAATGTCCACCTGTAAAATAAGCACTGGGGGGCAGATGTCCATACCAAAAATAAGCTCTGGGGGGCAAATGTCCGGGTCGCATTTTCAACTGGGGGGCAAATGTCCATTTTTAGATTAATACATTGGGGGGCAAATGTCCTGGGGAGCAAATGTCCTGGAATCCATAAATGCATGTACATGTATTATAGTACATGTACCATTAAATATTTATGAGCAGAACAAATTCATGCTTAGTTGATTTAATCCTTTAATAAGTGATGTGGTAATCATTTTTCATGTTCAGAAACCTGGGACCAGTTTTTCAAAGCTTTGTAAGCTTAATGAGCTCATAAGTGGTGAAATTGTTCACTGTTCTAGCAAGTATACTACCTAGTATAGTGCTATTTTGGCTGAAAAAAAATGAGAGCAGCAAAGGCTGTTCCCATTTTTTCAGCAAAAATATTAGCATATTTGCCATATTAAATAATCTGGGTTTTACTGATTGGTTAAATAACAATATCATTGGTTTTGAACAATTGGCCCATTGATCAAAGCTAATGATGTCATTAGTTTACATAATAAAAAAAATATCATTTAGTATGGTAAATATGCTAACATTTTTGCTGAAAAATGTGAGTAGCTTTGCTAAAGCTACTCACATTTTTCAGCAAAATACCGGAGTATTAGATAATGTACTTGCTAGAATACTTAACCCTTATCATGCTGTTCACGACAACCCCTATCTTTGCAAACAGTGTAGATCCAGATCAGATGGCTTCTGAAGAAGCCATCTGATCAGGATCTACATTGTTTGGCATTCAGTTTATGAATCTGTAGCAATAAATTACATCAATTTATTTGATTGGTTGTAAGACAGAAATGGGTGTGGCTTAAATGAATATTCAGCAAGATAAAGGTTAACATTTTGACCGCTAACACCGGCCCCGATAGCTCAGTTGGTAGAGTGTCCGCTCGGGGGAACGGGAGGTCACGGGTTCGATCCCGGGCCGCGACATACCAAAGTCGTTAAAAATGGTACTAGCTGTTCCTCGCTTTGCACTCAGATTTACGGGGTAGAGCTAGGACTGGTGGACCCAGTGTCAGGATAATGTGACTGGGGGTGGTATCATATAATGTGTCTGGGACATGATACTTCAGTGAGGCAGCACTATAAAAGCGAGCATTGAGCTCCCTGTCGCAACTAGACACCGTCATGATATGACTGAAAAATTGTTGAAAGCGATGTTAAACCCGAATTCACACACACACACCACTAACAATATGATTAAGCTAATGATGTTTTGAACAAATGGGTGAAGGTGATTGGAGCAAGAACTTAATTCTTGATTTTTATATTTAAACACATGCAAAACTGCTTTCTCCATTCCCTGTTTCTTCTGCTCATAAATAGTGAAATTCCGCTGTTAAGACTACCTAAAATTAAGACTAATTATGCTTTAAAGAGCTTATTTTGTAGGTTGCAGTTATTCTTGCTTTGTGTTTTCTGCATACAGTGTCCACTGGTGAGGGACCACTTTAAGACCACTTTTGAACAGTCCCAAAGGTGGTCTTAATATGGAATTTTACTGTATTAAAATGTCAGATATTTTCACATTGATATTTGTGAACAGGACTGATTTCATACTCAGCTGAGTTGAGCTTATAAAGGTTCTATAACCTTGGGTCCAGGATTTTACTATCACCAGTCTTCAAACATCACATCAACATCATCAGACCAAGTCTTCACGAGATGAGCAGGACTCTAAATGGACAGTGTGTAAAGATAGTAGAGAAGTTGGATGTGAACTGTGATCTATATAGACATCATATATTTATTGCATGCATTGCGTTAACTGGAATCTTCTGCCTTGTATTTAGAAGAAGTCCATGACAACAGGACAAGTTATATTTTGTCACACCTGCTTTAACCCTTTCCCACTCAGATACGTGTTTTTACGTGTCTGCAACCCCCCCCCCCCCCATTTTAAGCCCCAGAAAGACCTAAAATCTGCGTTTCTACCCCTGGATAGTTATGTTTGCTTTAGAATTTGTTGGGCAAAAAACTGACCTGTTTTTTCGCGCGCCTCCCCACTAAAAATATTCTGGGGGGGGGATTGAAGGGGGTCAACGGCCCCCTCACATCCCGAAAAATTTTAGGTGTATGGCCCAACCGGCCGCTAAAATTTATATCTGAGGGTGTCTGGGGTCAAAAATGCCTGAAAATTTATGCTGATAAAACATGCTGCAAACAGTGAAAATGGCCAGTGCCAAACACATTGTTTGTTGCCTTGACAGCTGTGTGAAGATTAAATGTGGTCAAAAATTCATGTGAAAACACACTTTTTGCCAACTTTGAGATGCCCCCTCTTTACCATGACAACAATGATCAAGTCATGAAAGGTTGCATTTGAAAGGCTACTGCCCAATGAACATTCATACCGAGTTTGGTGTAAAACAGACTATCCATTATGAAACAATGGCTAGTTGAAGTTGCTGTCAGGTGCAACACTGTGCAAATCAGCGAAATTCACAAAATCCCTGAGTGGGAAAGGGTTAAGCTTTGCACAATGTAGGAGTCAGGTTTTCCATCAGTTTGTCAACATTTGTGTAAACCAAAGTCCATACAGGCAAGACATAGCCTTCAGTGGAATTCTTGTTACAATTTATTTAAAAATTGTGTGATTTTTTTTTCAAACATGAAGTTCCCGATCACACAGCACATTCTGTGGCATCTAATCTGGCCCTGCAATGTATGTCAGCTTCCTGTTTGGTGAAATGAAAACTTTATAGAAAGCAATATGGAGGTTGCAAGGGTTGATTTTTCTTACTTTTTGGCTGTAAATGCAGATTTTGAGTTCTCATTAAATGCATCCTCCATGAGGTGATGCTGCAAAGCACCCTGACCGTGGAGTTGAAATGTATCTGATGGTCACCATTTTACCCTTTTTGTACCAAATGGCATCTTCCTTCTTATATATTAGCCGGCCTCGGTAGCTCAGTCAGATGCGTGTCTGGGACGCGGGTTCGATAACTGACGGGGTCGGCAACATTCTTTTGCGGAGATTCATCAGGAAATCTTTTCTATGGTCATTCTCTCCCTTCTGCTGATATAAGAAGGGCAGTTGTCAGTTTCGAAAGGATGTTCACTGTACTGGTTAACGGCTTATGTATAAGCCTGCCCAGGAAAAGTGTGAATAGTTAAACTGATTGGCTCAAAATGACCTAAAATAGTGTTGACTGGGCTGAAAACTCTTCGAGGACTGTTCAAATATGAATGCAAGTAGAACGTTTTCTCATGCACTAATGCGAAAATTACCTAGAAATAAATATCACAGCGTAGAAAAACATTTTACCTATACATTGATACCAAACCTGTTAAAATCCGTACACTTTAGCCATGTATAATCGTTCGATAAACACTGTCTACTCTTGTATACTAATACAAAACATGGTTGGAAGAAGGTTAGAGTACGCCCTTGAAATACGGTCCTATTTTAAGAATCGTTGTATTCTTGGTATACGGTGCAAAGACATTTTTGATGAAATATGTTCGGTTTATGGGCATAATGAAATGTCTTTTCGACAGTTTTTCGTTGGTGTAAGAAATTCAGCTGTGGGCTAGGCTCAACAGAAGATGCACCACATGATCGTCAGCCGAAAAGAGCAACATCTGCCAAGATGGTTGCTAGAGTGAAAGAAATAGTTGCTACCAATGCACGATACACCACTAGGCAAATAGCTAGTATTGTTGGCATCTCATTAGGAGCAGCTCATTCAATTCTGAAACGGGATTTGAAAATGAGAAAGATGGATTCCCCATCTCTTGACAGATGAGCAGAAAAAGACACGCGTTCAGTGCACCAAGAAGTTGCTTAAAAAGTTTCCAAATTACACAATGCACGGTCTTTCAGTAATGTCGTCACAGGTGACGAGACATGGGTTCACTTTTTGAGTCAAAACAATAGATTCAGGACAAAATATGGGCAACAAAGTATTGCAAAAGACCATGCATTGTAAAGCGGACCATGAGCGTCAAGAAGGTAATGTATGCCATATTCTTTTCAAATCAGGGCCCTGCTATTCAGGTTGCTGTGCCTAAAGGCAAATCTGTAAATGCAAAGTTTTGCAAGAATAAAGTTCTTCGAAAATTGAAGAAATATTTCAAAGAACGAAGACCCGCAACTGGTTTGCAGGAAAAGGTTGTTGATCTCCCTCACCCCCCGTATTCCCCTGACCTTGCCCCGTGTGACTATTTTTTGTTCTCGCGGCTGAAAAAATACCTTTCTGGTCGAATATTTGTACAGCGCAAACACCTCGGTTCTGCAATATTCAAGTGCCTTCATAGTATACCTCAAAAAGACTACCAAAATGCATTCAGTGATTGCACCAGAAGACTGAAAGTTTGTATATCTGTTAAAGGGGAATACTTTGAGGGGACAAAATAAATTTTTCATCGAAATCTATGACAGAATCATTTTTATGTGCTTAGTTGCATTCATATTTGAACAGTCCTCGTAATACATACAACAAATCCTCCTATATATAGCAGGAGTCCATTTCAAAATTTAGGGTGTCAGGTTGTGTTTTCTTCAAACTTTATTTGGAAAATGACTGAACTTTTTTTTTTGCAAACAGTGTAGGCCCTGATCAGACACCACACTGTGCAGTGTCTGATCAGGGCATTTACCCGTTTTAGTAATGGGTAAAATTCTAGATCCATGACAGATGGACTATTTCACATATAGTCTGAATGTCTTACTGTTTATTAAATTATACTGTAATGATCCGAAGTATTGGGACAGACTGGCCTAATCAAACAGTGAAGACCCAGATCAGACTGCTCCTGTAGGAGCAGTCTGATCAGAGTCTACACTGTTTGTCATTCCGTCTGCATCTTTTGGACTCCTGGATCCTGAAACAAATTTGTCAAAATTTTAAGAGCATTACAGTAAGTCCTTAATGTGTCCGAATTTTTATGGTACATAAACCCCCTTATAAAACTTTTTCACTGAAATTGATTTTTGATATATCAGGGTTTAAAGATATGTCCCATAAATGGACATATTATATAGAAAAATGATCATAAATGGTAGTTTGTCTGCATAATCTATACATTTTTGTTTGGATATGGCAGTTATTTCAATTCTGGACCTTAACAGTAGTGTTAAGCAGAGATGGTGTATATTGAGCTTGTTTGCTCCATCATTTAGAAGTCAAATGCAAGACAGAATACCATCTCCCCCTCCCCCCCCCCCCCCCCCCCCCCAAAAAAAAATAAATAAATAAATAAAAACAAAATAAGGCAGATCCAACATTTAGAGTCTTCTTGTTTACAGTACCATGGTACAATAATAATCCTAGTTTGTTTAAAAGACAGATAATGGGTCATTGAAATAAAAGCATAGGATGGAAAGTCCATACTATATCATAGATACAATCGCAAATATAATTTTCCCAAATTCATATGGTGTCATACTCATAGTGACTGGTTTTTCATGTTTTCAGTTTCACTTTTAGCTAAAGAGAACATTCTTTTACGTAAGAAATGTATAGTTGAAGCCCTAAGTACCTTGAATTACCTGAAAGGCAGACATTTTACTTACCACTCAAGGCTTTCCTCCATCAAGACCTTGCTTAACCCTTACCCTGCCAAATAAATTAGTTTAGCCACACCCATTTCTGTCTACTTGATATAATGTATTCATTCAAATTCGCAAATTGAATGCCAGTGTAGGTCCTGATCAGATGGCTTCCAGAAGCCGTCTGATCTGCATTTACACAGTTTACAAAGGCAGGAGTTTTTGTGTTCAGTGGGGTAAGGAGATTGGAAAACTTATGTTTTAAAAAATTAAAATTAAGCTTCCATTAAAGCAAGTAAATTATAATGATTCTGGATGGATTTGGGTATGTCATGGATTGTGAGTTTTCTGTCTTGGATTTGAATGTTTTTTGCTCATGACTTTCTCAAATAAATGGTTTTATGTAACTGTTTAATGTTTGTTTATACCTGAAGCATGTACCTGTTGTCTTGATTGGTTCTCCTTTGCCAACAAAAATGGCTCCACAGCAAAACTCTATATTCTCTGGGTACTCCGGTTTTCGTCCACCTAGGATTAATGATTGGCTTGATATGAGTGAAATAATCTTGAAAGGGCTGTATAACCAAAACTTAAAACAAGAGGGCCATGATGGCCCTAGATCGCTCACCTGATCCACACTGTAGCAATGAAATGGTAGGTAATACAATAAGGTGCCTTGTCAGAAGGAAAATACAGGCCAAATATGAAGGCTCTATCTCAAATGGTTCAAAAGTTATGATAAAGTAGGTCAAAGGTCAAGGTCAAAGATCAAACTTTTTGTATGGATGTGAAGCCATTGTCACAAGGAATATACATGCCAAATATGAAGGCTCTATCTCAAACGGTTCCAAAGTTATGATTAAGTAGGTCACAGATGAAGGTCAAGGTCACATCTCAAATTTTTGGCATGAGTGGGAAGACCTTTTCACAAGGAACATACATGCCAAATATGAAGGTGCTACCTTAAATGATTCAAAAGTATGACAAAAACGATCAAAGGTCAAGGTAAAAAAATTTGCATGATTGAGAAGCCCTTGTCACAAGTCATGTCAAATATGAAGGCTCTATCTTAAATGGTTCAAAAGTTATGAGAACGAAGGTCAAAGGTCAAGGTCACAGTTCAAAATTTTTGTGTGGGTGAAAGTCGTTGCCACAAGGAACATACATGACAAAGATGAAGGCTCTACCTCAAATGGTCCAAAAGTTATGATAAAGTAGGTCACATGTCAAGGTCAAGGTCACATGTCATTTTTGTATGACACAAGGAAACTACATGCCAAATATGAAGGCTCTATCTCAAATGGTCAAAGTAGATCAAAGGTCAAGGTCATAAGACAAATTTTTGGTATTGGTGGGAACACCTTTTCATAAGGAACATACATGTCAAATACGAAGGCACCATCTCAGGTGGTTCAAAAGTTATGATAAAGTAGGTCAAATGTCAAGGTAAAGGTCACATTTTATGTATGAATAGGAAACCCTTGTCGCAAGGAACCTACATGCCAAAGATGAAGGCTGTATCTCAAATGCTTAAAAATTTATGACAAACTAGGTCAAAGGTCTAGGTGATGGGTCAAAATTTTTGAATGGCTGGGAAAGCCTTGTCACAACGAACGTACATGCCAAATATGAAGGCTCTATCTCATATGGTTCAAAAGTTATGATAAAGTATGTCACAGGTCAAGGTCAAAGGTCAAATATTTTTATATGAGTGGGAAGCCCTTGTCACAAGGAACCTACATGTCAAATATGAAGGCTCTATCACAAATGGTTCAATAGTTATGACAAAATAAACTAGTGATCTACTTTTTGATTTGACATGACCCATATTTGAACTGAGATATTGATTGTCCAGATGATCATTCTGAGCAAGTTTTATGATGATTGGACTAAAGCTTTGGCCCCTAGGAGTGTTCACAACGTTTTTCTATGATTTGACTTGCTGACCTACTTTTTGAACCAGAATGACCCATATTCAAACTTGATCCAGATATTGTCAAGATTATCATTCTGAGCAAGTTTGATGATGATCGAACCAAAACTGGGGCCTCTAGTGTGTTCACAAGGTTTTTCTATGATCTCACCTACTGACCTACTTATTGACCAGACATGACCCATATTCGAAATTAACCGAGATATTGTCAAATGATCATTCTGAGCAAGTTTGATTACAAACAGACCAAAACTGGCCTCTAGAGTGTTCACAACGTTTTTCTATGATTTAACCTACTGACCTACTTTTTGACCCAACATGACCTGTATTCATGCTTGACCGAGATATTGCCAAGATGATCATTCTGAGCAAGTTTGATGATAATCAGATAAAAACTGTGGTCTCTTAGTGTGTTCACAAGGTTTTCTACGATTTGACCTACTTTCTGACCCGACATGACCCATATTCGAACTTAACCTAGATATTGTCAAGCTGATCATTCTGAGCAAGTTTGATGATAATGAGACTAAAATTGCAGTCTCTAGAGTGTAAACAAGGTTTTTCTACGATTTGACCTACTTTTTGACCCCACATGACCCATATTCGAACTTGACCAAGATATTGTAAAGATGATCATTCTGAGCAAGTTTGGTGATGATTCGACCAAAACTGTGGCCTCTAGAGTGTGAACAAGGTTTTTCTACCGTTTGACCTACTGACCTACTTTTTGACCCCACATGACCCATATTCGAACTTTACCGAGATATTGTTAGAATGATCATTCTGAGCAAGTTTGAGGATGATTGGACCAAAACTGGGGCCTCTCGAGTGTTAACAAGGTTTATCTATGATTTACCCTACTGACCTATTTTTTGACCCGACATGACCCATATTTGAACTTGACCGAGATATTGTCAGGATGATCATTCTGAGCAAGTTTGAGGATGTTTGGACCAAAACTGGGGCCTCTAGAGTGTTAACAAGGTTTTTCTATGATTTGACTTACTGACCTACTTTTTGACCCGACATGACCCATATTCGAACTCGACTGAGATATTGTCAGGATGATCATTCTGAGCAAGTTTGAGGATGATTGGACCAAATCTGTGGCCTCTAGAGTGTTAACAAGGTTTTTCTATGATTTGCCCTACTGACCTATTTTTTTACCCAACATGACCCATATTTAAACTTGACCGAGATATTGTCAGGATGATCATTCTGAGCAAGATTGAAGATGATTGGACCCAAACTGTGGCCTCCAGAGTGTTAACAAGGTTTTTCTATGGTTTGACCTACTGACCTACTCTTTCACCACACATGACCCGTGTTCAAACTTGACCGAGATACTGTCAGGATGATCATCCTGAGCAAGTTTCAGGATGATTGGACCCAAACTGTGGCCTCCAGAGTGTTAACAAGGTTTTTCTATGGTTTGACATACTGACCTACTCTTTCACCACACATGACCCGTGTTCAAACTTGACCGAGATACTGTCAGGAAGATCATCCTGAGCAAGTTTGAGGATGATTGGACCAAAACTGTGGCCTCTAGAGTGTTAACAAGGTTTTCCTTTGATTTGACCGGGTGACCTACTTTTTGACCCGAAATGATCCATATTCGAACTTGACCGAGATATTGTCAGGATGATCATTCTAAGCAAGTTTGAGGATGATTGGACCAAATCTGTGGCCTCTAGAGTGTTAACAAGGTTTTTCTATGATTTGCTCTACTGACCTACTTTTTGACCCGACATGACCCATAATTGAACTCGACAGAGATATTGTCAGGATGATCATTCTGAGCAAGTTTGAAGATGATTGGACCCAAACTGTGGCCTCCAGAGTGTTAACAAGGTTTTTCTATGGTTTGACCTACTGACCTACTTTTTGACCCGACATGACGCATATTCAAACTTGACCGAGATACTGTCAGGATGATCATTCTTAGCAAGTTTGAGGATGATTGGACCAAAACTGTGGCCTCAAAGTGTTAACAAGAAAAAGTTTACGCACAACGGAAGACAAACGATGACGCCGGACATTTCACAGTCACAAAAGCTCACCATGACCTTCGGTCAGGTGAGCTAAAAAAGCACAACTCTAAGATTGGCCTGTTGTTTCCAGAGTAAGAATTTATTTTAAATTTGTCAACATTCGATTGATAACTTTATTTGTTGGTTTGATTTGCAGTTTAATGTCCCCCTCAACACTATATAGTCATTTTGGAGACATTTCTTCCAGTTTTGTGGGTGTTTTACCTGACATTGAGATCAAATAACATCTCAAGCCCTGCCACCCAATGAAACCAATAGGGTTTATATGCATGAATGAGCTGACTCCGGGCACTTTACCTGGGCATGCTCAGACCCTCTAAGCGGATGGTTTCAGCTCTGCAGCTCAATCCATTTCCCCAAGCCCAGAAGGGTGGGGGAACTTGATAACTTTAACCTCAGGTGCTATAAAGATCTGATGTTTGAGTAGCTTCATCTGTTTGAGGGCGTAAGAGAGCAAATTTGACCTTGCCAGAGAATCAATGGCATCATCATCATTCAAATTAAATAGAACCACATCCCCAGATGCTATATACCGTAATGATCCTAAGTTTGCCATTCCTTTAGCACGTTTTGGACTCCTTGCTAGAAAAATTATTAGGAGAATTACATCAAGTCCTCAAGGTGTCTGAATTTTTAGGATTTTTACGATATACTTAGTTTCAAAGTCTTCAATGAGGCATCCAACTGATATTAGCTCACAGTTAGACAAGATCGTCTGTCCTTGCAGCAGGTAAGGCTAGAGGGGGAGTGTTGTTATTTCATATGTTTCTACACTTACATCCATTTTTCTCTTTCTCCCGCATCTCTGACTTTCATCTCCTCTCAGTAACTATCTCTTCTGTCTCTTTTCTTCCTTTCTCTGGGAAATGACACAAAATGACCTTAAAGGGTTGAAGTGTTGTTAACCTCAAACAAGAATTCCGCCGAAGGCTATGACACGCCTGTGGGGGCGCAAAGTCACCCAACCATGATATGTAGGTCAAGGTCAAACATAGATGCTTGCACAAAAGTTTCCATTCTTAAACGCAAGCTTGTACCAAGTATCATTAATGTAGTTCTTGAAAAATAAACTTGACCATTAGGGTGAACGCTAGGGTGGTCACATTTTACAAAGTCAGTGAACCATGAAATATAGGTCAAGGTCAAATATGGATGCTTGGATTTATGTTACCATACCCAGATACAAGTTTGTACCAAGTATCATTAATGACGCTCTTATAGTTCTTAAGAAATAAACTTGAACCTCAGGGTGAACGCTAGGGTGGTCGCAATATTGTACAAAGTCAGTGAACCATGAAATGTAGGTCAAGGTCAAATATGGATGCTTGCATGTAAGTTGTCATCCCCAGATACAAGTTTGTACCAAGTATCATTAATGAAGCTCTTATAGTTCTTGAGAAATAAACTTGAACCTCAGGGTGAACGCTAGGGTGGTCGCAATATTTTACAAAGTCAGTGAACCATGAAATGTAGGTCAAGGTCAAATATGGATGCTTGCATGTAAGTTGTCATCCCCAGATACAAGTTTGTACCAAGTATCATTAATGAAGCTCTTATAGTTCTTGAGAAATAAACTTGAACCTCAGGGTGAACGCTAGGGTGGTCGCAAATGTTGATGCCTTGACGAACGAACGGACGGAAAACCGGGCGCCTATATCGCGCCATGCTAATATCAGGCGCGACAAAAATCAATCCTCAAAAGTCATAAGCCTTTTGGTTCTGGGGATGTTTTTGAGTATTTTACAATATAGAAGCACGCCAACCACACTAGAACTTGTAAAAGTTGTTTTTAGGGAGCCATTGGGCTTTATCAACCCTGTAGCTTCAGAGAGGCCGAATGGCTATATGACACCTGGCTATACTGCAAGCTCACCTAGCTCATGTGGGTTAAAAGTAAAGTAGACGTGGAGGCAATGATCAGGAATCGATACAATTAACCAACGGCTCCCATCAGGGACACCAAAGGGAAAGAAACAAACATGAAACAACAGACCCTAATCCTGCTGAACACAACAAACCATACCTTTGAAAACAGTGTATATCCAGACCAGATGGTTTCTGAATTTGATCAGGATCTACACTGTTTATCATGAATACATCATATACCCGCCAAGAGAATTTGTGTCTTTGAGCATTCCGTCATGACAAATTTTAACTGTGCATGCATGCCCAGCCATTCAGAGGGGCCAGGGATATGGCTTTCTGTCTGAAGGTTCCTCTTGATTCACTGCTTGTATGAGCGAGCAGTGAAGGTTCTGGCGAGACTGCGCGGATGCGCAGGCTCGCCTGAACCTTCGCTGCTCGCATAGTCGATAAGTACCAAAATCGCTTGACGGGGCCCATATCAAGTAACTTGATTGGGTGTGTCTAGATTGATTAATTCAGCAGGATACGGCTTCAAAATACATTCATACTGCATAAAATGAAATGCAAACAAAAACGCAATACAGTTTATTTCTGTTATTTTTATTTATGCCTTTTTTTTTTTACTGAAATCTACCATAATCTTATTTACATAATTAAGAATGATAAAGTTAACATCGTCCTTACCTTAACAACAAAGACATTTAACAGAAAATTATGGCAGGCTAAAATGATACAGAAAATGATGTAACAAAATACAGTAGAACTTCGATGGCTCGAACACCGATGGCTCGTTTACCAAGGCTGAGTCGAACCCGTTCTTGAGCCCCTAGGGAAATCCTCGACATAAGAAATAGTGGGGGATACTTTAGAACATTTTCGTCTTTTATCTTGCAAATGTATGCTGTGTGTACTCATTAGAATCGCCTCGATGAGGCGATTCTAATGGGTACACACAGCATACATTTTCATTATAAAACACCGAAAAGATATCCAAAAGTATATTGTATACCTCCTGGCAGTCTCCCTCAGTGGCTCGAACTACCCCTGTCTCGAACAGATTTTCGAGGTCCCAAAGGTGTTCAAGTCATTGAAGTTCGACTGTATTTATTACTAATTATACACCACAACCTCTTGAGAACACTGTTCTTTACACCACCATTTTGGATACAGCATGGCTAAGATGGATTTCAACAAGAGTTTTCACTGATCAACATAGCTCGCCTTCGGAACCGGCCCCGATAGCTCAGTTGGTAGAGTGTCCGCTCCAGGGAACGGGAGGTCACAGGTTCGATCCCGGGCCCCGACATACCAAAGTCGTTAAAAATGGTACTAGCTGCTCCTCGCTTGGCACTAAGATTTACGGGGTAGAGCTAGGACTGGTTGACCCAGTGTCAGGATAATGTGACTGGGTGTGGTATCATGTAATGTGTCTGGGACATGATACTTCAGTGAGGCAGCACTACAAAAGTGAGCATTGAGCTCCCTGTCGCAACCAGATACCGTCGTGATATGACTGAAAAATTGTTGAAAGCGACGTTAAACCCGACTTCACACACACAACCACATCTCGCCTTCGGGGGCCTAAGTTGGATGAGGGCAAGTTATCAACAAGTGCACCGCCTGCAGGTGCCAAAGCTCGGCTGCAAAAATTCTAAGTCGAAAAAGGGGCATAACTGTGCCATAAATATTTTGAGGGTTACCTCACCTATTGGTATGAGTTCCCCTTTTCATAATGACCAACTAGTCCGAGTTTCAAGTACCGGTAGGTATGTTCGGTAATGACAGAGATTTTACAAAATATCCAAGTTTTTGCATGACGCAGACGACGCCCGCCGCTTTCTTCGAAAACAGAGAGCTAAAAATGAATTTTTTTTCTATAGGGCAATAAAAAACTTTAACCAATTACTTCAGCATAAAAATTTCTAAGTCCTTGACCTTGCCCAGTCTTGGCAATTTTCAAAGTGCCATTGGCACTTAAAGGAGCTAATATGGTAATCTTAACAAAACATGGTGTTACCACTGTAGTGTTATAAATTAAAAGAGGTGTAGGTGGGATACATTTATTGTATTAGCTATAGTACGACAAAATGAAGATTATCTGACCAGTTAAGACTCGGATCAGACTGCCCTTCCACCCATTTAGAGCTCATTTGATAAAAAAAATCATTAACTTAACCCTTATCTTGCTGTTCACAACAACCCTTATCTTTGCAAACAGCGTAGATCCAGATCAGATGGCTTCTGAAGAAGCCATCAGATCAGGATCTTCACTGTTTGGCATTCAGTTTATGAATTTGTAGCAATAAATTACATCAAGTAATTTGATTGGTTGATAGACAGAAATGGGTGGGGCTGAAATGAATATTCAGCAAGGGAAGGGTTAACTTTACCAATCAACATGTTTTCTGATCCAGCAAGTACAATATCTTATACAAAAAAATTTTACTGGAAAATGACGAATAGCTTTAATTTTTTCAGCAAAAATTTTAGCGTAACCGCCAAAATTAACGATCAAAGTTTTAGCGATATGTTAATTGACCACTGGCCCCTAGTCACAGCATTTGCTTACTGCTCTTTGGTTATTTCAGAAGCTACAAAGTCTCTGGTGATCTCTATTGAACAGGAAAGACTGCGGTCAGACAGAACAAATGCACCAAGTCTTTGCTGTTTGAACTGGCTTCTTGTTTTGTGTTTGGAGTTTAGGGGCCCAGTTAACAATGTTTAGGTAATATGAGTCAATCAGTTTAACTATGCACTCCCTTCGCAGGCTTGTTTAACCCTTGTCCTGCTGAATATTCATATATGCCACACCTACTGCCAATCAGATTACCTGTAGCAAATTATTACAACAAATTCACAATCTGAATGACATACAATGTAGATCCTGATCAGATGGCTTCCTGATCTGGATCTACATTGTTTCAAAGAAAAGGCATATCCGGGCTCAGCAGAACAAGGGTTAAGTAGTACTGTGTTAATCTTATGTATTCGGACAGACAGGGCTAAGCAAAATGACCTAAATAGTGTTGACAGGGACGTTTAACCTCAAATTGAACAAACATAACCCAGACTTATACAATAAGCTTAGATGTATTCATTGCAGTAGCTAAGGTGGTGGAAATAGACTCTCGAGATAACTTTAAAAATCAGTAAGCCTCCTTTTTCTGAGGGGATTAATTCTACAAGGGAAGGATTCACTCCCAAGAGGAGAATTCAGAAAACTAGACAAAGTGCCCAGAGGCGCACGTATACCCCCGGCCAGGGCCATCGCCTCAGCTGAAACAAGAACTACAAATGGAAATAACTCTAAAAGGCCTGACCCCTTGGCCCTTATTTTCTTTCCCACAATACAAGTAGTCATACTGATCATGTGTGCAAAATTTCAAGTTTCTATGTGAAGCAGTTCCTGAGATATCTTTGACACAAAATAATTGTTTACGGACACACAGACAGACAGAAAAGACAAAAACTATATACCCCCATTGCATACTTCGTATGCCGGGGGTATAATGATATACATTTCCCACACCGCTGTCAGTAACATTTAGCCCATATTCAAAAATATTTGTTTGCCCTCTTCAGGGCAAGTAAGGAAAACTTTAGGCAGTTAGATAGGGCATTTCTTTTCTTGGGGAGGGGATAGATTTTATCCTCCTAAAATAATTTGGGAAAATTATAGACACTTTTAGGCTACCCTGTGAACATTGGTTTACTTGTAAAGGAAAAGATTTGTTCCTATTGAAACAAGAAAAATGCCTAATGGCATTATGGACGGGTTTTTTTTTTCAGTACGGTTAGGATGGTGGTGGCATGGGTGGGGTAGGGTGGGGTAGGGTGGGGTGTGCTGGTGTGGGGTAGGGTGGGGTGGGGTGGGATGGGTTAGGAGTCGGGTGGGACTGGGTGTGGGGTGGGATGGGGTGTGGTGGGGTTGTGGGGTAGGGGTGGGCTTGGGTGGGTGGGATGGGGTGAGGTTGGGTAAGGTGGGGAGTGGTGGGATGGGGTGGGGTTGGGGGTGGATTGGGGTTGTTTTGGGATGGGGGTGGGGTGGGGTTGTGGGGTAGGGTATGCTAGGGTAGGGTGGGTAGGGTATGTATGTAAAACTAAGTATGCATGTATGTACAGTACAAATGCAATATCCTAACCCAGTAACAACTTTTTGTGGATGAGGGGGGGGGGGGGGGGGGTATGATTTGTTTATGTGTTTTAAGAAGAAAAAAAAATAAAGTTAGTTTTTTTCTATTTTTAGCTCTGGTGGACACTGATTTTAGCGATTTTGAAAAAGGGTCACATAATGAACATTTCTGTAAAATAATTTTGAAATCGGGCCATTATCCCAGGAGGAGATGTCGTTTAAAGAAATTGTTGACGGACGACGGTCGTGCTCAGGTGAGCTAAAAAAAGAACGAAAAAAAAAAAAAAGAAAAAGAAAATTCCATGCCTGTGCATGCATGTATGTATTATTACTAGCAACTATCAGGGGAGGAAGATAATAATTGTTCATATGTGTTTATGGAGAAGAAAAGAAAAATAAAGAAAAAAAAGAATGAAAAAAGAAAGAAAAAAAAAAAAAAAAAAAAAAAAAAAAGAACAAAAAAAAAAAAAAAAAAAATGTCTCCACCGAGGTTTGAACTCACGCCCCCCAGATTCATAGTCAACAATAGGATTCGTAGTCCAGCACTCTATCCACTACACTGGCATTTGAAAAAAAGGTTAACCAAAAGGTAAACCTGAAAAACACAAGTTTGAAAAATGACAATTTCCGCCAAAATTTTAGTCTTTTGCGCCATTTATGGATAATACATGAAAGCGGTACCTCCACTTATGCATCAGTCCTGATATTAAAACAATCTGCTACAGAATAGATGAAAAATATCACTTTGAAAAAAAGGTTAACCAAAAGGTAAACCTGGGACGACGCCCGCCCGCCCGCCCGCCCGCCCGCAGGACGCCCGCCCGCCCGGACATCGCTATTTCAAAGGACGGATTTTTTTTAAAAAAACCCGTCCAAAAATTTGTTCCTTAAGAGAAAACTCAGTTTGATAAATAGCTAGATAGTCGAACTTCAATAGTCGAACACCTTTGGGATCATGACAGGTGTAGTTGGAACCACTGAGGGCTACTGCCAGGAGGCAAAAAGGGGATAATTTTTGGACTTTTCAGTGTTATATAATATGAATGCTGTGTGTACTCATTAGAATTGCCTCAATGAGGCGATTCTAATGAGTACACACAGCATACATTTTGTCGAGTAAAAGGCCCACAAAACTGGGAGCAACGTCTCCAAAATTACCTATACAGTGTTGACAGGGATGTTAAACCTCAAATCAAACAAAACAGCATACATTTGCAAGATTAAAGACGAAAATATCCTAAATTTTACCCTCACTATTTCTTAAGTAGAGAAATTCCTTCGGGACTCAAGAAAGGGTTCGACTCCAAAATAGTGTTGTAATGAACAGTGTAATTTAGAGGTTGTGTATTTGTAGTGTCGATTTTTGCGATCCACCATTAAACCATGTTATATCCAAAACTGTGTTATAATGAACAAGAATTAGTGTTAAAAACAGTTTCATGTAATACCGTTGCTTTTTTTTTCACACAATCTGACTTAAATTAGTGAATGTTTACAGTTAGAGAATTTTATTATGTTAGAGTAATGGTTGTGCATTCCTCATACCATAATTGCAAAATAATATACATTTATGAGAAATGAGCCAGTGCACGACAAAACCTACAACAAGATGTGTGCCCAGCAAAGACTGAGATCAGCCTGTGCATCTGTGCAAACTGATCAGAGTCTTTGCTGTGCTCTCTAAGGATAGCTAAGGACCCAATGCTCCTTCATGCAGCAAAAGAAGTCTCTGGATAGAATATATGGATGTGCAGGCTGATCTGATTCTTCCCTAGGCGCACATTTAAGTTGTAGGAATTGCTGTGCCCGGGCTCAAATGGTAACTAAATGAAACGAAAAATAAAAAAGATTGCCACCGCCAATATTCACTATATATTTGTAATAAACAAAAACGCCCACCTCAGTATAAAAACTAGAAATGTATTCAATGTCGAAGGGATGTCCCCACCTCCGGCCTTGCCTGCTTATGAGAAACTGAGCCAGGACCAAAGTCAGTAAACCATGACAAAAGGCCAAGGTACAAAGACAGCCAGTGGCCAAATAGAAGGCCAAAATCTAAAGTCAGTGGACACTGACAGAAGGCCAAGGTCCAAAGTCAGTGGACACTGACAGAAGGCCACAGTCTAAAGTCAGTAAACATTGACAGAAGGACAATGTCCAAGGTCGGTGGACCCTGACAAATGGCCAAGATCCAAAGTCAGTGGACACTGACAGAAGGAGTCTAAAGTCAGTGGACACTTAACAAAAGGCCAAAATCTAAAGTCAGTGAACCATGACAGGTCAAGGTCCATAGTCAATGGACACTGACAGAAGGCCAAAGTCAGTGGACACTGACAGAAGGTTGATGATGACCAGCCACTGGTATACCACAGCTCAGACCAGGGGCCAGTTGTTCAAAGCATCGTTAGCTTAACGAGCTCATTAGTGGTCAATTGTTAACTGTTCTAGCAAGAAAAATATCGAAAATTTTGGTATTTTTGCTGAAAAAATGTAAGCAGCTTTTGCGGATGCAAAAGCTGCTCACATTTTTTCAGCAAAATTTTTAGCATATTTGCCATATTTAATGATCAAAGTTTTAATGATACTTTAACTAATGACGTCGTTAGTTTGGAACAACCGGCCCCTGGGAGTAATGAGGAAGATTTTTTAATAATTTTTGTCTCTACTAGAAATTTACCAAACGGCTATGGCTGATGTTCAAGTAGCCATGGAGATGAACACACAGACTACACATTGTTAAGTCAAGCTTAAAAAGTAGGTCAAAACCCGTAAGTCTATGGAGTGTCAGAATGGATGTATGTATTGTAATGATCCTAAGTATTGGGACAAATAGGCCTAAGGAAACAGTGCAGACCCAGATCAGACTACTCAGGGTCTACACTGTTTGCCATTCTGTCTGCAACTTTTGGACTTCTTGCAGGATCTTGAAACAAATTTGTTAAAATTTTAGAAGAATTACATCAAGTCCCCAAGGTTTCCGACTTTTTTATGATTTTTACGGTACATAGTTTCGTTATCTTAGAGAATCCTGTGTTCAAGAAACAGTTAAATGGCCAAGATTAAAAAATTGTTCAGCAAAGAGTGAAAAGGTTTTAGACAGGATTTGGTTTGGTTTGATTTGAGGTTTAACGTCCCCGTCAACACTGTAAAGGTCGTTTTGGAGACTTTGCTTCCAATTTTGTGGGACTTTAACCAGACATTGAGATGAAATTACATCTCAAACCCTATTCTTATAAACCCTATTGGTTTCAATGTGCGACAGGGCCCAATGAAACCAATAGGGTTTATAAGCATGGTTTGTTTGTTTGATTTTAGGTTTAACGTCCCCGTCAACACTGTATAGGTCATTTTGGAGACATTGCTTCCAATTTTGAGATTTTTACCCCGACATGATATCTCAAACCCTGTTGCCCAGTGAAACCAATAGGGTTTTACCTGGGCAGGCTTAGATCCTCGAAGCAGTTTACCAGTATTCGTGTGGGGTCAGTTTCAGCTCTGCTTCGAAGCATCATGCAGCCTATTTATTTCTTCAAGCCCCGATGGCAGGCCGGATTTAAGACGGAAACAGTCAAAAGACATGGTAGGGTGTATCATGGCGGATGTACGTATGAAATCTGAATAGCAGAGAAGTCTCTGTGTTAAGAACTAAACAAGTCTTAAAATTGTTCAACCAAGTGCGAAAAGTTGGTGAAGGTAAGTATTAGTCATGACAGATGTATGTATGTATGATGTTCGTCAGCATAGAAGTTTCAGTGTTTGAGGAACAGAGCTAAAGTCAGACTTGACATTGTTGATACCAACACCGACGAAAAAATGCTATCTCCTAAAAGAGATCTCAATAGCAGTTGCAACAGTAAAAAAATGTTGTGGTTACTTGTTGATTCTAGCAAGAAATGGTGAAAAAATTATTCCAACCTTACCATTACCCTTCATGTCTGGAGCTATGCTAAACTGCTGTATAATGTGTACAACGTTTTACACAAACAGATGCTTCCTACGGTAACAAATATTTGAAAATCTACCACTTGTAAAAAAATCTTAACCCCCCCACCGAGTCTGAAAGTCACAGTACACATGGTTAAACTTGGCTTAACCCTTATCCTGCTGAATATTTAAATTAGCCACAACCATTTATGACTATCAGCCAATCAGATTACAGTAAAACTCTGATGGCTCAAACACCGATGGCTCGTTTACCATGGCTGAGTCGAACCCAATATTGAGCCCCTAGAGAAATCCTGTATGTAAGAAATAGTGGGGACAATTTAAAAGATTTTCTCATTTTTTTTACTTGCAAATGTATGCTGTGTGTACTCATCAGAATCGCCTCGATGAGGCGATTCTAATGAGTACACACAGCATACATTTCATTATGGAACACTGAAAAGATGTCAAAATGGATCTCCTCATGCCTCCTGGCAGTAACCCTGAGTGGCTCGAACTACCCCTGTCTCGAACAGATTTTCGAGGTCCCAAAGGTGTTCGAGCCATTGAAGTTTGACTGTACATGATCTAATTTTATTGTTCAAATAGTGTAGATCCTGATCAGATGGCTTCTTCAGAAGCCCTCTGATCTGGAACTATGCTGTCTGCAAAGGTAGAGGTTGTCTTGAACAGCAGGATAAGGGTTAAAAGTGATTTATGTCAGTGATTTATGTAAGCATACTTTGTAAACATGGACAACCAAAACACTATACCTCGGGCATAATGCTGAGGACTGGGGCATAACCAGGGCATTTTTCATAAATTCTAACTCAACAAAAATCGTAACACACTGTTGTTAACAACAAAGACAAGAGGAACATGAAGGCTCAAGCCTTATCTTGCTGAACACCACAACCCCCACCCTTGCCAACAGTGTAGATCCAGATCAGATGGCTTCTGAAGAAGTCTTATCCTGCTGTTCACAACAATCCCTACCCTTGCCAACAGTGTAGATCCAGATCAGATGGCTTCTGAAGAAGTCTTATCCTGCTGTTCACAACAATCCCTACCCTTGCAAACAGTGTAGATCCAGATCAGATGGCTTCTGAAGAAGTCTTATCCTGCTGTTCACAACAATCCCTACCCTTGCAAACAGTGTAGATCCAGATCAGATGGCTTCTGAAGAAGTCTTATCCTGCTGTTCACAACAATCCCTACCCTTGCAAACAGTGTAGATCCAGATCAGATGATCTACACTGTCATTTATTTTGTGAACTGAAAAAAAAATACATTATATCAAGTAATCTGATTGGTAGAAAGTCAGAAATGGGTAGGGCTAAATTGATTTATTCAGCAGGAGTAAGCTTGAAACTGGAAGAAGCTACCACAGAACCTTACATGTAGCTTAATCAATCTGTTTAATTCAGACTGCCGATTCACTGCAGATCAAGGGCTGTTTATCACTTGCAGGAAGTCCTTCTACAATAGCATTTATCTCACCAGATATCCACCCATGGCTTACCATGGAGACACAAGTTTAGCAGATAAAAGACAACCATTTAGCAATTCCACTAAGTTTCAGATACGATGTGATGAGAAACTACAGATCAAGGAACATCTATCCAGGAATGAATACTCCTGACCCATTAATGCTATAAGAATCTTACATGAGTGTGAGAGGTGGATAGAAAAATCCGTCCTGAGGGTCAATGTCTGGCATCAAGAGGTTTGCAGAGGGATGCTGGTCAGTAATCGTGAGGGATGGATTGTTCTATCTAGCCCTCTCTTACCCATGAAAGATTCTTTTTCTTGCAAACTTTCATTTCTGAGAGTGGATTTTCTTATAATGCCGTCACTTCAATTGTTAACGTCCACCATGTTTTGATGACAAAAATGCGGCATTTTTGATGTCACTTTCGTTCAAACTTAACAACTGCGCATGTGACGTCCTTTTCAACCAGTGCACATCAGACACATGAAAATTTCTCAATTTTTTCCTATCCCTGGGTAGGAAAACCTGGGTACGATAAGAATTTCTATCCCAGGGTTAAGTCCAGGATTTCCTTATCTGGTGCGCAAGAATATAAGACTCTTATATGGGTGTGAGGGGTGGATTGAAAAATCTGTCCCGAGGGCCACTGTCCGGCATCACGAGGCTTGCCGAGTGATGCCGGACAGTGATCCCGAGGGACAGATTTTTCTATCCACCCCTCACACCCATATTGGATTCTTGATCTTGCATACCTTCCATTTCTATTGCGAATTTTTAATGTTGCTGTCACTTCGGTTACCGACGTCTGCCATTTTGTGATGACACAACAGGAATGTTTAGTGACGTCACGCATGACGATGCCGCGCATGAGGTTGTAATCAACCAGTGCATTTATCAAACATGCGATTATATTGGATTTGGGGTCGGAACACCAGGGTCAGAAAACATAAATTTCTATCCCAGGGTAAAATCACGGATTTCCTTGTCTGGTGTGCAAGAACAACATATCTGACAAGGGAGCAAACTTTAGGACTCTTCCTGTAGGCTTTCCTTTCCTCTAAAAAGGGGGTCTACTCTTAAAGGAAAGAAACTGCTCTTCAAGGATCAACGATAAAAGAAAAGAATTTGCTCTTCTTTCCTTTATGAGCAGACCCCTATTGACAAAGGGATCCAACAATATTTTTACAGCTGCCCCTCCAGATTTTTGTTTGTTTGAATTTAGGTTTTACTTCCCAGTCAAAACTACTTAGGTCATTTTGGAGACACTGCTTCCTATTTTGTGGGACTTTTACCCGACACTGAGATGAAATGACATCTCAAGCCCTACGCCTAAACACACCAATAGGGTTTATATGCAGGGACGGTGAAACTCCCACCAAGTTGCCTGAGCAGGCTTAGACCTCCTATGTGGTTAACCAGTACTTGTGTGGGGTCGGTTTCACCTCTTTCTGGAACCATCATGCAGCCCAATCTATTTTTCCAAGCCCAGATGGGTGGGGGACCCTTGCCCATCCTGAAGATGTATACATTCCTATTAAGCTGCAGAAACTATCCCAAACAGTCACGATATGGTTTGTCATGAAGACTGAAGGGCTGTAACTCTATCATTCTACTGAAGTTCAGCAGAAACTGTTGACAAACTGTGGACTATAGAAGAATGGCTGTTTATCACCGGTAGAAAACCCTCTGACAACACATGCTTATGTGCAGGCATATAACGGTTGCGTTTTTAAACAGTTCAGTTCAGATGGAGACTGGTGACAAGCTGTAGACCAGTAGCTGTTTAACACTGGCAGAAAGCCAATCTTCAACAATAGCAAGTATTCCCACAGATATACAAACATCCAACACAATTGCACATCCCTATCCATCTTCCTTCGGTGGTGTGAACCATCCTGAAAGTTTACAAATGGAAGAAAAATCATTATTAACACTGAAATCTAGTTGATATTTTCTTGACCCTTATCCTGCTGTTCATGACAAGCCCTACCTTTGGAAACAGTGTAGATCCAGATCAGATGGCTTCTGAAGAAGCCATCTGATCAGGATCTACACTTTTTGTCATGAAGTTTGCTAATTGAACCAATATATTCTGTAATCTGATTGGCTGGCAGCTGGTAATGGGTGTGGCTTTATGTATTCAGCAGGATAAAAGTTAATATGATAGGTATGGAAGGTTTTTCCTAGGACTCGAGAACGAGTTCAAAACAGCTGTGGTAAAAATCCATCAATGTTCGAGTCATCTCGCTCCCGCCAATCGGGGCTTGGAGAAATAGATTGGGCTGCATGGTGCTTCCACACAGAGCTAAATCTGACCACATGAGTGCTGGTAAACGGCTTAGAAGGACTAAGCCTGCCCATGCAAAGTGGTGTGTGTCAGAACGTCCAATGCATATAAGCCTTCTGGTTTCATTGGGTGGCAGGGCTTGTGATGTCATTTCATCTCAATGTCGGGTAAAAGTCCCACAAAATTGGAAGCAACGTCTCCAAAATGACCTTAATACTGCTGACGGGGACATTAAACCCCAATTCAAAGAAACAAACAAAACTAATGTTCGAGTCATCAAAGTTTCATCGTACAAAAATCGTACTGTGTTAACCCTTATCTTGCTGAATATTCATTTAAGCCACACCCATTTCTGTCTATCAACCAATAAAATTACTTGATGTGATTTATTGCTACAAATTCATAAACTGAATGCCAAACAGTGTAGATCCTGATCAGATGGCTTCTTCAGAAGCCATCTGATCTGGATCTACACTGTTTCCAAAGATAGGGGTTGTCGTGAACAGCATGATAAGAGTTAATAAAAGTCAATTGGGGAGGTAAACTGTCATTTTTACTTTCGCAAATTTTGTTTTATGACATGTCAATAGAGCCATACAACACAATTCGGGACCCTAAAAGCAACAATTCAACTTCCAAAACGTAACATTATGTAAAGCGTTTGGATTTCAGACATTATATTGCAGAATTTACTGTTGCCAATTTTTTATCTCTGTCTAATCTGATATAAGTTTACATTTTCAATTCCATTAGAATATAAAACTTGAATGCTTTTTTAAGAAGGCCAATTTTTTTCATACTAAAGATGGTAAACAGATGAAAACTTACCCTTTTTTTCATGTATTTGCACCAGGGATTTGAAAGACTGTTGAGCACGTACTAAACTGTACTGATTCTGAAATTAAATGTCAAACTGAGCAATCAGCAATGAAATTTTGGAATTTATCATATGACGTCGCGTCTGAGAGTGTTATAACACCATGTATTATTTTCAATAATCCACTAGTGGATTAAATATGCAAATTAGCTTAATACGTCCTGTAACGTTACATGTAAGACCTTCTTATTGACGTCGCTTTTACTAACGGCGGAATATTGACATTTTTGTAAACAATCGTGGATAAAATGCATTTTAAATGTCATCTGATAAATAGGATCTTGCATTTGTGCTCATGTGATATTGAATTTATTAAACTCGTTGAGGAAAAGGGATAAAATGCTCGGCAAAGCCTCGCATTTTATCCCTTTTCCTCAACTTGTTTACTAAATTCATTAATACATGAATACTCATGTAAGATCCTCTATATGCTCAGCCAATAATCATGCTGTACAATATCTACAACACAACACAGAAGATGGTGTTTGATCAGCGTCTTTATTATTTGCTTGGATTTTAATAAAACTAACAGAACATAGAGGATACAGTTGAACTTCAATGGCTCGAACACCTTTGGGACCTCGAAAATCTGTTCGAGACAGGGGTAGTTCGAGCCACTGAGGTTAGTGTCAGGAGGCCTAACGAGATACTTTTTGACATCTTTTCGGTGTTCTAGAATGAATATGTATGCTGTGTGTACTCATTAGAATCGCCTCATCGAGGCGATTCTAATGCGTACACACAGCATACATTTTCAAGATAAAAAACTAAAATCTCCTTAATTATCCCCCACTATTTCTCTTGTAGAGGATTTCGCTAGGGGCTCAAGAATGGGTTCGACTCATCCATGGTAAACGAGTCATCGGTGTTTGAGCTATAGAAGTTCTACTGTATTTGATTTTTTTCAGTGTAAGATCGATTTTTATTTCACCAAATGAACACAGAAAGAGGTATTTTCACGAGTGGCATGACAAAACCTACAATAAGACGCATGTTTAGGTCAAAGACAGTTCAGCCGACCCATCAGGTCAGCCTGGTTGGAGCATTTTCTCCTGTTGCCATATGGAATAGCCCAGAGGCTATACAAGGCTCATGCGAGCAGCGAAGACTCTGATTGGCTGATCTGAGCCTTAGCTGGTCGCACAAGTCTTATCGCAGGTTTTGTCATGCACTGGCTCAAATGCTTCAAAGGATGGCAGACAGTGTTGATCCTGATGAGACGACTCATTTTCTCATCTGGATCTACTCCGTTTGCAACAATCTATAGCAGTGTACAGTGTTGAAATGGATAATGGTTTGGTCAGCAAGAAAGGTTCAGGCCACCGAGGCAACCTAATAGGAAGAAAAAGATTTACCTTTGAGGCTCCAAACTGTATTCGTGCCTTGCCTTTAACAAGTGTAGCAGATATTTGTAAAATAACAGATTCCATACTATAGGCACTACTCCAACCCTGAAATGTGATGTATCAGATTTTTAATTTCAAAAATATCTGAGGGTCACTGATCTATGAGGCCTAATTGGCCAAAACTACCTAGTCTAGCACATAAACTTATACACTCCATATTAATATGTTCAGTTCTGTAGTGTATTTATTGCTTCCACAGGATAACACTCTACAGTCGAACTTCGATGGCTCGAACCACTTTGGGACCATGAAAATTTGTTCGAGACAGCGGTAGTTCGAGCCACAGAGGGATACTATTAGTGCCATACCAGGAGGCATAATGGAGATAATTGTGGATATCTTTTCAGTGTTCTGCATTATAAATGTATGCTGTGTGTACTCATTAGAATCGCCTCATCGAGGCGATTCTAATGAGTACACACAGCATACATTTGCAAGAAAAATGAAGAAAATCTTCCTAAATTAACCCTATATCGTATTTGGAGGAACTCCCTGCTGACTTAAGAACGGGTTCGACTCATCCATGGTAAACGAGCCATCGGGGTTCGAGCCATCGAAGTTCGACTGTATTTGTTAAATCAGTTTGATACATGCGATATGCATACCTGCAGACAATGAAGAGTGAGTGAGTGTTTGAGTTTTTTGTCTCACCAACAGCTAAGGTCATACGGAGATGGGACCTCGGTTTAAAAGACTCATCCGAAAGTCTGGAGAAGCCTTGGATGGATGCGATCCCTGGTTTACAAGGCGAGTAGCGTAACCATTACACCACAAAGGCTTCTTCAGACGAGGAAGAGAATCAAGGATAATTTTGCAGTAAATTCTATTTCTCCATATACTGTGGGCATTTATTAGAATCGACCTGCTGAGGTGATTAAATCAATAACCCACAAAATATGCTTTGTTTTCATCTAGAAACAAGGCAAAACAAATTTATCATATGATGTCGCGTCTGAGAGTGTAAAAACGCCATGTAATATTTTAGATAATCCACTAGTGAATTAAATATGCAAATTAGCTAGAAAAGTCTATAACGTTCCATGTACGATGTCCTTATAGACGTCGCGTTTACTACCAGCGGAATATTGACATTTTTGTAAACAATCGTGAATAAAATGCGTTTTAAATGTCATATGATAAATAGAATCTTGCATTCATGCTCATGTATTATTGAATTTATTAAAATCGTTGAGGAAAAGGGATAAAATGCTCGGCAAAGCCTCGCATTTTATCCCTTTTCCTCAACTCATTTAATAAATTCAATAATACATAAACACTCATGTAAAATCCTCTATTTCTTAATTATCCTTGTTATTCCACCTTATCTGCAGTGTCAAGATAAGTATTTTGTTTTTGTTTTTCAGATTATCTCACTCATATCCAGCTGATCAATAATCAGAGGGGGGCACAAAAACTGGTATACTCACAGAAAAACCATGACTGTCCATTGCAGAACTTGGTTTCTTGCACACCAGACAAGGAAATCCGTGATTTTACCCTGGGATAGAAATTTATTTTCTGACCCTGGTGTTCCGACCCAGGCAACTAACATAAATGCGCTTCAATCCTATTCAACTGCCGGAACTACTTCCGCACTACTTTTATTTTGTAAATAATATACATGTGCGAGCTGTCAAAACTAACCGGCGGTGTTGTGCAAGAAAAAGAATCCAATATGGGGTTCTGTTGTAGATGGGCGTTTCCAACCCTCGGGCTGACCGTGCTGAGCGGAACCTCGGCGTAGCCTCGGTTCCGCTCAGCACGGTCATCCTTCGGGTTGGAAACGCTCATCTACAACAGAACCCCATATCAGATTCTTATATTTTCACATGTCATCTGAATAAGGCTCAAACTCATAGCAGTAAGAGACCAAACGATTAAGTGTCAGTGATCTTACCCACTAGACCTCGAGGGCCCGTAAGTTAAATTCACGTAGAGTCAACTGTAAAGTGTATATTTGAAGAAATGGGGTGGCTAAGGCCCAACAATTCATTTACTAATATGCATGTCACTCCCTATGGTTTGATTACGGTATACAATCAGTTTCACTTGCTCGAAAACCTTTGGGACCATGAAAATTTCAAGACAGGGACTGGATAGTTTTGAGCTACTGACAGTTAATTGTAGCATCAGGCTTTAGAGGCATAATGGGAATGACATAGGGATCCTCTCAATTAATCCTTGATATCTGTTAACTGGTAACAAATTTGACTCAACCATGGTAAATGAGTTATTGGTGTTCTGAGTCACTGTGTGTGTGTGTGTGTGAATTCTGGTTTAACGTCGCTTTCAACAATATTTCAGTCATATCACGACGGTGTTTGGTTGCGACAGGGAGCTCAATGCTCACTTTTATAGTGCTGCCTCACTGAAGTATCATGTCCCAGACACAGTACATGATACCACACCCAGTCACATTATCCTGACACTGGGTCGACCAGTCCTAGCTCTACCCCATAAATCTGAGTGCCAAGCGAGGAGCAGCTAGTACCATTCTTAACGACTTTGGTATGTCGCGGCCCGGGATCGAACCCGTGACCTCCCATTCCCGGGAGCGGACACTCTACCAACTGATCTATCGGGGCCGGTTTGGGTCACTGACACTGTTATAATATTCTAAGCAAATTGGCTGTTAACCCTTAACCTTTAACCTGCTGAATATTCAATTAAGCCACACTCATTTCTGACTTTGAACCAATCAGATTACTTGACCCAGCTTATTTCTACATATTCATAAACTGAATGTCAAACTGTGTAGATTCTGATCAGATGGCTTCTTCAGAAGCCATCTGATCTGGATCTACACTGTTTGCAAAGATAGGGCTTGTCGCCTACAGCAGGGTAAAGGTTAACCCGATGTATACTAGTTGATTCTTCCATTGCTATATGTTGGACAAGTCCATTTGTCATACAATCTATGTGAGACCTTTTTTTTTGGTTTTTATTCTATTTTTGACTGAAAATTTTGTTAGCAAATAGTGCAGGTCCTGTGATCTGGGCCTGCACAGTTTGCCAAGGTACCCCTTTAGGGGTTTTCCCACATGCAATGGGTTATCAAGCCAAGAAAAAACTGCAGCATCTAAAAATGTTGATCCTTTGAGACATTATTTTTGACACATATGTGTATATAGTTTGACTTCCAACATTTGATCTGAGAAAAGCAGTAAGTAACATAGATATTAAATGTTGCTGCTTCTGACCACTAGGCTGCTAATGTTTATCTTTAGACTCTGCAGCAGTCTGTTTTAAAACTTATCCTGCTAAAATAAATCAATTTAGCTGCACCCATTTGTAACTATCAACCAATCAAATCATTTGATATAATATTGGGATCAACCATGGTTTTTCATGCATTAACATTCGCCGGGTCCCGAGGAAGCTGTTTGAACAGGAGGCCGCCAGGCCAATGTTCAAATATCTTCCGAGGGATCTGGCAAATGTTAATGCAATGAATAACCATGGATGATCGTTGTTCTTGCATGACTTACGATTCTGACAGCAAATGTTGACGAAAATGCCCAAAAGCTCCATATAAACACCATATAAACTCTTACAAATGCGACCGGCGAACCAAAATGGCACCCAGTTCAGAATGTTGTTTACAATGACGTTGTTACGCAGTAACCATCTGACCTCATCATAGAACCCTTAAACGCTACGTTCAGGGCGATAACAATACGTTGCTCAACGTAACGTAAACAAAGCAAAGCCAGTCTTGTGATATCAAAAGCTCAAAATCCATGTTCAAACAGCACGCGAATTTCATGATTTGAACATGGTTTTTGCTGTTTGAGTACGGCTTTGGCTCCATTTGACAATGGCTTCAAACAGCCATGCGCATAGATATTTATGCAAGAATGTATATTCATTCAAATTTGCTATCTGACTATCAAACAGTGTAGATGCTGATCAGATGGCTTCTTCAGAATCTGATCTGGACTGTTTGCAATGGTAGGGGTTTATATGTTCAGTGGGATAAGTGTTAAGTGTATGCAGTTCCTATATATACAATTACTAAAGTCGCCCCCACCTATCGGGGCTTGGATAAATAGATTGGGCTGCATGGTGCTTCCACTCATAGCTGAATCTGACCACACATGAGTACTAGTAAACCGTTTAGAAGGACTAAGATTGCCCAGGCGAAGCGGTGTGAGTCAGACCATCCAATGCATATAAGCCTTCTGGTTTCACTGGGCGGCAGGACTTGAGATGTCATTTCATCTCAATGTCAGATAGAAAAGTCCCACAAAATTGGACGCACCATCTCTAGAATGACCTAAATAGTGTTGACGGGGACATTCAATCCCAGTTCAAACAAACAAAACAATAAATTGGTGTGATGCTCTTCTTACCTGTTTGGTCAGTAATTCCATACATATAGCACCTCCACCTAAAACATAGCCACCTTGTAATACTGGAGTTATCACACGGATAAAAGGAGGTTCAAATGGAAAGTTTTCCTGAAACAATCAATGTAAAGTACAATAACATAGCCACCTTGTAATACTAGAGTTATCACATGGATAAAGGAGGTTCAACCTGAAACAATCAATGTGAAGTTTACAATAAAGTATCCTAAAATTTACGGGAAAGAAAATAAAGTAAACTTCCTAAATTCAGATTATCTTTGGGACTGTTCAAAAAGACCACTTTTGAACAGCCCAAAAGATGGTCTCTTTCCAGAGGAATAGCATAAAGATCCTAAGTATTGGGACAGATAGGCCTAAGCAAACAGTGCAGCTCCAGATCAGACTGAAAGAGAAGTCTGATCAGGGTCTACACTGTTTGCCACTTTCGACCACTTTTGAATAGTCCCAAATTTTAAAGGTGGTCTCTAACTGGAGAAATAGCATAACTGTGTTATTGTAATGATCCTTAGTATTGGGACAGATATGCCTAAGCAAACAGTGCAGACCCAGATCAGGCTGAAGGAGAAGTCTGATCAGGGTCTACATTGTTTGCCACTTTAGACCACTTCTGAACAGTCCCAAAGGTGGTATCTAGCATACCTACTACGTCACAGTAATGATCCTAAGTATTGGGTTGGGACAGGTAGGCCTAAGCAAACAGTGCAGACCCAGGTCAGACTGAAGGAGAAGTCTGATCTGGGTCTACATAGTTTGCCACTTTAGACGACCTTTGAACAGTCCCAAAGGTGATCTCTTACTAGAGGAATAGCATACATAATATTATGTCACCGCATACATATGTTACCGTAATGAACCTAAGTATTGGAAAAAACAGGCCTAAGCAAACAGTGCAGACCCAGACCAGACTGAAGGAGCACTGCAAGTTTGTGTGGTGTCCAGATTTTTTAGGACTTTTACAGTAGTTGCAAGGACTGTACAGTACAGCTGTAGTTTCTATATCAAGACTCTTCCTAGTCTGTTTACAGGAGCACACTAGGGTCACTGTAGGTACATTCGGACACATTTATATACGAACGTCTGTACCTGCGAGCTCATGCGTATTATTTCAAATTTTGAATTATGTATAGCTGCTTATATTATTCAGGATGTTCTTTAAGAACAAAATACAGAGAATATATGATAAAAATCATTATTTTTCATCCATTGACTGGCAACGATCAGCATGCTGGTACTGTCGGACGAATGGTGGTACATTCGGACATACTAGTTGGTACATTCGGACATACTGATACGTTTGAATTCGAGTCGTTTCGCCCCCAAAACATTTCTCCCCTAGTCGTTTCGCCCCAAGACGTTTCCTCCCTGGTATCCACCTCCTCCCCCCCCCCACACACACGTTTCGTCCCCATAGTCGTGTCGACCACTAATCAAGGTAAAACTAACTCCCACTGTAGAACTTTTATTCATCTTTAACAGGATAGCGTCATTGCCCTGTCACGTCAGCCTAATGATAACTTTATCCTTAGTTACCGGCCGCATCATACCTTAAAAATGGCCCCTCGGGGAGCTGTGACTAGGTCTTGTTACTCAGAGTACACTAAAATTATTGAAGCTGTTTTCTTCAAACAATGTTCATCATTGTAAAATATCAGATTATATTGCATAGACACGTCAATAACATTTATGTTCAAGGGAAAATGGTCACTTTCTCGTCTGTATCTGGAGTCATTGTTATACCCCCGCAAATGAAGTTTGAAGGGGGTATATAGGAGTCAGCTTGTCGTCTGTCGTCGGTCCGTTACAAAAAACTTTAACATTGCTCATAACTTCCTTATTCTTTGACCGATTTCTTTAATATTCACACACCACAAACCTTGCCTCTAGTACTTAAGATTGATATACACAAACCTGACCTTGACCTTTACGTTGACCTTCCTCAAGGTCAAATACTTGTAAAAATTTGTCTGACAACGCATGCGGGGGTATAATTGGCGCCCGTTAGGCGGCAGCTCTAGTTTTATTCAATTTTGGGTTTTACGGGGGCGGTCTCCGTATTTGGTGACAAGAGGTGACACAAAGTATTTTATGGTGACAAGAAGTATTAAAACGCATTTGCGGCATTTTTAAAAGTAAAATGTGATATATTAAACATCTTTGCAAGTGTCTGAATTCCTTTTGACTCCTATGGTGCCCTGCAGCTAAGTAGGACCAAAGAGAAAAGCCAGAGAAATGGAAACGCTCACATACATATTAAAGCCTGTATATGCCTACATCCCTGTCCTAAACTACATTATGTCTTGTAATGACTAGCCAAATGATGTGTTCATACCTGAAATGAATTTCATACAAGTTAGACCCACCAAGCAGAAACGTACCACTGTCTCTGTATACAGATTTTCTTCCCGCGGGTGACAAGAGAATGTACATGTGTGTCGATCTACTAAATCTCTCAGTCTCTCTTTAAAATGTATACAGCTCCCAGCAGGGATTCAGATATCAGACTGCACAGGCTCAACCATGTCTCCACTGGGCTTCACTGGGCACACATACTCAAAGACGCTTCAGTGCCGTTTCAGATTTTCTTGTCCATGTATGCGTTCATCTACCATATTTCTGTGTCACATATTTTTTTATATTATAAAAATCTAATCTCCAGGAGATATTCAGATATTAGACTGCGCAGATGTGCGTGCTGATCTGGCATTCATGCTCGAAGAAGCATTTTTCTGATCGTAAATTTCAATTTAAATTTTGCACAGACCGGTTGCATTTTTCAATCTGGAGAGAGAGAGAGAGAGAGAGAGAGAGAGAGAGAGAGAGCGTGCGTGCGTATTTTAAAAAGGCAGAATATAATAATCAGAAAAAGATTTAATTTTTAACATATATTTGAAATTCGACATAAGAATACGGTATATTATTCTAAGCTAGGCGGGTAGGGTAAGAGTGAGGGTGGGATTTGCTTGTCAGTTTGGTAGCGATTCTATAACAATGGAAGCCTACTTGATGGGTCGAATGTTTATCCATAGACACAATGTTATTAAGCACAATAGCGTCCGGCTGCTCACATGTACATGACTATAACCGACAATGTACAAAATCCAGAACGGTTATATTTAAAGATCCACTAGTCTTCTCCACTGCACGACAGAGTGCTGTGTATAAAATAAAGACTCGACCGGGCTGGTGTATCGGGTCATTGGCAAACAGTATAGATCCAGATCAGACGCCATGTTATCTTATCAGGGTTGCTCTGTTTGCAAATCTGCATTAAGTGTTAAACTTAACACTTAAATATTCAGTTCAGAACTATTTTACCAACTTACACCCAGAGATTATCGACACTACAGATACAAGCGGCAGTACAATTTATAAAACAAATTCTGTGGTGTAAAGGGATAGCCCCGTTCTAAAGTCTAGTACAGTCGCTATAATTTTGGGTTGTGGATCTAGTATGGAGGCGGTAATTCTACGCCATTTTGCTACCTTGAGATTTCGCAAAGAATTCGTATAGCCTATATGACTAAATATTTTGGAAAGGGACACTTTAACGGTATATGGCTGACCACCAAGCCCCCTCTCCCCAGTGCCCTCCTGAGAAGGATACTCATGCGAGCTTTATTTTACTCGAAGGCTCATTCTACCGATGTGCACATGATCTTCAGAACCTGGTATGTGTTTTTTTTTATTTCTGTCGCGTCTCAATATTTTCTACATCAAAGATAGGGTTAGGTGCGGATTGCATCCTCGCTGTGTATTGAAAAAACAATCAAGTACACGGTGTCCGACTGTACCCGCTTTAAGATTTCCAATAGGCTGGTACAGTCGGACACTTTTTCTAGTGAAATTACAACTTTAATTCAGATAGTTTTCGCAAAAAGAATATAATATTTACATAAATTAATGTCAAAAGAACATAAGGGTACATTTTGAAGCTACTTTACTCCGAAAATGCCCCTGAAAGTGGTCAGTGGTAAATCATTTGTGATCGTTTGGATTGTGTTTTGGTTTTTTAAAAACTGGCAGTTTGAGATGTTGTTCTGACGTAAGCATTTTTCAACCAATAAAAAGTATGTTTAATATGAACTGAAGGTAATAGAATTAGACAAGTAACAAATGTTTTAATTGGGTTTTATATTGCATGCTCGATTAAGGATGACAATAGTAACACACGGAAACTATACATGATAAATAAAAGTGTCCGAATGTACCCATCTGTCCGAACGTACCTACATTGACCCTAGTTTGTGTTTTACCAAGTCTACTATTGGGGCAGGCAGGCCTAAGCAAACAGTGCCGACCCAGATCAGACTGCTGATCAGGGACTACATTGTTTGCCATTCTGCCTGCTCTTTTTGGTTTCTCTTCTAGATCATGGAACGAATTTGACAAAATTTTAGGAGAATTACAGCAAGTCCTCAAAATGTCCCAATTTTTATGATTTTATGGTATTAAGAGTGTTTGCTCAATCAAACCATCAGTGGTCACTTGCCTACTAGACCAAAGCCCTGGCTTTTGCCCGACCCTTGGCCTACTGAGTAGATTAATTTTGCCACACCCAGTTTTGGCTATAAACCAATTAAATAACTTCATGTAGTATTGTATTCATTAAAATTCACGAACTGAATGACAAACAGTGTAGGTCCTGATCAGATGGCTCTGATCTGGATCTGCACTGTTTGCAAAGCTAGGAGTAGTCAACTTGTCATGTTCAGCAGGATAAGGGTTAAGCACATGTCACCGTCGGGTACAATCGTACACTGCTTATGACATGTTCAGACATGTTTGGTTCAACAAACATCCCCGAAGTTGCCATAAGGAGCAAATATATTAACTAAATAAACATAAGTCAGAAATTTTTATCACAAAATCATAATATCTGATATGTCAGTGTGACCTTTAAGCAGCTTTTCAACTTTATTAACTTCTGAATTTGGTGCTCTTAGTTGGTGTCAAATACACTTCTTGAAAAAAAATACTGGGCCCAGTTGTTCAAAGCATCCTTAGCTCAATGAGCTTGTCAGTGTAGAAATTGTTAACTGTTCTAGCAAGTTCAATCTAGTATAGTGTTATTTTTGCTGTAAAAATGAGAGCAAATGCAAAAGCTGCTCACATTTTCTCAGCAAATATATTAGCATATTTGGCATATGAAATGATCAAAATTTTAATGATATGTTAACTAACAACCCTGTTAGTTTTGAACAACTGGTCGCCAGGTGTGCATTTTTAGAGCATGTGCGACAAGTACAGCAACAATATAAGGTCATAATGTTATATACTTACTTTAAATGAACAATTTAATAATATATGGTCTCGCCCCTCCTTTTCTTTATATGTTTGAAGATCTGTATATAATGCACTATCAGGATCTACTCTGCAATAAAAGATATAATACACTTCCAGAAAAAAACAGAAAATTTCATTATGAAATAAAGCAATAGTGAAACAAAGATATTTGTTTGTATGTTTGTTTCTGTTTAAGTTTTACATCCCGGCCCAAACTATTGATGTCATTTTGCACAATGCTGACAATTAATCATGTAGGACTTTTACCCGATATTGAGATAAAAACACTATCACCTAAAGAAACTGCTAGGGTTTACATGCAGGAATGGTCCGACTCACACCACTTTGCCTGTGCAGGCTTCTAAGAGGGTTTCCAGTAATTATGTTAGGTCATTTTCAGCTCTGCGTGAAAGCATCATGCTGCCAAATCTATTTCTCCAAGCCCTGATAGGCAGGGGCATATCCAGGTATTAGAATGATATTGTAGAAGATGGAAAAGGACCGGTCTCTTAAAATGCTAGCTTGCCTGTTTTGTCTCTGATTGCTTCTTTCTGACCATTTTATCAAGGGACCACTTTCTTTCGTTTAACATTAAACCCCTGTTTCCTTAGAAGCTATTTCTTTCCTTTCAATCAGACCCATATTCAGACAGGATGTTGTCCACAGGAAAGCAGTATGATGTTGCAAAAAGCATTCAAAAGCTTTCTATTGCTGCTTGTCAATCCATATTATGAATCTCATAGTTCCAGATATGGAATAACAGATTTGTATTGGAGTTTAACGGCCCAGTCAACACTATTTTAGGTTATTTTTTAGCCGATCAGTTTACCTATCCATACTTTTCCTGGGCAGGCTTATACATAAGCAGTTAACCAGTACAGTGCACAATCTTTCGCCAGAAACTGACAACTGCCCTTTTGAATCAGCGGAAGAGAGAGAATAACCGTAGAAAAGATTTCATAATCATTCTCCACGAAAGAATGTTGCCAACCCCAGCAGGAATCGAACCCAAATCCTCCTGATCACCAGTCAGATGTGCATCCGACTGAGCTACCGAGGCGGGGAGTAACAAAGATAATTAAGTGCTTATTTCTTGAGTGCTGTAGGATGCTGATCTCATTCTATACTTTTGGTGGCTCAATTTGAATCTGTGCAATGACTATTAGTTCAGTTTCTTGTACTGATTTTGATTTGAATTGTACTCCCAACTAATAGTTACTGCTAATGTTCCAAATTATTGGGACAGGTAGGCCTAAGCAAACTGTGCAGATCCAGATCAGACTGCTCCTGAAGGAGCAGTCTGATCAGGGTCTTCACTGTTTGCCGTTCTGTTTGCACCTTTTATTCGACTCCTTGCTGTATCAATAAACTAATTAGTTAATATTTCAGGAGAATTACAGCAAGTCCTCAAGGTGTTCACATTTTTAGGATTTTTATACTACAATAACATAACAATGGAAAAATTCAATAACATAACAATGGAAAAATTTTACTTACTTTTTTAATCTTATACTCCATTCATATAAGCTATCATTGACTAGTTCTACAGAATATATACCTGAAAGCATATAATTTATTATGATACAAGCCAGTCTCTATAATGAACACATGTAAACAGTTAGTTATTTACATGCAGTGTTGTGCCTAGGTCTAAAATTTTAAGAGATATATGTGGCCCCTTCCCTTCTTTACAGACATTTAGAAATTCTAGTGGCCACAGACGGTCAAAGGACAAAGGTGACTGTACATTCCTGAATATCAAAACTGATTCAGCCTATCTTTTGTTTCTGGGTTGTTTTTTTTTTAATGGTGGTCAGATGGCTTGATCAGTTTGAAAATCTGATTGTGCATCTTTTGATGGCTTAGAAGCAGCCGTGGAAACACTCTCTACTGCTTAAAAAGTTGAATTATTGGCAATTACAGCCACAAACTGCATGATTTCCAGCTCCTCAACTAGCAGTGCACAATACATCAGAAATTTTAATAAGAGTTTAGAGAGAACCTAGCTCATTTTAGTCTGGTTTTAGTAACCTCCCCTAAAATAATCTGTATTTTTTAAAGAAACTAATGGACTGAAATGGACTGGATATAAAAATTTACCAATTATTCTCAGCACACACCATAGAGTGTTGCAGCTTATTTCTAGTGGGAGTGCTACACAAATCGCGGGAATGGTGCAAATGCACGGCCTAGGCTCAACATTGTACATGTACAGTCTAACTAAACCAATTATTACTGTATTTACTCTAAATATTTGGACACCAAAATGTCATAAAAGTCTAAGCAAAAGTGTAAACCCAGATCAGATTGCTCCTGAAAAAGCAGTCCGATCAGTGCAATAGGGTTTGCCAATGAGCAGCAATTGTTTGCTTGTTTCCAAATCCTGCTGATCTTTTCTTGTATATCATGTTCTTATTGTCAAGATGTTAACTCTTAAGATGCCGTGAAAAACTACATCTGAAAATGTCGTCTGCTAAATTTTTGCAAACCATTTTTAAAAATATTTTTGCATACAGGCAAACAGTGTGGAGGAGCAGTCTGATTTGGGCCCAAACTGTTTGCAAAAATGAATTTTAAAGTAACCAGGAGACGACAAAGGCTTAAGCAGACAACGATATTGTCATGATTGGCATTTGATGGGCTAACAGCCAGTCAACATTATTTAGGTCATGCAGAGCCAGACAATTTACCTGAATATACTTTTCCTGAACAGGCTTACATATATAGAGGATCTTACATGAGTGCTCATGTATTATTGAATTTATTAAACAAGTTGAGGAAAAGGGACTTTGCCGAGCATTTTATCCCTTTTCCTCGACGCGTTTAATAAATTTAATAATACATGAGCACGAATGCAAGATTCTATTTATCATATGATATTTAAAACGCATTTTATTCACGATTGTTTACAAAAATATCATTATTCCGCCATTAGTAAACGCGACGTTGTTAAGGACGTCTTACATGTAACTTTACGGGACGTATCTACACCTGTGGACACAAATCCGTTCAAACTTTGATGAGCTTCATTTCATTTTGACCTGATGTTTCATTCAATATTTCCTTACATTTTGTTAGTCAACTGCAAGACAGGAATAAATTCAAAACACAAAGTGTTGTATATTTCATTGTAAACCCTGCACTGTCCAATCAGAATACATCTAGAATGTCAGTCAGATCTAAAAATGGCAAAAAGTGCTTGCCCCAAAAAGACCAATCAATGTATATTGCTTGATCCAGTTTGAGACTACTTTGATGAATGACAATTGCTTGTCAAACTAACTTGATGCAAAGAGATTCATTGAAAGGTTCTTCATCGAAGTTTGAACGCTTTTGTGTCCACAGGTGTAGCTAATTTGCATATTTAATCCACTAGTGGATTATCGAATTTATTACATGACGTTATTACACTCTCAGACACGACGTCATATGATAAACATGATTAATCAGTACAGTGCACATTCTTTTGTCACAAACTAAAAACTCCCTTCTTGAATTCAGCAGATGACCAAAACATGTAAATCCTGATTCGTGTTACTATCAGGCTCATTAAAAGCTGTTCATATTTTTAGGGTAGTTACTGTATTAAGCTGTGTCAAGCATAAATATGTGTTTATCAGAGCTGAAAAGTTGATCAATTTCCAGTCCTGGCAGTGTGATCATTATTCTATTAGTAATCACTGAAGATTTGGTGAAACGTTACTGTAAACAAGGAAGGCCCTACTCAGACGCCGCATTTTGCAGTATTTGTTGGTGTCCCATTTTGGAGTTCCTAGTATAAAACAGGTTTTAAAGGAACTCATTTTTTATTTTTATTATAATATGAAAGTCCTGTAGAAATTATCATAAAAATCCTAAAAATTCGGACATCTTGAGGATTTGGCGTAATTCTCCTAAAATTTTGACAATTCTCAACCCAGCAAGGAGTTAAAAAAGAGCAGATGGAAAAGCAAACAGTGTAGCCCCTAATCAGACTGCTCCTTCAGGAGCAGTCTGATCTGGGTCTGAACTGTTTGCTTAGGCCTGTCTGTCAATATACTTAGGATTATTATGGAAAGGCACATAATTTTTTGCTTGGCCTTTTTTCTTTTATATACCTTTTTTAAAACTTTCTGATCTGTACACCTCTCGGAGCTCTTTCATCAGTCTATCTGTCGCTTGGACAGACCCTGAAACTGAGCCCTGCAATATAACGGAATAAAATACATAACCCATCTGGGCTATAAACACATGATGGACAGTTTTGATATTATAAACTGAAAATGCTACAACTGTACAAGATACTGATTTACCATACATTAAAAAGATATAAAAGCAAGCCATGTGCAGGAATGACTGTTAAAAATTAACATACACAGGCGTTTCATTAAGAGGCGAGGGTATACCTTATAATGTAAGGGTATCAGAATTCAGTCTTTTTAAGCATTAAAGATTGAGAAATACAGCTTTTACAGGCTGAGCTTACACTAAGTACATGTACGTGTTTGACTCTTCTCTCCAAAATCATAATTTTTTATGTTAGCGTCAACCTCTTTCTAACACTGTTCACTGTAACATCCATTTTGAAGTAACATGGTTGAAAGATGGATCCTAAAAATGTATAGATAAAGAAAATACCATAAAAGGTCATTTTTAAACATAATCTATACATTTTAGTTTGAATAAATCATGGTTTGGACCCCAACAGTAGTGTTATGAAGTGGCTCAGGTGTATTTGTTTTCAGCTAACTCTCTCCTAAGATTATTAGACCAAATCTGCCTCTGTTGTCTGCCATACTGAAACACATTTGATGACAGCAAGATTACTTCAAAGGGAGACAACTTTCTTAGACTTCTTGACTGGTTCTGTGTATACTGAACTTTCTCCTCTGACAGGTTTTATCCCCCCCCCCCTCCACACACACACACACAGAATACTTGCTAATTAGAAGCAAAAGTATATTGTATAAGGGTAGTAGCACTTTTTTTTCAAAGAGCAGAGCCCTATTGAACAGGGAGATAAAATATTTTGAACCAGTTGCCTCCCCTGAAGGTCTGCCATAATGATCCTAAGTATTGGGACACATAAGCCTAAGCAAACGGTGCTGACCCAGATCAGACTGCTTTTTGGACATGTGAAACAAATTTGTTTTTTGGAGAATTACAGTAAGTCCTCAAAGTATCCCAATTTGAAGTATTTTTACCATATATTCTGCCCTTCACTCTTCCAGAAATATGAAGGTGTGTTTAGTGATGAGTTTTCATAAAACATGGACACCCAAATTCAAAGAAGAGTCCAGTTTAGAAACGTATAATAACTAGAACTGTCAGAGGATCTGACTATAGCCCCGCTATAGCCCTGTCAGAGGAGAAAGACTCATGAATTAAAGGTAAAGACTATTGAGAGGGTTAAATCCCTAACAAGGTACCTATGCCTTATAGACTTTTCCCGTTATTAGATCTGAAAAACAGTCTAAGTTAAAAAATAAGTTTTGGATAATGAAACAAGAGGGCCATGATGGCCCTGGATCGCTCACCTGATCCATAGTGTAACAAGTGGGCCCCAGGGAGATAATGGCCCAAGGGCTTTAATGTGCATAATGTTGAGGGAGGTCTTAAAGGTGAAGTTCATACCAAACATCAACAAAGGCTATAATTTGAACAACCTTGGAAGAGGTCCACTAGATGACGCTTCATACCAAATATCAAAGACCTGGGCCTTCTGGTTTCAGACGAGAAGATTTTTAAAGGTTTTCCCTATAAAAGCCTATGTAAAACGAGTGGGCCCTGGCGCGGGGGCGTTTTTGGCCCCAGGGCTTTAATTTGAACAATCTTGGTAGCGAGCACTTGACGAAGCTACTTACCAAATATCAAAGACCTGGGCCTTCCGGTTTCAGACAAGAAGATTTTTATAGGTTTTCCCAATATAAGCCTATGTAAAACCAGTGGGCCCCGGGGCGGGGCCGGTTTTGGCCCCAGGGCTATAATTTGAACAAGTTTGGTAGAGGTCCACTAGATGAAGCTTCATACCAAATATCAAAGACCTGGGCCTTCTAGTTTCAGACAAGAAGATTTTTAAAGGTTTTCCATATATAAGCCTATGTAAAACCAGTGGGCCCCGGGGCGGGGCTGGTTTTGGCCCCAGGGCTATAATTTGAACAAGTTTGGTAGAGGTCCACTAGATGAAGCTTCATACCAAATATCAAAGACCTGGGCCTTCTGGTTTCAGACAAGAAGATTTTTAAAGGTTTTCCATATATAAGCCTATGTAAAACCAGTGGGCCCCGGGGCGGGGCTGTTTTTGGCCCCAGGGCTATAATTTGAACAATCTTGGTAGCAGTCCACTAGACAAAGCTACATACCAAATATCAAAGACCTGGGCCTTCTGGTTTCAGACAAGAAGATTTTTAAAGGTTTTCCCTATATAAGCCTACGTAAAACCAGTGGGCCCGGGGCAGGGCCATTTTTGGCCCCAGGGCTATTAATCCATCCACTGGTTAAGCAGGAGAAGCTCTGGTTGCCATTTTGTTAACTGGAGCGGAACAGTATGAGCAATTTTGGTAGAGGGTCACCAAACAAACATTCCTGTGAAATAATTTCAAAATCCATCCACTGGTTAGGGAGAAGAAGTCCTTTAAAGGTTTTTCTATTTTTAGCTCTGGCAGCCATTTTGTTCACCCGAGCAGAACGGTTTATACAATTTTGGTAGAGGGTCACCCAAGGAACATTTCAGTGAAATAATTTCAAAATCCATCCACTGGTTAAGGAGAAAAAGTCGTTTAAAGGTTATTCTATTTTTAGCTTTGGTGGCCATCTTGTTCACCCGAGCGGAACGGTTTGAGCAATTTTGGTAGAGGGTCACCCAAGGAACATTCCTGTGAAGTAATTTCAAAATCCATCCACTAGTTAAGGAGAAGAAGTCTTTTAAAAGTTTTTCTATTTTTAGCTCTGGCGGCCATCTTGTTCACCCGAGCGGAAGGGTTTGAGCAATTTTGGTAGAGGGTCACCCAAGGAACATTCCTGTGAAGTAATTTCGAAATCCATCCATTGGTTAAGGAGAAGAAGTCCTTTAAAGGTTTTTCTATTTTTAGCACTGGCAGCCATCTTGTTCACCCGAGTGGAACGGTTTGAGCAATTTTGGTAGAGGGTCACCCAAGGAACATTCCAGTGAAATAATTTCAAAATCCATCCACTGGTTAAGGAGAAAAAGTCGTTTAAAGGTTTTTCTATTTTTAGCTCTGGCGGCCATCTTGTTCACCCGAGTGGAACAGTTTGAGCAATTTTGGTAGAGGGTCACCCAAGGAACATTCCTGTGAAGTAATTTCAAAATCCATCCACCAGTTAAGGAGAAGAAGTCGTTTAAAGGTTTTTCTATTTTTAGCTCTGGCGGCCATCTTGTTCACCCGAGCGGAACGGTTTGAGCAATTTTGGTAGAGGGTCACCCAAGAAACATTCCTTTGAAGTAATTTTGAAATCCATCAATTTGTTAAGGAGAAGAAGTCCTTTAAAGGTTTTTCTATTTTTAGCTCTGGTGGCCATTTTGTTCACCCGAGCGGAACGATTTGAGCAATTTTAGTAGAGGTGCACCCAAGGAACATTCCTGTGCAATAATTTCAAAATCCATCCACTGGTTAAGGAGAAGAAGTCGTTTAAAGGTTTTTCTATTTTTAGCTCTGGCGGCCATTTTGTTCACCCGAGCGGAACGGTTTGAGCAATTTTCGTAGAAGGTCATCCAAGGAACATTCCTGTGAAATAATTTCAAAATCCATCCACTGGTTAAGCAGGAGAAGTTGTTTAAAGGTTTTTCTATTTTTAGCTCTGGCGGCCATCTTGTTCACCCGAGCGGAACAGTTTGAGCAATTTTGGTAGAGGATCACCCAAGGAGCATTCCTGTGAAATTAGATCAAAATCTGTCCAGCAGTTTTGGAGAAGAAGTTGTTTAAAGCAAAAGTTGACGACGGACGCACGGACGCACGGACGACGGACGACGGACAAAGACCGATCCCAAAAGCTCACCTTGAGCACTTTGTGCTCAGGTGAGCTAAAAAGCACATGCTCATCTTCAGACCTATATGAAAACACCTGTTAAGTTTCAAAAGGATTGACCTAGAACTGTAAGAGGAGTTGCGATCACAAGGTAGCTACTCCCTATGCATTTTAACATTAGTAGATCTCAAAAATTGTCTAAGTTAAAAAAGGTGAAATAAGTGAAAAAATTATTTAAGGATAATGAAAAAAGAATATGCACATCTTCAGACCTACATGAAAACACCTGTAAAGTTTCAAAAGGATTGACCTAGAACTGTAAGAGGAGTTGTGGTAACAAGGTAGCTACTCCCTATACATTTTAACATTAGTAGATCTCATAAATTGTCTAAGTTAAAAAAGGTGAAATAAGTGAAAAAAAATTATTTAAGGATAACGAAAAAAGAATATGCACATCTTCAGTCCTATATGAAAACACCTGTAAAGTTTCAAAAGGACTGACCTAGAACTGTAAGAGGAGTTGCGGTAACAAGGTAGCTACTCCCTATACATTTTAACATTAGTAGATCTCAAAAATTGTCTAAGTTAAAAAAGGTGAAATAAGTGAAAAAAATTATTTAAGGATAATGAAAAAAGAATATGCACATTTTCAGACCTATATGAAAACACCTGTAAAGTTTCAAAAGGATTGACCTAGAACTGTAAGAGGAGTTGCGGTAACAAGGTAGCTACTCCCTATACATTTTAACATCAGTAGATCTCAAAAATTGTCTAAGTTAAAAAAGGTGAAATAAGTGAAAAAAATTATTTAAGGATAATGAAAAAAGAATATGCACATCTTCAGACCTATATGAAAACACCTGTAAAGTTTCAAAAGGATTGACCTAGAACTGTAAGAGGAGTTGCGGTAACAAGGTACCCACTATCAAATATTACAGACAGACAGAATTCCGGACAAGCCAAATCCAATATAGCCCCCACTTTTTCAAAGCGGGGCTATAATAATGAGTGTCACTGCTCATTTACCATAAAAATCCTAAAATTTCGGACATCTTTGGCATTTGCTGTAATTCTCCTAAATCTTAAACAAATTTGTTTCACGATCCAGCAAAGAGTCTAAAAAGGGCAGATGGAATGGAAAACAGTGTAGACCCTGATCAGACTGCTCCTTCAGGAGCAGTCTGATCTGGGTCTGCACTGTTTGCTTAAGCCTGTCTGTCCCAATACTTTGGATCATTATGGTATCAACATAACATATCGGAACAAACCTTGAGATAATCATCTCTTTGGTTCTGTTTTAACCGCTCCAACACGGCTAAATTTTCTGTGTCTATTCCATCTTTCTCTTCCTTTGCCTTTTGTTCACTGAAAGAAGAACAAATTTGATGTTAAACACCACTTTTCTCTCATTTAGGTTTTGTTTGTTTGATATGAGGTTTAACGTCCCCATCAACATTGTATAGGTCATTTTGGAGTCGTTGCTTCCAATTTTGTGGGACTTTTACCCGACACTGAGATGAAATGACATCTCAAGCCCTGTCGCCCAATGAAACCAATAGGGTTTATAAGCATGCACGGTCTGACTCGCACTGCTTTGCCTGCGCAGGCCTAGATCCTCTAAGCTGTTTACCAGTAATCGTTTGCTGTCAGTTTCAGCTCTGCATGGAAGCATCATGCAGCCCAATTATTTCTTCATGCCCTGATGGGCGGGGGCTGCTCTCATTTAGGTACCAGTAGGTGGGTGGGTAGGTGGGCATTTTATTGATTTGTTTTCATTTCTCCTTGCCACACACAGAAGCTTGTCTATATCGATGAAATTTGATTCTGCTGTCTTGATCAAATGGGCAAAAACCGTCCTTACAGATGTTGTTGTTGTTGGCTTGAAGTTTAATGGCCCAGGCAGCACTGTTAAGGTCATATCACTGTCCCCGCCCATTGGGGCTTGAAGAAATAGATGGGCTGCATGATGCTTCCACGCAGAGCTGAAACCTACCGCACAGGAGTACTGGTAAACTGCTTAGATGATCTTAGCCTGCCCAGGCAAAGCGGTGCGAGTGGGACCGTCCATGCTCATTAACCATATTGGTTTCATTGGGCAACAGGGCTTGAGATGTCATTACATCACAGTGTCGTGTAAAAGTCCCACAAAACTGGAAGCAATGTCTCCAAAATGACCTTTACAGTGTTGATGGGGACGTTAAAGCTGAGATCAAACAATCAATTTAGGCCAGTGATTTTTTTACAAATTTTCAACTATGCGTCCTGGGACTCGCTCAAACAAAAAACAGTGCGTCCCAAATCTGAAAGTATGAGTCCCAATATTTGGAGGGAAAAAAGGAAGTACAAAAAAGATCGGTTCAGTATAATATGCCATTATTCATAGTTAAAAATAATGCGGTCTAGTATCTATTATTTGCAATGAACAGAATCAATCATCAACTTGTGTTGTTTACTAGCCCAAAGAAATCCTGCTAAAATGTACGTTTTTTTAGTCTATTTTCCGTGATGTTTTCTACTTTCGTTTTCGATAAATGCGCACCGCAACATGTGCGTGAAATTTACTTCATGCACGATGGAGATAATATTCCGAACCATTATCGACAAACGTTTCCTCCCCTGATTAGGACACCAGCTATCTTGGTTCAGGGGCTGACAAATCCATTGCCCGGCCGCCCGGTACAAGTCCGAAATCGCACCGGGCAGGTTCACTTTGACCATAGGACGCCCGGTCGGGCAAGTGCAAAAAATATCGTCTACAGATGTCAGTCTTTTGAGTCCTTAAAATACAGTAAAACTAGAGTAAGTAAATCACAATAATTGTGCTGCACTGTCCCGCTTTGTCGACAATTCAGAGACAAACCGTCTGTGTATTTATAACAGTTCAATTATGACACTATTGTTAATCCCTGTCATATAATTGCCAAGTAAACATGATTGCCCTGCGGTGCGTGTCTTTCATTTCCGGCGATAAGCCAACTTGAACGAGGTGTGAAAATATGGTCAAGTTATGTCTCTAATTCCCCAATCATAAAATTTAATCCACAATCAATGTGAAAATGATTTACTCGCAGCTCAGACAATTAGCTACATCTAACGGTAGATGCATTATAACGGTAGATGCATTATAAAAACGATCGTGAATGGTTATGTTTTGGCGCCAAATAGCAGACGCTCGGCTTGGTGGGAAAAGTCGAACGCTGTTGTTGGAGCTGCTGGGAATAATTCGGGGGCTGTGCAAAGCGCTGTTTTCTATCCACCTCCATTCACAACCGTTTAGCTATCGATAAAATATTTTTTACCGGTTCCAAACAATTTTTTAAGAACGGGATACAGCTCATTAAAATAAAACAATGGCATTAAACACGTGCGGGGTTGCTGGCATCGGATGACGTCATTTGACACATTTACCGATCACATGCATTAAAAATGGAAGTGTTGTTTGTGGGCGGCGATTTGGATGGCGGAAAACTTTGATGCTCGCATTGAACTTGCTTGTGTGAAAGTTTGGGCTCATTTTGGATGGAGGGGATTCTCGTCTTGTGGTTGGATCATTAAATTGTACCTGTATCGATTTTTCGGTGACTCGTTGGGCAGTTGAAGGTTCGGTAAAAGTGCGGTATTTTATCACTTCCGCCGATATTTACAGCAGTGAAAACGAAAGTTGGATTGTTCGCCCATCAAATATTTGCGTCCGACGGACGCACATATTTTATGATCGTGCGTCCTCAGTCCTATTTGTGCGTCCTGGACGCAGGGGTAAAAAAATCACTGATTTAGGTCATATCAGGTCAGTCCTTATACACGTAATGAATGCAGTGGCATGCCTATAGGCCCAATTTAGGGTGAAGGATGATTTTTTTTATTTACCCTTGAAAGATTATTTTTGCTGTAAATTGCAAAGCTTTCACAGTATTCCGTAAAAATCCTAATAATTCAGACAGCTTAAAGACTTGCTATAATGCTCCTAAAATTATAACAAATTTGTTTCACAATCCAACATGGGTTTCAAACGCCCCCGCCCATAGGGGCTTGAAGAAATATATGGGCTGCATGATGCTTCCACGCCGAGGTAAATCTGGCCCGCACACTAGTACTGGTAAACCGCCTGGGGGTCTTAGCCTGTCCAGGAACAGCGGTGCGAGGCGGACCGTCCATGCTAATAAACCCTATTGGTTTCATTGGGCAACAGGGCTTGAAATGTCATTTCATCTCAATGTCGGGTAAAAGTCCCACAAAATTGGAAGCAATGTCTCCAAAATGACCTTTACAGTGTTGACGGGGATGTTAAACCTCAAATCAAACAAAGGACGGACGGACAGAAAAGTGGACGCTTATATCGCGACAAAAAACATTCAAGACCATGTGTGCAATGCGATAGTAAAATGCCATCACTTAAACTAATAAAGTTTTGCTAAATGTGTGTGTCCAAGCACACGTGGTGCAACTGGAAGTTGTTTCAGTCAACTACCACTCTTTTCAGAACACTAGAACAATCCAGTTTCCTGTCAATATTGCCAATCCAGTTTTGAACCAGGAACCATTAATTTATAAATAATGTTTAGGAGGAAAACCCATGCTATGTAAAATACTACAGAAACAAAAATGGTTCCAAACTTGCATTTAGTTCCAGTAATGACAAAATCAATGCACACTTCTCATTGTAAACTCCCAAAATACTCTCACTTGAGGATAACAAAAAAAAGTAAATACATCTATGCATGAATGAACTTGTTTTCATTTTCAACAGTTCCAATGGCTGATCTGTGACAAATATACTCAATGTTTAGTAAACTTACATGGTCAATTGGATGGACCAAGAGTTAAATGTTATATAAGAATGTTGTTGTTCAAAACTAACGATGTTGTTATTTAACGTATCCTTAAAACTTTGATCATTTATTATGGCAAATATGCTAATATTTTTGCTGAAAAAATGTGAGCAGCTTTTGCAAATGCAAAAGCTGCTCACATTTTTTTCAGCGAAAATACCAAAAATTAAATATTAAACTTGCTAGAATGGTTAACAACTTGACCACTAACAAACTTGTCAAGCTAAAGATGCTTTGAACAACTGGGCCCGTAATAATTTGTGCTTGGTGTAAGACACTATCTTGCCAGTCTCTGTAGCTCACTCGGATGCACGTCTGACTGGTGATCAGCAGGTCGCAAGTATACCTGCCGGGTCAGCAAAATTCTTTCATGGAGACTGATCATGAAATTTTTTAATGCAGTCATTCTCCCTATTCCACTTATTTAAGAAGGACAGTTGTCAGTTTCTGGTGAAAGAATGGGCACTCTGCTGGTCAACAGCTTATGTATAATCCTGCCAAGAAAGTATGGTTAAGTAAACTGCCCAGCTTGAAATAACCTAAACAGTGTTGACTGGGCCTTAACTCATTTTGTACCAGAACCCCCAAAACGGGTACCCGGGCAAACAGTGTAGGCCCAGATCAGACGCTGCAGAACGCGGTGAATGATCAGGGTCTCCATTGTTTGCTTAAAGTTCAGTCATTTTCCAAATCAAATTTGAAGAAAACACAACCTGACACCCCTAAATTTTGAAATGGACTCCTGCTATATATAAGGAGGAGGATTCCATTTGGTACAAAAAGGGTTAAACTCCGAAAGAAACAAGACCCTATCACTTACTTTTGAATGTCATCTTCCATATCTATATGTAGTTCATCATCATCTTCACTTTCTGAACTCTGATCAACAGATAACATTCCCTGAAAAAAAAAAATGTTAATGACCTGAACAATGATGGCTCACCTACCGTATTCCTCCCATTAAGAATCCCTATTCCTGCTCCTCTCTCTGATTTTCCAAGAACAATATAATAAGCACCCCTTTTGCTGTTAGAAGAAAAAAAATTGACTTACCTGAAGTAAAGATTTCAGGCTTTCTGTCGCAGTTTATTTATGTTATGGTTTGTCTTTGGGTGTTTGTGTCGCTTATATTATTTTATTTTCGATAGCCTTTTGGCCATTTTGTGGGAAAGTAACTGTCCTTTTGGCTTTCCGCTATTGATGTTTCCATTAGGGTCTGTTGTTTCATGTTTGTGTTTCTTTCCCTTTGGTGTCTCTGATGGGAGCTGTGAGTTAATTGTTTTGATTCCTGATCATTGCCTCCACTTCTACTTTTCAATCATCGCTAGATCTGCTGTTTGTTTTGTTATTGAGTGTGAGTAAGTAAAGATTGACAATTGTAATATAATGCCCTCGTGTTTAATCTAGTCTGACCCTATTTTACAACATGCAACAGCAAAATCGATCAATAAATAACATACGGACACTCCATCAGTACATATTTTCTGATGGAAAAACTATCATATGTGCAATGGATGATACACTCACCATTATGATAAGCTTTTGTTCCTAATAACGCCCCCCTCTTTTTCCTGGGGCACTAAATGGGAGATTGCGGTACTATGGTTCTTTTGAACTTTTTCTTTCTGTCCCAGAAATTTTTTTTCCATAGTTCAAGGTATGCTCAAAACAAATATTTAGGTACAATTTTTGGCTTTTTTTTTCTCTTTTATCTTGAAAAGGTACATGTATTTGTGTGTAATCATTGAAATCGCCATAAATGCGGCAATTAAAATGATTATACACAACATACATAAGACATAATAACATACATAATTCAGCTGTAACACAAACAAAGCTGTGGCGTATATGGCTATTTGGTCCGCTTGTAGAAAGCATGCGAAAGGCACTCTACCGAATCTTCCGGTGGAATCAGCGAATTTGACAACACATGAATTGCTCCGCCTAGTCAATTTTATCTGCGACTACTATACTTGTTAAACTCCGTTCAGAAAATCTGAATCATCAATTTTTTTCGTTTCTTCCTTTTAACAGTCATTTTAGCCCATATATCTCTGTGGGAAAGTTTTAGACCTGACCCTCCGCCGACTTTTCCAGCAAGAAGTATGCCTCTACGACAGTCAGGAAAGGCTGTGATCAGGGCTCTAGAAATTTTTTAATCTGAATCGGTCTGGCCTGCTGACTGATGACGTCATCATCAATGTACACCTTAACCTCGTTATAACACGGAACTTCAGGTCCAATCAATGGACTTTTTTTTTGTTTGTTTGGGTTTTACGGCCCTTTCAAGATTATTTCACTCATATCGAGCCGATCGTTATTCAGAGGTGGGCGAAAACCGGAGTACCCGGAGAAAAACCACCTGACCTTCCGTTGCAGAACTTGGCTTCTCACACGTGGCCCGAGCGAGGCTCGAACCTACGGCGGTGAGAGACCTAATGACTAAGAGTCAGCGCTCTTATCCACTAGGCCAGGGAGGCCCGTTCCAATCAATGGACTGTCAGTAAACCAAATCGTGTTATAAACGCCGATCATATTTGTCACGGATCAGTCTATTCTACTATTACACTGCAAACACAAGCCTCAGCAAACAATGTTCCGCATGACAGGGTGTGAAAATAAGATCAATTTATGTCTCTTATTTGCATTTATCCCTCAATCATAAAATTTAATCCACAATCAATGTGAAAATGATTTAATCCCGCCAAAGATGATTAGCTACATCTAACGGTAGATGTATGCATAACAAGAGGCCCATGGGCCACTATGCTCACCAGAGCTCAGGTGGTAGTTGTAATTATGACAGACACCGCCCTTATTGAAAATGTATCACGTGACAATTAGCTGCTAGAGATTTACTTTATTGACGACCACAGATTATGTCATGACACATAGTTTTCTTTAACTGTTAATTATGAATAACTCGCAAGAAGATAAAGCATGCAGCAGCTTTGGTAATAAAATGTCGCCTTGCAAAACTCCAGTTTTGTATTTAAATACTGATTCTATGTTTATTAATGAGTTAATCACCGCATACACCACTGTTTTGGCGGGAATTCTATCGGTCTGCATGCATGTCAGTCTCGTTTTGGCTGACTGACTGTCTAATTATTAAGCCTTAATCTCGTGAGAGGCTACCTGGCGAGATCTCGTAAATGTGTTTTCTGCCAAACATCACTACAACCCAGACACTTGAGATAATTGGATTATATAACCAGGACAATAAACAGTCTGACACTTAACCAGGTATTTCTCTGCTTTTACTGCGATTGATAGGAAAATTTTGTTACACTGCAAATTTTATGGGAACGATTTTTTAGTAGAATTTTTCAAATAAATCGGTTTTGAATTTCATAAATCGGTCTGGACCGGCAAAAAATCGGTTTTCTAGAGCCCTGGCTGTGATTATTTGGAGAAATTTCCAAAACAAAGAAATGAGACCACAGACTTAATCCATTTGACGATGATTGTCACGTAAAATAATAAGTATTCAAATCCATGTGATGCACTTTATAAATAGATATGCAATTACGACACACCTTCCATTGGAATGGCTGGATAGAGGCTCACTAGGAACGGGGAGCCACTAGCGTGATGTGCTGTCAACAGTGGTCAAAAAGAATTATACCGATATCAGATGTGTTGTCACAGCTAATGAATTTCCATGAAGTGATCGTGCAAATAAAACATAGACGCCCTTGTACGACATAATTTACAAGAGCAGTAACCACTTCTATATATGGTTTAAAAGGGTGTGTCGAACCTGTCAGAATGTCTTAGTCTGTGAAAGAAAATTTAGATTTCAATTTTCTCCAAATAACGACAGCCTTTCCTGGCTCAGAGCTCTCACAAGGATTTTGAAAACAGGATTCCAGGAATCCTTCCTTGTAAAAAGTTGGATTCACAGATAAAAAGTTGGATTCGCACATAAAAAAGTTGGAGTCTGATCTTGATTGCGCATAGAACATAGACAAAAACTTCTTATTATCAGGCTACACGTCCATATGAAAAACTGTATACTTTCATGGCTCCCAAACTCTTTTTTTCTGATAAATGCATTTAATAACTTCGTTCCAAACATGTAGATTGTGGGTACTAGTTAGAAATATTTCACTGATGTGTCTATTCCCCGCCACCCCCATGCCGTTGCTCAGATTTATTTTCACATTTCTAGTCAAATAATGCCACATAAAAATAAGGAAGTATTAGGATAACAGCAGATATAATGTAAACCCAGATCAGAAAAGCAGCATTCTATTTAGCTATATTTGTGCTTCCAAATTCGGACGTATATGTACGTGACAGTAGCTCAATTATTTTAAATTGGTGAAAACAAATACGTAGGGGAAGCATCCTAACCACGTCGGACTTCCTGTAATTGTTAAAAATGATTGTATTTTGAAGAATTACATACATTTTTGTCGCCAGTAAACGTCGAAACACACTTTGACCGAGCGATAAAAAGTACGATCGTGTAGTCGCGAAAATACATGACATTGGTAATTCGTCAATTATATCGTCTTCGCCGTAACCCTGGTTTAACTAAACGTGATATTTTACCGACTCATACTAATCTGTTGATGATATGAGATTACATCAATTAGTAAACTTATTAATTGTAATCTGTAATAACACGGGGATTAGGGCGGCGAGATTAAATAGGTACAATCATTTTTAACACGTACCGCAAACCGACCACTTTCCAATATCGTCTCTCCCACTGACAGGTGCAAAAATATCTGTCAATATAGGTCACGCCTACTGGTTCGTGGCACGTGCGCTTTCAACATAAAAAGCGGTGCCGCATTTGATCTTTTATCGGTATTGCATAAGCGGCCTAAATTAGCTTCTGAATTTACCCCTTTTGTAATTTTGACGTGTGTCGCAATAAAAACATGCGTACACAAGAATCGCCGGTTGTGAATTTTACGCGTACAACGGCAAAAGTTGGCGTAAAATACGCAGAATCCTGCGTTTCCGGGAGCTCTGCAGTGGCTGTCGCAGAGGCATACGACTTGCTGGAGAAATCGGCGGAGGGTGAGGTCTAAAACTTTCCGATAGTGATGTATGGGCTAAAATGAGTATTAAATGTGAGAAACGAAAAAATTGATGATTTAGATTTTCTGAACGGAGTTTAGAACCGTTTACAAAATGACCACTTACCAGCTCTTTTAGCTAAAGAGGCTTTGAACAAATGGTTATCACTGAAGATGTGATCATATTTTTACCTTTCTGTGTACGGCTCTTACCATGTGTTTAGTTTACCGTATGTACAATGTATTTGGAGAGACAGGCCTGAGCAAACAGTGCAGACCCAGATGAGCCACAGCAATATGTGATGTCTCATCAGGGTCTGCACAGTTTGCTATTCATGAGACACAACACTGGTTAGTAAATTATACTTACAAATAATTGATTGTTATTAAATCTGTAACGATAATCATTTTAGTGGAACGTATTTATGGATTAACCACTTATTCTATTAATCATGCCACCATTTTATACTGACAGGTGTTAAAAAGAGGTTGTTGTGTACATATAGGAGCATAAAGTAAGTATTTTGTGATCACTGAAGGATAGTTTTTGTCAATTCTCCATAAAAACCTATGTTGTGGGTATTCATTAGAACCGCCTCACAGTCTAATGAGTACCCACAACACAGGTGTATATGGAGAAATAAGGAAAACTATTCTTCAAGTATCACAAAATACTTAGCTTATCAGTTACTGTGCATAGGAGGCAGCACATTTCACTTTAGACTACCTACCCTTTCATCTAATTTTTCATCTAAAATTAAAAGTTCATCCGGTGTTTCGAGGTCCGACAAATTACACAGTTCTGTAACCAGTATTCTGATTTGTTGTAAAATCTGAAAATAGATATGACATTAGTTGTGTACTGCAGCAATACACACAAATCAAAGCAAAAACAGCACCTGTGGGTCAATTTTCTCTGAGTCTACGCTTGAAAAAAGCGGTCCTGAATCATGGCTGAATGCCAACTTAACCCATTGTATCCATCGCTATCAGGGTTTTCTTTAAGAGGCGACAGGAGACCAAAATGACTGCCTCAATTTATTTTCTGGTCACCTCAAATGTTATTTTTGTAAAAGTCTTAACCAATTTAAAAAATTTGCCGCTTCAAACTGGTGAATGGCCTCTTAAGAAAAATCTTATTGAAAACCCTGTGCTATATGTTGGACAAGTTCATTTGTCATATAAGGGGTGTCAGGTCTATTTTTTCGTTTTTGTTATTTTTTTGACGGAAAATATTGCTAGCAAATAGTACAGGCCCTGATCAGACACCGCATTCTGCGGCGTCTGATCTGGGCCTGCACTGTTTGCCAAGGTAACCCTTTAGGGGTTTCCCCTGCATAGTCCTGTTGTGTAAGCAAACAGTGTAGTTCCTGATCAGATGCCGCTTCTGCAGCATCTGATCTGGGTCTACACTGTTTGCCAAAACCCATCGCACGATTCCAATCCAGTGTCTTTTGATACCCTCTTACGCAACACTGACCCCACAGCAATCAAAAATACATGTAGCACCATTATTTTCTATATATAACCATCACCTGGATTTCAAGTCACATAGACATCAGCATCAAAGAGCCACTTGTACTTCTTAATTTAGAAGCCTCCGTGGTGCAGTGGTTACGCTACTAGCCTTGTAAACCAGGGGCTGCAGGATCGATTCTGGGCTTCTCCAGACTTTCGGATGAGGCTTTAAACCGAAGTCTTGTCTCCGGGACCTTAGCTGTTGGTGGGACGTAAAACTCAAACACTCACTTCTTAATTTGGGTCAGTTGACAAACAATCTACCTCAAAAAGGCCTTACAATACAACAATAAACATGGGACTACACTGTTCGCCAGTTACCCACTTCTGGTTTTGTATCAGGTCGAAACCATTAACAATAAAATATTTACAATCTGAGTTACATATATCTGCTGCCATGCCTCATTGACTTGAATCATTTGGACTGAGAGAATGTCTGCGTGATCATCCTCCGCAAAAGAATTTTGCAGGGCACAGAGGGCAGATCAAACCGGAATCCCCCTGATCACCAGTCAGCCAGGTATCCAACTGAACTACTATGAATGACTGTTTCTCAAGATGCATGGTGTTCAATGTGACTTCCAGATGCTTTTTAAAGATTGAGCCGTTTAGCATGGAAGTCTGTTCGATCACAATGAGCACCAAGTGTTGTGTTCTTGAGCAAATGCCACATTGCTTAGTACATGTACTGGTATATACCAAGGAATACCTGCCTAAAATGTTTGAAAAACAGCCTTTGAAGTTCTGTTATTTTATACACCTAAACTATTATTGTTTACAAAACAGGCAAGAACTAAATGTTCTTATTTCTTTTATTTCTTTTTTTCTTATTAGATATATTCCACATTTTTTCTTTTTCTTTTTCTCTCTCTCTTTCTTACTTATTTCATATATTTATGTATACTTCTGTATCATTTATATATCTATTTTATATACATTATACTGCAAACTTAGGGCCGCACATATGACAACCCTGTATAACATGGGTTTTTCTTCATTTGTAGCCAGTCCAAAGCCTTACACACGGCCCTAAGAAAGAGCAACGTGAACTAGTATGCTCTCGGGTGAGACAGAGAAATCTCGATTTGCAGCCGAAATTGGCATTGATCCCTCTGCAGTTTTATGCCCATTTTTAATCTGGCATTCAAAATTAAAAATTACAGTGCTTCTTCTTTACTTAGGGGAAGGTACTGGCAGTTCAGCATGACTCACATTTCACTGAATCTGCCGCGTTTTGCAGCCCAGAAGCACTCAAACTTTATGTCCTGTTGTTGGGTAATGCTAACGCGCCTGACCGTAGCAGACGTAAAATGCTTAAACTTTACAATACAATACATAAAATGTTTGAAAGGGCATATGGTACAGTAGTACAGTTAATGTCCACTTAAAGACCAGCTACACATAAAATTAAGACATAATCTTCTTTTAAACACATATCCAAAAGATAAATTTCTTAAGTTTGTTCTTTGTGTTTTCTACAACCAATGTCTTCTAGCAACAGACTACCTTTGGGACTGTTCAAAAGTGGACTTAACGGGAATGGGTACACCTTCAGAGGAGGCAACTCCTTCAAAAGTATTTTTGTCTCCCATGCCAATAGGGGTCAACTCTTATAGGAAAGAATTTGCTCCAAAGAGTTGACCCCTAGAGCTTATAGAAAAATGAACAGGAAGTCCAGAAAGTTGGCTCCCTTTGAAAAATGTGCCGGGTGTTCCCATTCTCCTTACAGACCAGTTTTGAACAGGTCCAAAGGTCTGTGACTATCTCAATAAAGGAATCCTACTGTATACAATGTATATAGAAAGGTTAAAGTGGACTTACATTAAACTTATCAGAAGATACACTGCCTATTTTTTCGATGGCTGCTGTCACTAATACATGATCATCATCACAAAACCAGATTGGGGCTGTCTGAGGGTACGTCTCCTGAAAGTACAAGACAGCAGAATCAGATAGTCATCAGGTAATTAAAACAAGTCCTTGTGACCAACACCCCTGTAAACCCCCATTTTATATCAATAAAAAAGGGGTTTACAGGGGTACACAATTTCTTATTTTTGACCAAAACCATAGACTGTGGAACTCGATATTTGTTTGTTTGATTTGAGGTTTAACGTCCCCGTCAACACTGTAAAGGTCATTTTGGAGACGTTGCTTCAAATTCTGTGGGACTTCTACCCGACAGTGAGATGAAATGACATCTCAAGCCCTGTTGCCCAATGAAACCAATATGGTTTATATGCATGGACGGTCGGACTTGCACCGCTTTGCCTGGGCAGGCTCAGATCTCTAACCGGTTTACCAGTTCTCCAGCTCTGTGATGAAGCATCATGCAGCCTATCTATTTCTTAAAGGCCCCGGTGGGCTGGGGTTTCAGTAAATGACTATTATTTATTACTGGTCAATATTAGATCTATATATCTTTGCTGGCTGTTACTAGCAAAACTTTGGCTGAAGACAGCCGGCTGTCAATAGCCACTTCCTTCTTATTTTTTAACAAAACCATAGACTATGGAACTCGTTAGAACAGCCTCTTTTTCCAGTCAACTCTGGCACTATTCTGGAGCCAGCTGTTCTAAATCAACACTGTCTTTAGTACATGTACAAGTAATGTTAACCCTCGTCCTGCTGAATATTTTAATCTGCCACACCAAATACCAATTATCCACCAACCATATTACTTGATGCAAATTATTGCAACAAATTCACAATCTGAATGGCAAACATTGTAGATATGTTGCCAGGTGTGCAATTTCTTATTACAAAAACATGCCTATACAAATAAATTATCATTTATTCGGCCAAAAAATGGAAATTTTAAGCAGAAAAATTTCGATATTTTTCTTATCTCTGATCAAAACATAGATTGTGGGGACTCGACGAGGCGTATCTATCAAGTACCCACAATGTTCTATGCTTTTGAGCAGAAATAAGAAAAATAATGTTTACCCCTGTATGCCCCAGTTTTACTATATAAAAGTGGGGTTTGGGGGTTGGGGGGGTCTGTGGGTCAAAATTGCATAGACGCATTTTTCAAGATGGCAAATCCCAAGAGTACCCACAATGATCTATGTTTTTGAGCAGAAATATAAAGAAAAATAATGTTTAACCCTGTAAACCCCAGTTTTACTATATAAAAGTGGGGTAAAGGGGGTGGGGGTGTCAAAATTGCATAGGCGCATTTTTCAAGATGGCAAATCCCAAGTGTTATTTTTTAGCTCAACAGAGCCGAAGGCTCCGGGGGAGCTTATAGGATAGGCAGTTGTCCGTCGTCCTCGTCTGTCCTATGACGTCAACATTTTCAAAGGACATCTCCTCTGAAGCCACTGGGCCGGTTGGGCACAAATTTTATCTGTAGCATCCTTGGGCTGGGGGATTGAAAGTTTGTGTTTTTTATGAAAATCGGCTCATTAGTTTGGTTGCTATGGCAACTTTTAGTTTCCATAGACTTATAATGGGGAAAAAAGAAAGATGGCATTATGATTTACTGCCAAGCCTCTGCAGATATTTTGACAAAACTTGCATAGAAATGTTCCATAGGCAATCTACTATCTGCCATATGATTTTAGACGTTCTGCTCATTTTTATTGGTTGCCATGGAAACCAAAATGCAAAAAATAGAAAAAAAATACTTAAACTAGAAATGCGTCCATAGGACACGGATGCCCCCGCCCGAAAATATGTCTATGTTCGTATTCATCCATAGAAAGTTATTGACAGTGTTTAAGTTTCGGACCCTTTTTATGCCATTTGACCTCCAAGTATGACCTTGGAGGTACAGATCTGGGTTTGCATGTGACACATTGTCTCATGATGGTTAACATTTCTTCAAAATAATTTCAAAATCCATCTAAAATAAGTAAGTTATTGGCTGCGTTTAAGTTTCGGACCCTTTTTTTGACCTTTGACCTCCAAGTATGACCTTGACCTTGGAAGTACGGACCTGGACTTTGCATGTGACACATCGACTGATGATGGTTAACATTTCTACAAAGTAATTTCAAAATCCATCCAGAAATAAGAAAGTTATTGACTGCGTTTAAGTTTCGGACCCTTTTTTTGACCTTTGGCCTCCAAGTATGACCTTGACCTTGGAGGTACGGACCTGGGTTTTGCACGTGAAACATCGACTCATGATGGTTAACATTTCTACAAAGTAATTTCAAAATCCATCCAGAAATAAGAAAGTTATTGACTGCGTTTAAGTTTCGGACCCTTTTTTGACCTTTGACCTCTAAGTATGACCTTGACCTTGGAGGTACGGACCTGGGTTTTGCACGTGACACGTCGTCTCATGATGGTTAACATTTCTGCCGAGTAATTTTAAAATCCATCAAGAAATAAGGAAGTTATTGACTGCGTTTAAGTTTCGGACGGACAGACGGACGGACAGGGGCAACGCTATATGCCCTTTCCACCATTCTTCGAATGGCGGGGGCATAAAAATCATCTCCTCAGAAACCATATGCTCTAGGAGGCTGAGACTTTATGAAAATATTCACCATATTTGCCTTTACAGGTTTTGTGTTTTTTATGAAATTTGGCCTTTTAGTTTTGTTGCTATGGCAACATAGAGTTTCCATTGACTTATAATGGGGAAAACTGAAAAATGGCATTTACATCCAAGTCATTGCAGATATTTTGACAAAACTTACATAGACACGTTCTTTGAGTAAACTTCTCTTCGCCATAATATGCTTTTATGTCAACCTGGGGGTCCCCTAGGTTGTGCCGGGGCCATGCCCCGCCCCCTCCACTTCATAAAATGCCTTATATCTCAGAAACCTTACAGATCCCAACCCTTATCCATATATATTCTTGTTCCTTATGATAAGATGCATTAAGTGACACCAACCTGGGGGTCCCCCGGGATGTGCCGGGGACATGCCCCAGAAACCATCGAGACCCCCACCCCTTAACCATATATACTTTTGTTCTTTATGATAAGATGAACTCAGTGTCACCAACCTGGGGGTCCCCTAGGTTGTGCCCGAGCCAGGCCCCACCCCTCCACTTCATAAAAAGCCTTATATCTCAGAAACCTTACAGATCCCAACCCCTAAACCATATATTCTTGTTCCTCATGATAAGATGCATGAGGATCTTATTAAGTGACACCAACCTGGGGGTCCCCCGGGATGTGCCGGGGACATGTCCTACCCCCTTCTATTTCATAAAATGCCATTTATCTCAGAAACCATTCAGATCCCCACCCCTAAACTATATATATATTCTTGTTCCTTATGCTAAGCTGCATTAAGTGACACCAACCTGGGGGTCCCCCGGGATGTGCCGGGGACATGCCCCACCCCCTCCACTTCATAAAATGCCATTTATCTCAGAAACCATTGAGATCCCTACCCCTAAACCATAATATACTTTTGTTCCTTATGATAAGATGAACTCAATGACACCAACCTGGGGGTCCCCCGGGATGTGCCGGGGCCATGCCCCACCCCCTCCACTTCATAAAAGGCCCAATATCCCAGTAACCTTACAGATCCCCACCCCTAAACCATATATATTCTCTTTCCTTATGATAAGTTGCATTCAGTGACACCAACTTGGGGGTCCCCCGGGATGTGCGGGGGCCATGCCCAACTCCCTCCACTTCATAAAAGGCTAAATATTCCAGAAACCTTACAGATCCCCACCCCAAAACCATATATATTCTTGTTCCTTATGATAAGACACATTCAGTGACACCAACCTAGGGGTCACCCAGGGTGTGCCCGGGCCACACTCGACCCTTCGACTTCACAAAAGACCATATATCTGAGAAACTGTTCAGAGACCACCCCTAAACCATATATATTCTTGTTCCTTATGATAAGACACAAACAGTGACACCAGCATGGGGGTCCCCCCGGGGTGCCACGGCCATGCCCCACCCCTTTACTTCATTAAAATCCATATATCTCAGAAACCATTACAATCAGCATCCTATAATCACATATATTCTTGTTTATTGTTATCAGAAACTTTCAGTCAACTCTGTCTTTGGGGGTCAGCAGGGGCCATTTCTCTCTCTTCCACTTCATAAAAGGGCCTCATATCTCAGAAACCGTTCAGATCCCCACCATTTAACAATATATATTCTTGATCTTTATGATAAGACAACAATCTTTGGCTTTTCCGGGATCTGCCATGTAGAATCCCTCCATTGCTTAAAAGGCCTTACGTCTCAGGAACCATACATACAATTTACATGTATCCCCACCACTAAACCAGATATGTCTCTGTTCCATTTTATAAGACCCATTTAGTGACACTAATCAGGGCTTCATTGGGCAGTGCCCACCTGAGCTTTGGTTTATGAAATTTGGCTCTTTGGTTTGTTTGCTATGGCAAGTTAAGAGTTTCCATTGACTTATAATGGGGAAAATTGAAAAATGACATTAATGCCTCTCAAGATATTTTGTCAAACTTTCATAGAAATGTTCCTTTAATAATGTTCATTTTGGCCTATTGCCATAGATGGGAAATTGTCAATTGTCATCTGTTGTCTTTAAAAGCGACATCAGACCTCTGAAGCCACTACCGTAGTCTGATTGGGTCAAAATTTTATCTGTAGCAGCCTTTGCAGCAGGGCCTCCATGGTTAATTAAAAGGCTGCGTCTCCTGACAACTGGTTGTCAGGAGCATTTTTGCTATGTAAAATGCTCCTGACAACCGGTTGTCAGGAGCATTTTGCTATCCAAAATGCTCCTGACAACCAGCAATATTTTTCCAATAAAAACCTGCTATCTTAGCATTATTTTGGTTACTTAACACAGTATTTTTAGTTTTTTGATACATGTTTAATATTTTTTGTGTTCTCTGGTATTTTAACATAACTCCTGGATTGAAAATTAAAGAGAAAAAACATATGGTACTTGCAGATTTTAATGTTTTATTAAATACTGAAAATAAATACCAACTAAATATAGAGTCAATATGTGCTATGGAAAAAACGTCATCAATTCCCTTTTAGAGAATATATATGGTTAAGGGGTGGCGATCTGAACGGTTTCTGGGATGTATTGCTTTTAATGAAGTTAAGGGGTGGGGCATGGCCTCTGGCACCCCCAGGGCGGCATGCTGATGTCACTGATTGGGTCTTATAATTAAGAACAAGAATATATATGGTTTAGGGTTGGGGCTCTAAACAGTTTCTCAGGTATTTGGTCTTTGGTGAAGTTGAGGGGTGCAGCATGGCCCGGGCACGCCCTGGGTGACCCCTAGGTTGGTGTTACTGAATGTGTCTTATCATAAAGAACAAGAATAAATATGGTTTAGGGGTGGGGATCTGTAAGATTTCTAGTTTGTTTGATTTGAGGTTTAACATCCCCGTCAACACTGTAAAGGTCATTTTGGAGAATTGCTTCCAATTTTGTGGGACTTTTACCGGACACTGAGATGAAATGACATCTCAAGCCCTGTCACCCAATGAAACCAATAGGGTTTATCAGCCTGGACGCCAGTGGACGGTCCACCTCGCACCACTGTTCCTGGACAGGCTTAGATCCTCTAAGAGGTTTACCAGAACTAGTGTGCGGGCCGGAATCAGCAGTGCGCTGAAGCATCATATAGCCCATACATTTCTTCAAGCCCCTATGGGCGGCCTTTTATGAAGTGGAGTGGGGTGGGCATGGCCTTGGCACATCCTGGGGGACCCCGAGGTTGGTGTTACTGAACGCCACATCCTAAGGGACAAGAAAATATATGGTTTAGGGGTGGGGATCTGTAAGGTTTCTGGAATATTCACCTTTTATGAAGTGGATGGGGGTGTGGCATGGCCCTGGCGCATCAGGTTGGTGTCACTGAGTGCTTCTTATTATCAATATATATGGTTAAGGGGTGGGTATCTGAATAGTTTCTGAGATAAATGGCATTTTATGAAGTGGAGGGGGTGAGACATGGCCACGGCACAACCTCGAGGACGCCCAAGTTGACTTTAAAGCTGACAGAAGTTTACTCAAGGAAAATTTCTATGAAAGTTTGGCAAAATATCAGCAAAGGTTTGACAGTAAATGTCATTTTTCAATTTTCCTCATTATAAGTCTATGGAAAATCTAAGTTGCCATAGCAACCATCTAAATGACTGAATTTCATAAAAAAAAAACCTGTAAAGGCAAATATGGTGAATATTTTCATAAAGTCCCTGCCTCCTAGAGCTTAAGGTTTTTGAGGAGATGATTTTTTAAGTTTTTTTTTTTCTATTTTTTTTCATCAACCAATAAAAATGAGCAGTAGGCCTAAAATCATTGTCATACCCTGTTTATAGGGGTTTTTTTTTTTGGTTTTACAGCCCTTTCAAGATTATTTCACTCATATCGAGCCGATCGTTAATCAGAGGTGGGCGAAAACCAGAGTACCCGGAGAAAAACCACCTGACCTTCCGTTGCAGAACTTGGCGTCTCACATGTGGCCCGAGCTAGGCTCGAACCACAGCGGTGAGAGACCTAATGATCAAGAGTCAGCGCTCTTAACCACTAGGCCACGGAGGCCCGTCCTGTTTATAGGGTAGTAGAATGATAGATCAGATAGTAGATTGCCTAAGGAACATTTTTTATGAAAGTATTGTCAAAATGTCTGCAGAGGCTTGGCAGAAATGCCATTTTCAATTTTCCCCATTATAAGTCTATGGAATCTATAAGTTGCCATAGCAAACAAACTAATGAGCCGATTTTCATAAACAAGAGAGCCATGATGGCCCTGGATCACTCGCCTTATCCATAGAGTAACAAGTGGGTCCCGGGGAGAGCGGTTCTTGTCCCCATGGCTATAATGTGCATAATATTGAGGGAAGTCTAAAAAGGTGAAGCTTCATACCAAATATCAACAAAGGCTACAATTTGAACAATCTTTGTACTTGGTAAAGGTCCACTAGATATAGCGCTTCAAACCAAATATCAACAAAGGCTATAATTTGAACAATCTTGGTAAAGGTCTACAAGATGAAGCATCACACCAAATATAAAAGACCTGGGGGGTTGCAGTTTCAGAGAAGATTTTTTTTAAAGATATTCCCTACATAAGTCTATGTAAAACCAAATGACCCTGAGGCGGGGGCATTTTTGGTCTCACGGTTTTAATTTAAACAATCTTGATAGAGGTCCACTAGATGAAGCTTCACACCAAATATCAAAGACCTGGGCCTTGTGGATTCAGAGAAGAAGATTTTCAAAGATTATCTCTATATAAGTCTATGTAAAACCAAAAGGTCCCAGGGCTATAATTTGAACAAGCTTGGTAGAGGTCCACTAGATGAAGCTCCATATATCAAAGACATGGGCCTTGCAATTTCAGGGAAGAAATTTTTTAAAGATGTCCCTATATAACTCCATATAAAACCAAAGGGTCTCGGGGCGGGGGCATTTTTGGCCTCAGGGCTATAATTTGAACAATCTTGATATAGGTCCACTCGATAAAATTTCACACCAAATATCAAAGACCTAGGCCTTGTGGTTTCAGAGAAGATTTTTCAAGAATTTCCCTATATATATACAAGTCTGTGTAAAACCAAAGGGCCCTGAAGCTGGGGCATTTTTGGCCCCAGGGCTATAATTTGAACAACCTTGGTAGAGGTCCACAAGATGAAGTTTCGTACCAAATATCAAAGACCTGGGCCTTGCGGTTTCAGAGAAAAAGATTCTTAAAGATTTTCCCTATATAAGCCCATGCAAAACCAAAGGGCCCCAGGGCAGGGGCATTTTTGGCCCCAGCACTATAATTTGAACATTCTTGGGTCCACTAATTGAAGCTTCATACCAAATATCAAAGACCTGGGCCTTGTGGTTTCAGAGAAGAATATTTTTTTAAGTTTTTGGTGAAAAAATCTATTTTTGGTTCCTATGACCTAGATGTGCAATGGACCGGAACCATTTGAACAACTCTGAAAGGGCACCAACTAAGGCTCATTACTGCGAAGTTTGGTCAAAATCCGATCAGGGGTTTAGGAGGTGTGTTTACATACGGATGGATGCACAGACAACGGACAAAAGGTGATCCCAAAAGCTCACTTGTCTCTATGTGACGGTGAGCTTAAAACATAAACTTTCAATCCCCCAGCCCAAGGATGCTACAGATAAAATTTGGGTCAAATGACAAAAAAGCATTAAACATGTATCAAGAACCATGAAATACTAAAAAGATAACTAAAATAATACTAATATTATAGGTTTATATTGGAAAAATATTGCTGGTTGTCAGGAGCATTTTTGATAGCAAAAATGCTCCTGACAACCGGTTGTCAGGAGCATTTTATATAGCAAAAATGCTCCTGACAACCGGTTGTCAGGAGACACTTCCTAATTAAAATACATTGCTGCCAGTGGGCAGTGGCCCCCTGAGCTCTGGTGAGCATTGTGGCCCATGGGCCTCTTGTTTAGTTAACTGCTCTTAAAGATATATTGTACATTATATTCACATACGACCCAACAGGGTCCTCTCTCTCTCTCTCTCTCTCTCTCTGAGTGTGCCATGGCCTACGTTGCTCTCCCTCTCTTGTAGATAAATGTAAATTACAGTTTGTCATTAAATAACCCCATGTCAACCGACATGTAGCGTGTCAACAACCTCGTGTCTACATCAAACCAACAACAAAGTGCAGGGAAAAGGATTAGCACTCGCCTAGTCTCCCAAATGCGAGTGAAAATTCCGTTGGGCCCCTAAAAAGTTGCAGATGGTCGCCCAGCTGGCGACCATGAAACTGTTTTTCAGATCTCACAATTTTCAGCATTCTTGTGCAAATTAATGAATTCACCTTAAACTGTCTGTTGCACAATTGAAATTAATCTAGAAATGTTTTGTTTTGTTTCCTTTCACTTGTAAAAATCCTTTTTTTTTACGCAGAAATCATCGAGGTAGCCGCCCTATTTGTTTATTCAAATCACTACTTGATTCGTGTACACCGTTAACGCTGTGCAAGGAGCGTGGCTTATGCCAAATACTGGAACAAAATACCACGCAATATCGCAGTTGGCGGTATTAATTTTAGAGTTTTATCTGCTAGGAATAATATTAATTGCCAAACATTAATTATATAACAATAAAAGACTTTCTCCCCTACGCTGGCTAAGGTAAAAGTAATATTTTCTTTTTTTTTTTTTCTTTGTGATGTTTTGTTTGTCTACATTACTATCATGCAGACTAAAACTGAGATTAATCTGGCTTTTGTACAAAGTACTCCATCCATCCATCCATCCATCCTTTACAAGGTCTGTGGGCTCAAGGTCCCCAAAACCCTGAATCCAGGATTGATTTGTTTCTTTGTATTGGGGTTTAACGGCCAAGTCAAAGCTGTTAAGCTCATTTTTGAGCCAGTCAGTTTACCTATTCCCATTTTGCCTGCGAAACTTTATCCGTAAGCAGTTAAACAGTACAGTGCACATTCTTTCGCCAGAAACTGACAACTGCCCTTCTTTAACTAGCAGAAGGAAGAGAATGACCGTAGAAAGAAATTTATGATAAATCTCCACGAAAGAATGTTGCCAACCCGCATGCTCCTGATCACCAGTTAGAGGCACATCCAACTGAGCTATCAGGGCCGGGCAATCCAGGACCGAACAATGTTTTTTGTTGTTTTTTTTATTTCAAAATTTTAGTCCTGGGCCCCTAACTTTTTTGGCTGGGCCCCAAAGTTTTAAATGTTAGGGGCCCAAATGGCACCTGTGAAAAAAATGTTAGTCCTTATCCCTGAAAGTGATGAACGGAATATGACTTTGCAACATCGATGAAACGTCAGAACGTTGCGTTGGCGATAATAAGGCGTTGCTTAATAAGATGTCATTTGCCCAGTGCTCGGACCCATCAAGACTCAGTGAGATTGGAACATTAACTTCAAAACAAACGTAGGACACCCTTTCAGTGTACGAGAGTGAAACACTCCTTCGCAAGTGCAAGATTTTACAGCAAAATCCTGTAGATTTGTTCAACCTGCCCAGCCCTTACATTAACCCATTTGGTACTGGAAACCCCAAATGGGGTAAGTGACAAACAGGGCAGGCCCAGATCAGATATCGCAGAATGCGGCGTCTGATCAGGACCTACACTGTTTGCAAAAAGTTCAGCCATTTTTAAAATAAATTTTGAAGAAAACACAACCGGACGACCCTAAATTTGAAATGGACTCCTGCTATATAAAAGGAGGAAGATTCCATTTGGTACAAAAAAGGTTAATGGCTTCTTAGCTTAGGTATTGGAGGACCGTATTGTGATATGATTTTTTTCTTAACCGTATCACGATATACCGATAATACCCGCACATCACTATTCATCTTTGCCACTGCTTGGAAGCATCATGCAGCCGGTCGCGGGTCGTTTCGGTCCCAAGTCGTTTCGGTCCCTGGGTCATTTCAGCCTAATTTCGGGGTGGGTCGTTTCGACCATTTGGTGGGTCGTTTCGGCCTGATTTTTTTATCACTTTATTCATATGTATATATATTTTGTTTGTCGAAGATCAGCCTGTGCTTTTGCTATCTTCTCTCGTTACCACTTCAATAGGTCAGAAAACAGAGGGATTTTTCAAACTGTATAGACTCTGATCACTATGAACAGATTTATAGGTTATAACTTAATAATTACAGCATTCAGATATTAATAGCTCAAAAAAGAGGGCTTTTTCAAACTGTGCAGACACTGATCACAATGAACAGATTTATAGGTTATTTAGTATTTGAAGGTATCACAACGACAGTTGGAGGCTGATCATATAAAATAATTAGGCTATATTTTGCATGCTGTTCTCAAAATGCGCGTGCCATTGATACTAGTAAATCCTGCAAGTCAGTGCCGTGTGATCAGTATCTGCTAACTGCAGAGGCCTTTTGCCGCCCAGTGCTATTTAGGAAAAAAAACAAAAACCTTAGAATGGAATGGATGCGCACCATGCATGTCTGTATGTGGCACGTGAAATAGACCATTGAGCGCTTGCGTGCAGTCTAATCATACCATTGAGACGAACTCCACAAACCTTCAAAATCTTTGGGAACATTCTGCAGACACAGCGATATACAACATGACGAAAATACGCCTATCTAATTTGTCATTATCCACCAAAGAGAAAGACTCAGACAATCCTGCGCAAGAGTAGTGTGCACTCTAATCATGGTCTTCAAAACTATGAACCTTCTGCAGCCACCATAACACCCCAATTGTTATATATTTATTTATTTACAGACTTTAAAGTTCTTGGCTTTTTAAGAAGTAATTATATCATCACATGATAATGGCCCGTTAATCAATCACCCGTTAATCACTTTGGATGGAATTAGCTAATCCCCTTATTTTTGTATATAATTGATCAACTATGTGGTGGTGTAATTACGTTAACGTTACAGTTTGAAAACACACGTTAAATGCAAGCGTCGTTAATTAACAGCCCTTTGCTATCTAATAAAATCGGGCCGAAACGACCCACCGAAATAGGCCGAAACGACCCAGGTCCAAATCTAGGCCGAAACGACCCGGCCGAAAAGACTCAGGGCCGAAACGTCCCGGATTCATGCAGCCCATCTATTTCTTCAAGCCCCGATGGGCCGGGGCTGAGCCAGCAACGAGTCCAAGCCATGACCCACGGTGGGCGTGATCCCAAAGCAGACCCTCTACCACTGAGATATCGGGGCCGGCCGGCTGGGGTTAAGGCAAAATTGGAAGGAACATAAAACATAAAAGTGGGTGGGGATCACTTTGTCAACAAAGAAACTTAAATTTCAATAAAAGCTTAGTAGGGTCAAACATGCAGTAATGCTAAATAACTTGGCTTTCCAGATAAGAAGTCCTGAAAAAAGGATTCTTACCGTTATATTTGCATGTATATTTATTTTTTCGTTATTTATTCCTACAAACTGACATGTCAATTCATCAACAGAAGCAGACACGATTTTGAACCGCTCGTTTTCCTTGGTAAAAGTACTTTCTAGAATCTTTATATCTTGCTTCAATGCCTGTAAACAAGCCATATCAAATATTTGGTATATGGTTGCTATCCATTCAACTGTAGCGATGAAATTAAGATACCATTGTAATCGCAAAAAGAAAGTTCGGTTTTTGGTGTTTATTATGGACAATTTTACTTCTTGAAGCGCATGCGCACAGGAAATGGAAATAACTTCCTTGTAATTTTCTGTGAAAAAATGAAAATTCAAAAGAAATTGAAACGGAGACATAATAGTACATAATTAATGCATTGAAAGATAGTTTGAACTAAACTAAATCAAAATATATCATTTTTTCATTGTTTTCATTTTAAAGTAATTCTAATTGGAATAAGTTATTATAATTGAACGACATTGAACAAGCAGTTGTCGTGGCCGAGTGGTTAAGGCGATGGACTAGAAATCCATTGGGATCTTCCCGCGCAGGTTCGAATCCTGCCGACAACGCAATATTTTTTTTTTCTCTCCATTCTCCGTTGTGCAATCGTTAATTATTTGGCGAAAGAGTGAATGGTTGAGTTTTACGTCTCGCCAACAGCTAAGTTTTTGGTTGGTGTCCAGTCTTTACACTAAAGCTCGCCCCTATAAAATTGTCTGAGGCTCACCGATTATATTTTATTATTAAAGACACTAACCATGTATTTGACGCGTCACCAGTATAAACAATTCTGATTCTGATATATGTTGCTCGGTCTCTATTTATATTGTAATCGGTATCAGTGTTAATGCTTTAATGCACAGCCCCTCCATCACAGTTCAGAATCAAATTCAATTTCAGACTCTAACTTTGTACATATGTGCACAGCCTAGTTTGGGAAGAATCTGTGTGTCCTCAGATCAGTAAGTAAGTCTGTTGGTGCCAAATCTCACTTCACTCGGTCACTTTCTCATATGCAGGCCCATTAGTAAACAACGCATATCTCAAACTTCTCGAGAGTCTCTTAATTCTCAACACCATATCACTGTCTATACGCAACTGATCCCTTGGTCCAACATTGGAACAGTCCAGTAGAAGCCCAACAACCCGCTCACTATCACTAAAATAATTATGAACCAGCCTAATGGAGTTAGTCATGATGGCTTAAGATAGCTTTAGATCTCTAATAAAACTATCCCTAATACACTCCAACCTCCAGCACTCTGCAATAAAATGTGTACGTGTTTCAGTTCCCACACCACACAGTAGACAGCCGCGTGAGGGACTGGCCCCATACTGATTGAACCTTGCCCGATTTTCCTGAAGGATACACGTACCCGTAATGAGTCGCAATTTAGGATAGGCTCTTTTGACTGTTCTTACGTCATGTGGGATAGATTGCCAGACCTGATGTATCTGCCCGACTTTTAGGGATTGGACATTCAGCTACTTAAGTGAGGATTTGGGGTATTTGAACAGTGTATCATAACCGATACCTATAGAGACTTGAGACTTCAGTTTGAGTTTCTGATATTATTGTTGTTATAACAGATAAGGTTCGTATTTTGTGATAGCTGAGAGTTTTTGTCAGTTCTCCATAAAAACCTATGTTGTTGGTATTCATTAGAACCGCATGCCCCCGCCCATCGGGGCTTGAAGAAATAGAATGGCTGCATGGTGCTTCCACGCACAGCTGAAACCGACCCGCACACGAGTACTGGTAAACCGCTTAGAGGATCTAAGCCTGCCCAGGCAAAGCGTTACGAGTCGGCCCGTCCATGCTTATAAACTCTATCAGTTTCATTGGGCGGCAGGGCTTGAGATGTCATTTCATCTCAATGTCGGATAAAAGTCCCACAAAATTGGAAGCAACGTCTCCAAAATGACCTTTACAGTGTTGACGGGGACGATAAACCTCAAATCTCGGCGAGGCGGTTCTAATGAATACCCACAACAAAGTTTTATATGGAGAAATAAGGAAAACTATTCTTCAATTATCACAAAATACCCACCTTATCCATTGCAATGGTTTCAGAAGTATATTTCGCAGAAATTAATCATAATTCTAACACAGCGCGCCCATCTAGGAAATCGAAAGGAATCGTGATTTATTCTACAACATATCACTGGGACGTAAAAAGTGGTCGTTTTTGACGTTATTCGAATAGCCTATGACTTTAGATGGTAGCGCGTTATTTTCTCGCATCAAAGACATAACAAAATATTAACATAAATGTTTGTGATACAGTCAATATCTTCTAACAAGGACGAAGAGTTGGGAGAGTTTGAAGGAAACAGCGAAATTGTTGTTGATTTTTCGTGTGTTTGATTCGAAATAGGTTAGATCTAATGTGCGATTGGTTAAGTAATAAATTACAGTTTGTCGGTCAGTTGTAAGTAGACAAATCACTTGTGCTACATGCTCGTGATCTGAGTTGCTTTTCAATTGACCTCAAAACTGTGATTTACTACGCAACAAATCACAGATAGAGTTGTTCTGTTTCTTAACCCACTGCAGGCCAGAAACCCCTAAAGGGGTGACTTGGCACCAGTGCAGGCCCAGATCAGAACGCGGCGTCTGATCAGGGCCTGCACTATTTGCTAACAGAATTTTCAGTCAAATATAGAATAAAGAACGAAAAAATAGAAAGGACATCCCTTATCTGTCAAGTGGACTCTTCCAACATATAGCAATGGTAGAGACCGGCCCCGATAGCTCAGTTGGTAGAGTGTCCGCTCCGGGGAACGGGAGGTCTCGGGTTCGATCCCGGGCCGCGACATACCAAAGTCGTTAAAAATGGTTCTAGCTGCTCCTCGCTTGGCATTCAGATTTACGGGGTAGAGCTAGGACTGGTCGATCCAGTGTCAGGATAATGTGACTGGGTGTGGTATCATGTAATGTGTCTGGGACATGATACTTCAGTGAGGCAGCACTATAAACGTGAGCATTGAGCTCCCTGTCGCAACCAGATACCGTCTTGATATGACTGAAAAATTGTTGAAAGCGACGTTAAACCCGAATTCACACACACACAGCAATGGTAGAGTCCAGTCAAACAACATGGTAATGTATTGTCATAAACTCTAGAGTCGTTAATGCATTAATATTGCTGTGAATAGAAAATGATGGTGCAAGCATAACAGTTTTGATTCCGCTTTCACTTTGCGTTCCAGTTGTATCGTGGGATTAGGCGAAACAGCCACTTACATTTCGTGCAAAGGCACTTTTTCCGCCCCCGCCTATCGGGCTTGGAGAAATAGATTGAGCTGCATGGTGCTTCCCCGCTGAGCTGAAAACCGACTAATGGTAAACCGCCTAGGCAATTTTGTGCGAGACGGGTCTTCTCATGTTTTGGATGGTAGGGCTTGAGGTGTCATTCCATCTCAATGTAGGGTAAAAGTCCCACAAAATCGAAAGCAACGTCTCCCAAATGAACTGAATAGTATTGACGGGGACGTAAAACCTCAAACAGACAAACAAATAAATGCACTTTTACTGTTTGATGCAGGATTCAGCAAAACCTATAAAGTAACAGATGAAATCATCAATTCAGAATAGGATAGCTATACAATTTGAGCCGGGGCACAGCATTTCCCACAATCTACATGTTCGCCCAGCGAAGAATCAGATCAGCCTGCGCATCTATATAGTCCGACCAGAGACTTCTTTTGCTGCATGGAGAATTATTCGACCCTTAGCTATCCTTAGAGCGCACATCGAAGGCTCTGATCAGACTGCGCGGATGCGCAGGCTGATCTGAGTCTTCGCTGGGCGATCATGTTAACTATAGGAAATGCTGTGCCCCGGCTCATTTAATCACTAAATTTGGTATAGTTACGCCTTAATTACAATCTTAACTCTTATCATGCTGTTCACGACAACCCCTATCTTTGCAAACAGTGTAGATCCAGATCAGATGGCTTCTGAAGAAGCCATCTGATCAGGATCTACACTGTTTGACATTCAGTTTATGAATTTGTAGGAATAAATTACATCAAGTAATCTGATTGGTTCAAAGTCAGAAATGGGTGTGGCTGAACTGAATATTCAGCAAGAGAAGGGTTAATGACCCGGCAATGTCTTTGTCAGTCGATCCAAAGTTACTCAGCACAAAAGCTTTTCGTTGCTGATGTCCACATGACTATCATTATTTGTAAGACATTCAGGTAACGGTTATTTGTAGAAAATACTCGCGTCCTGTGGAGTGAGTGAATGTTTGAGTTTTACGTCTCACCAACAGCTGAGGTCATACAAAGACGGGACTTCGGTTTAAAGACTCATCCGAAAGTCTGGAGAAGCGCGGGATTGATCCTGCGACCCCTGGTTTACAAGGCGATGAGCATAACCACTACATCACGGAGGCGTCTAACGCGCGTTCTGTAGAAAAGTGCAGTTACGTAAAATATCCGACTCGGTATGACCTAACTAGTGTTGTGTGTGCTTTAAACTCCAAACTCGGCAGAACTGCCGGCTCTAACAAGAGCCCACAATTTTTGTATCTCAAATAAGAAAATAATGTCACAAATTCCTTATAACCCTTTCACTCCCGAGATTCTGAAGATTGAATTGAGGTTTAACGCCCCCGTCAACACTTTTTAGGTAATTTTGGAGACGTTGCTTCCAATTTGTGGGACTTTTGCACAATACTGAGATGAAATTTCAAGCCCTGCCACCCAATAAAACCAATAGGCTTATAAGCATTAGACTCACACCACTTTACTTGGACAGGCTCAGTCCTTCTACCTTCTAAGCGGTTTACCAGTACTCGTGTTTGGTCAGTTTAAGCTCTGCGTGGAAGCACCATGCAGCCCAGTCTATTTCCAAGCCGACTCCGCCTTTTTTATTTAAGATTTAACGTCCCCTTCAAAACTAAATAGGTCATTTTAGAGACGCCTCTTCCAGTTTTGTGGGACTTTTACCCGGCATTGCAAATAGTGTTGATCCTTATGGGACGCTCCTTATGAGCTTTCTCATTCGGATCTACATTTTTGCATAAGTATCTGTACTGATCTTGGTTTTGTTTGTTTGAGTCGTGGTTTATCGTCCCCTTCAACACTATTTAGGTCATTTTGGAGGCGCTGCTTCCAATTTTGTGACACGTTAACACAATATTGAGAAAAAATGCCATCTCAAGCTCTGCCACCCAACGAACCAAAAGGCTTATATGCATTGGACGGTCTGACTCGCACCACTTTGTCTGGACAGGCTTAGTCCTTCTTACTCATTAATGACCAGTTTCTGCTCTGCGTGGAAGCACTATGTAGCCCAATCTATTTCTATAAGGGCGAGAACCGGTCTTGGACTTTGATTGCTTCTGACATCTAACGTTTTCGATGCGAAAAATGACGTTACACCGTCTAACGTCAAGTAAATCGACTAGTGACGTAATAAATTTGCAGTTTTTAATGACGTCATACGTCACGCTCCCCACATCAGAAGCAATCTTTGTGAGTCATTTTGTGTCGTCTCTCAGAGAAAGGATGAAAAGAGATAGAAGAGATAGTAGAGAAGGTGAAAGAGTTTGGACAGGAGAGAAAGGGGAAAAATGAAAGAAAGTTAATAAACAGAAGAAATTACAGCCCCCCCACCCCCACCCCCACCCCCTCCCCGCCTCCCCCCTCTTCCCTTACCTGCTGCATGTCCACCTGTAAGTCGCACTGATAACATAGGCCTACGTCTCAAACAGGACACATTCGCCTCATCTGTACCGGGCTATACATGTTATATCATTTTATTTCATGGATATATGCGTTTTTTGGCATGTTCTATGGCATTTGAAGGTCCCCTTGTTCATTTGTAAATATAATGCGGATTAAGCATGGGTTATGTAGTTTTAATTGACATTGCACTGGATTAGACCTTTCCTTCCGACCCAGTAACTTCCTAATCTTTAAATCCATCTTAGACGGGGAACCACAAAATTGGACATATGGCAAACAGTGCAAGTCAAGATCAGACGCCGCAGAACGCGGCGTCTGATAATGGCTTTACTGTTTGCAAAAGTTTTAGCCATTTTCTGAATAAATTTCAACAACTAAAGCTGGCACCGCTTAATTCGAAATGGACGTTTAACATATACAATTTAACCTAAATGGGTTAAGAAACTGAATGGGTGATATTTCATAATAAATAAAGGAACTGTATGTATGTGTCAGTTAAAAAAATGGCAAGGAATAAAACAAGAGGTAAAGTAAACTAAAATATGGCTTTCATGATTCATCTGTGGCCTAATCGGTATCAACACTGGCCCTTATTGCTATGTCTCTTAATCCTTGTCCTGCTAATCCCGGATATGCCTTATCTTTGAAACAATGTAGATCCAGATCAGATGGCTTCTGACCTGATCAGGATCTACATTGTTTGTCATTCAGATTATGAATTTGTTGTAATAATTTACTACAGGTAATCTGATTGGTTGATAATCGGTAGTGGGTGTGGCATATATGAATATTCAGCAGGACAAGGGTTAATTAAAGCTGCAGGTTCGAACCTCGATAATGTCAACGAACAGCAAAGGATAGTGATGTGTTCTTTTTTTACTCACCTGGCCGAAGGTGAACTTTTCTGACCGAGAGATGTTCTGCCTCGTCGTTCGTCGTCCGTCGTGCTTCGTCCGTCGTCCGTGCGTAACTTGACTCTTCTCGTGAACACGCTGTAGGCCGGAATTTTGGTCCAATCATCATCAAACTTGGATAGAATAATCATCATGACAATGTCTCAGTCAGGTTTGTATATGGAGCATGTCGGGCCAAAAAGTAGGTCAGTAGGTCAAATCGTAGAAAAATCTTGTGAACACACTAGACGTCACAGTTTTGGCCCGATCATCATCATACGAGTACATGCTCAGAACAATCACATTGACAATATCTCGGTCAGGTTTGAATATGGGTTATGTCAGGTCACGAAGTAGGTGGTCAGTAGGTCAAATCATAGTCAAATACTGTAAACATAGTAGAGGCCACAGTTTTTGGTCCAATTATCATAGATCTTTCTCAGAATGATCGTGATGGTATTTTCTCGGTCAGGTTGGAATATGGGTCATGTTGGGTCAGAAAGTAGGTTAGTAGGTCAAACCATAGGAAACCATGTGAAAACTCTAGAGGCCACAGTGTTGGGCCAATCATCGTTAAATTTGCTCAGACTGGTCATCTTGACAATATCTCGTGCAAGTTTGAATATGGGTTATGTCGATTCAAAAAAGTAGGTCAGTAGGTCAAATAATAGAAAAACTTTGTGAATACCATAGAGGGCACAGTTTTGGTCAAATCATCGTCAAACTTACTCAAAATGATCATGTTGAAAATACCTCAGTCAAGTTTATGTCGAGCCAAAAAATGTGTCAGAAGGTCAAATTATAGAAAATCCTTGTGAACAAGTTAGTGGCCGCAGTTTTGATCCAATCATCATCAAACGTGCTCAGAATGAACTTGCTCAGAATGACAATGTTGAAAATATCTCGGTGCTAGTCTGAAGGTCAAGGTTATCGTAGCTATTTTTTTTTTTTTAAATCTTTATGGCTCTTGTGCCTTCATTTATTGATGGGTTTTAATATATAACTTCACACCAATACCGGGTATGATAATATCTCAAATGCGTTGGAGTTTCAGGGTCTTGGACTCAAGGTCAAGGTCACTGTGGCTTTTTATGTTAGAAAACCAAATCATCGCTCTAGCGACTACATTTATTGATGGATTTTAATATAATTTCACACAAATGTTGGATATGATAATATCTCGAGCAAGTTCAACTTTAAAGGTCCAGAGCACAAAGTCAAGATCTATGTGACTACTTTTAGAAAAAACAGTGCCAGCACTTTAGCGCAGATATTTATTGATGGATTTTGCATATGCTATCTAGAGCAAGATCGATTTTCAGTGTGCTAGGCTCGAGGCCAAGGTCACTGTAGCTAGTTTCAGAAAAAATCGTTATGGCTCTTGTGCCTTTATTTAATTGATGGGTTTTAATATAACTTCACACAAATGTCGAGTATGATAATATATCGGGCAAGTTAGACTTTCAGGGTCCTGGGTTCAAGGTCATTGCCACTGTGGCTATTTTTAGGAGGAAAAAAAAACTTTGTCATCACTCTAGCGCATACCTTTATTGATGGGTTACACGAATGTTGTGTATGATAATACCTTGGGCAAGATCAAGGTCAAGGTCACTGTAGCTAGTTTTAGAAAAAAAAACTTCGTTATGGCTCTAGGGCCTTCATTTATTTAACTTCACACAAATGTTCAGTATGATAGTATCTCAAGCAAATCAGACCTGCAGGGTGTTGGGATCAATTTTTAAGGTTCTTTTGGCTATTTTCAGTAAAGAAAAAACTTTTGTCTCCATTCTAGCCCCTACATTAATTGGGCCCCGTCAAGCGATTTTGGTACTTATCGCCTATGCGAGCAGCGAAGGTTCAGGCGAGCCTGCGCATCCGCACAGTCTCGCCAGAACCTTCGCTGCTCGCTCATACAAGCAGTGAATCAAGAGGAACCTTCAGACAGAAAGCCATATCCCTGGCCCCACTGAATGGCTGGGCATGCGCTGTTAAAATTTCTCATGACGGAATGCTCGAAGACACAAATTCGCTTAGCGGGGCTCAATTGATGGATTTTAATGCGACATCATACAAATATTGGTATGATATCTCCAGCAAGGTAGACGTTCAAGGTCCTGGGTGCAAGGTCAAAGTCACTGTGGCTATTTTTAGAAAACCTTGTCATCACTCGCCTACATTTATCAAATGATTTTTATATAACTTCACACAAATGTTGGGTATGATAATACCTCGAATAAGTTCGACCTACAAGCTCCTGGGCTCAGGGTCAAGTCACTGTGGCTATTTCTAGAAGAAAAAAAAACCTTTGCCATCACTCTAGTGCCCGCATTTATTGATAGATTTAAATGTAATTTCGCATAAATGTTGGGTATGATAATATTATACATGTATTAAGAAAGTTCGACTTTCAGGATCCTGAGCTTAAGTCGAGTTCATCGTGGCTAGTTTTAGACTGAAAAATAAATAAATAAACAAACAAATAAAAAAACTTTTTCATGGCTCTAGTGCCTACATTTGTGGAGGGATTTTAATATAACTTCCACATAAATGTTTGGTACGAATATATCGAGCAAGTTTAACTTTCAGGTTGCTGGGATGAAGGTCAAGGTCGTTATGGATATTTTTAGAAACACTTTGTCATTACTCTATTGCTACATTTATCAATGCCTTTTAATATTACTTCACATAAATGTTGGGTTTGATAATATCTCTAGCAAGTTCAACTTTCAGGTTGCTAGGCTGAAGGCCAAGGTAACTGTGGCTATTTGTAGAAAACAAAAACACATTGTGATCACCCTAGCACCCGATGTATAAATGATTTCACAGGAATGGCTTTTAGGTGACCATCTGTCAAAATTGTTCAAATTGTTCCACTCTGTTGAACTAGATGGTCGCAAGAAAATAAAATAGAGAAACCTTTAAAATATTTCTTCCTCTAAAAGGGGAAAAAAAAAGAAGAAAAAAAAAAACACTTGCATAGGAATGTTCGATGGGTTACCCTCTGACAAAATTACTTAAAATTCTTTTGCTCCATTGAACATGATGGCCACCAAAACTAAAATATACAGACCTTAAGGGGAATGGGAACACCTGGCAGATTTTCCCGCCATTTTTCAAAGGGAGACAACTTTCGGGACTTCCTGTTCGCTTTTCTATAAGTCCTTCCCATTGAAAAAGGGGTCTACTCTTAAAGGAAAGAATTTGCTCCTCAGGAACAAATTCTTATCTTTAAGAGTTGACCCCTATTGACATGGGAGACAAAATACTTTTGCTGGAGTTGCCTCCCCTGAAGGTATTCCCATTCCCCTTAAAACGATTTATACTCCTATTTTGAAATAACTTCACAGATATGTTCCTTGGGTCGCTGTCAACCGAAATTGCTCAATCCCTCTGCTCCACTTTAATATATTATCGAACATTTCATTTCTACAACAAGTATCAGGTGAGCGATTCGGGGCCATGATGGCCCTCTCGCTTCCCCCATCTTTAAATGGCAACAGCAGGCTCATTTTATAAATAAAATGTTCTTGAATGGGACATAACATACAAACGAAAATACGATGGCGCGTTCAGTGTCACCTTTTGTTCATGTATAATGTTTTACAACCACGACGTTTAAGTCTTCAGGCCAGAGAACTTTTTGCAATTTGTAATAACGATCGGATCGAAATAATTTAAATAATCTCGAAAGGGCCGTTAAACAACAACAACAACAACAACAACAACAATGGGTCACACTCTCTTTAATGGTTTTCAACAAAGTCATAAGGAATTAATTTTGGAAACAGTACTTCTTACAAGTGTTGTTTAGATGATAATGCGTAAACAAAGACAAGACACTAAAAAGGCGAGGTACTCTGTCCTGTAACAGCTATTGTGTTCCTTACCCTTGCTCAAACTATAGACTGTGATTAGTCATTCATATTCTGTTTTAAAATGAACGTATACAGTATACAGTAGAATTTCTAAGTTAAGCCCACCTCTGGACCTGTTCCAAAGTGGTCTTTCAGACCACTTAGGAACAGTCCCAATGGTGCCACTGAAATGTTCAGACGGCAATTTTATTTATTTAATCATTAATGACAAATTCAATCTGTCACTTCAAGCTATCCTGCATGTTTTAAAGTAAGTCAGGCTTTCTTCCGGCTTTGACAGCCATAGAAATATGAGTCCGCACAAAATGTAGTCCGGTTTGGCGCAGTAATCAAAATTGTACAAGCCTATTAGTTATCCTATAAGCGTAACACAGACTTTTGAAGCAGACAACTTGACGATTTTATCTTACGATTCAGCATTTCATATTAATCAGCTGCATCATGCGAGGGGTTTGGCGAAGACTGTATAACCAGATCAATGCGGCGTCTGCTCAGCAGTTGCTCAGGTGTTACACTGTTTTCTATCAGTGCTGTCAATATTTAATCCTTAAAGACCAGCCTGCTGTTGGACCAGGTCAGCTGCAGACAAGACTATTAATGGGTTTTCTTTCTGACTTTCGAGGTCAAGTTTAGGTCAGTTACAACTTAGGTGTATATTAACTTTGCGAAGAAAGGCTGTCCCTTTCAACCCTGGAATATGGTACAGATACTTAGTGTAATTCTAGGTGCCATATTTAGCAGAATGGACGAGCCCAACTTCAGTGATGGAAGAGTGCACTCCATAAACTGAAGGCAGTGAATAAATCAAAGCACTGACAACACTCATGCCAACTGTCTCTAAATGCAGGCTGGTCATGAACGGGGACTTAGACTGATTCGTTTAAACTTAAGATGTTAATAACTAATGAAAAAAAAGTGTAGAACAAGATCAGCACCGTGTTCTGTGGCGTTTGATCTGAGTTTACATTGTTTACCAAATCCAACATTTGATTCATGTGCATATTTTACAGATAAGACTTACATGTACCCAACACTGACAAACGACGCGGCTATGTTTGGGTTTATTGATTGGCTTTCGACCCGAAGTTGCTAATAAGAAAGGCACTTCAGTGCTAACGCCTACGTGACTATCACTGACTTGTCAGAATAACATTTTGTCTTGTAGAAAATAGCCGCAGTGAGATCAGGGTATTCCACAAGACTGAAGAGGGTTATTCTGGAATCATAGGGTGAGCTTGGCAAACAGTGTAGACCAAGATCAAACGCTGCAGAACGCGTCCTCTCATCAAAATCTTCACTATTTGTTTGGAATTTCAGAGTTAAATGAAACAGTTTAAATCTCGGCCCAGGACTATTACTCCAACCTACAGCCCACATTCTCAAAACCAAACAACACGCTTATGCATCATGCACTTAAGCTAAAAAGGTTAAATCAATCAACCGTGACGTCTGGTTACCAGTCCGGCCACGTCGATCCTGTGCACCACCTTCACACCAGTACGAATAGAAACCACATGTTCAGGATCAAACTTTTGATGTGTAATGTAAGGTCGTGCCCAGAAAAGAAGAAAATGAAATTTGTTCTCAAAACAGCATTAAGTGAGAGCGTATTGCAACATTTTTCATTAAAGGATCGTAAGCGTGTCCCTGGACAGTTAGAAGATGGTCGGAAAGCGGATGACGTTTGTTGCATCCCTAAACGTCCGACATCCCTAAGTGTCCGACAAAATTTTAATTTCTCGCAAAATTGTTGGAAACGGTGGGGAATGTTCAATTATGACATTTTAAGTGAAAATTTCGAAAAAATTTTTTTTGGAAATATTCGAAATTTAACTTCAATTTTTTCTTGTCGGACATTTCGGGGTGCCCCATGCATCCCTAAGTGTCCGCCATCCCTAAATGTCCGACAACATGAAAATTGACTAAGAAAGCATTTTTATTGTTAATAATCAATCAATGATAAATAAAAAGACAAATTTAACGTTCAACCTATGTTAAAAATGTTCACCTTTGGAAATAAGCATTGCAATATATGGATCCGAATATACCGGCATCCTTAGATGTCCGCCAGCATGACAAAATCTTAGTTTATCGGGAAGATGTCCGAAACGGTGGGGAATGATAAATTGTGACATTTGAAGTGAAAACTTCGCTTTTTTCTCGAAAATATTCGAAATTTAACTTCATTTTTTTCTTGTCGGACACTTAGGGATGACCCATGCATCCCTAAGTGTCCGCCATCCCTAAATGTCCGACAACATGAACATTGACTAAGAAAGCATTTTTATTGTTAATAATCAATCAATGATAAATAAAAAGACAAATTCAACGTTAAACCTATGTTAAAAATAAACGTATGTCGAACAAAACGAAACTGGTACCCCTACAATTGAAAATGGACGACTCCGGGATTAAAAGACCTGGTAAAGTCCAGAGAGAGAGAGAGAGAGAGAGAGAGAGAGAGAGAGAGAGAGAGAGAGAGAGAGAGAGAGAGAGAGAGAGAGACAGGGGGGGGGGGGCTCTGAAAGTAATAATTCATATTTCACTATTATTCTGTTTATATTTCACTTACCGCTTTATGTTAAATTAATCCATTCATTTTTATTGTTGAGTGTCGATGATACACCTAAACAGATGTCAAACTGAAATTTGCTCGTGCAGAGCATGCTTTGTTACAGTCCGCTACATGCGACCTAGATATTTTTCACGTTTTCTACGTCACACGGTTTTATGAATGGAAATAGTTTACCGTTTACCTATGTGCATAAATTATTAGCAACCAACCAACGAGTTGTTTGCCGCCGAAGGCGGCAAACAACGAGAGTTGGTTGCTTAACGGTAACACGTGTATTTATTTATGAACATACCCCACCCATTTAAAACCTCAAAAGCCAACAGGACTAAGGCAAAAAAATTCTTCGTACTTCCGGTTTTACAGCTTCCTGTTTCCGGAAGCAAGCCTGATTGGATAAAACTTGAACTTCCTTGTTACCATGGACGCACGTTGATCTTTTCGAAATAAACAAACTTGGCTGTGTTATATCAACTCACAATCCAGCTTTTTCACGTTTTACAGCTACAGCTCCCATAGAAACATAATCCAATGATAAAAAGGTGTCTTCTTTACCCTTTCGCCGGTATATGCCACTGCATGAGGTAGCACTACACACACAGTGTCACAGACCGTGTCAAAAGCAATAGCCGTTAGTGTTGGCGAGAAGAAGTAATGAAATTGAACGACAACAAAAGACTTCCTGCTGTGAATAAAAAAATACAGTAGGTACATTTTTCTTGAAACATCTTGCTTTAAAACCGGTGTTTCAGTTCAATGTACCTGTTGTTAAAACAATACGGCCAACAATGCTCAGTGAGGATTTTTCCACAGCAGTCAAAGAAAATCACACTGGTCAATACATACGCACAGGCTGCGTAGCGGTCGCATAGGCTTCGTATTTTGAACGCATAGGCTTCGATGAAAAATGGCGGATGACAGTTCGTCAATAAAGGTAAGAAACTGTTTTTACGTTAAACTAACTGTTGTATTGCATTTCCCATTACTGACATCTGCTTTACGGACCACTTTATTAATGTGCGGCTTCGTCTGTTGCAAGAAAAAGTTTGAAAAACGGAATATAGAAAAATAGACCCCAAAAGAAATTTGGCAGTCAACACGGATTCACCTGTATTTTCACTTTGGTCCGGTCGCCCTATGTAACTACACGTTTTCGGCTGGTGTTCTGGCCGATAATTTGTGAATAACGATAATGAAATCGAAAAGCTAATATGCAACTTTCGTCATATCTTTTGCGAAAAATAAAAATCTTGATATTTCGATACAACGCGCGTAGCTTCGTTACCTATTACAACGCAGAGGCTGCGAACTAAATTTGAAAGCCCTGTATTATGTAGAATAATAGCGAATGCTATTAAATTAATGTCGAGGAATCAGTCAACCAGCAATAGTTGGTGATGCTTAAGACATTCTGTATCATTTATACCGAAAACATTTTCAGTCTCAGCTGTGCAAATACATGTACAACATTTTGAGGCGAATGCACAAAATCTGTCGATTTACAATTATTAACACCACCGTCCATAAACTCGGCAAGTCCTCGTCAAATCTGTTAAGTATTAAGCCAAATAATATTGAATGAATTTTCGTCGTGTTTTTTACAAAGCACGTGGCTTCGCGGGTTACAGAGATGGGAAGACGCATTACGAAAACACCCCTATTAAAATACCACTAAAAAAGATAAAAAAAATACTTTCAGATAAAACATTCTGATAGGTTTACTATTTCTGCTCAAGACATAGTGTATGGGAACTTGTTACAACCGCCCGGACCAGGCGGTTTTATTGCGTATCCACAATCTGTATTATTGAGAAGAAATAAGGAAAACAATGTATATCCCTTTAAAGCTCAGTTTAACTGTATAAAAGTTGGATTTAAGGGGTCAGAATTATATGGGCATGTTTCCGTAATTCTCCGACTTCTATTTAAATGCTTCAATCGAATACATGCAGCTCCTACAAAACTTCAGCAAAGGTTCATTAATCGCGCCTCCACTGTCTGATCCCAGTCTTCGTTTCCGATAAAATAGAAGCATCTGCTCATTAAACAGTAAACATATAGGCTAATTCTAGCCTTTGTAGGATCAAAGAAGAAAAAAAAAATACAAGACTTTTCTTTATCTCAGATCTATTTGCTTTATCTCAGATCTATTTTCAATCTCTGTCCTTACATCATAATTTTTGCTTACCAGACTGTCTTCTGCAACATAGCCTATCAGAATCTGAATTTCATAGTGACTTAGAATATAAATTCAGAAAAATACTTGCTTGCAATGATTTCAGTAACCCATTTTGTGAAATCATTCTTCGATATAATAAGATAAGATAGATAAAAAATGTTTTTGCTTTACGGCCCTTCTGTCGGCTGGATGCTTACTTATGGATTTAAACTGCTTCCTTTAACCCTTAAACTACAGTTTAAAGCAAAATGTGAAGACCCTGATAAGACGCTGCGTTTGGCCCTTCAATTCATGTAATGTGAGCAACCAGTGAAGGCCCTGATTAGACGCCGCGTTCTGCGGCATTAGATCTGGACATACACTGTTTAAAAAACCCAATCCATGATCTATGGATTTCCGTATTACGCAACACGCTGTCTCTTCGAAGAAAAATAAACGTTGCTGTTTTCTATATACAAGTTCCCTCGATTTCCGACCAATCAGTGATTATCACGTGGACTTAAGCACTGTAGAGCTACTTGCACTTTTTTACTTTGTGACGATTGATAAATAATCGACCCAAAATCTAGTATTTGCCTTTTCAAAAAGTAAAGGGGTCATTCATATTTAGCAATTGCAAGTATGCTTTATATGCGGTAGGGTTTGAGATGTCATTTCGTCTCAGTGTCGGGTAAAAGTCCCATAAATTCGGAAACAATGTCTCAAAAATGACCTGAATGATGTTGTCGGGGACGTTAACATCAACACAAACAAAAAGGTTCCACTGAGTCATGCGCTGTGACATGAGAGGATTCTCTACCAATAATGAGTTGACATACAACCGTTCGTTAGGGATACCAACCTAGGCCGAATTCATCTGGAGCCAATGGCTAGCTTTGGCTACTTTGGTTGCTGTTTCATTTTCCTATATCAGTTAGGCAAATCCATAAACACCCAATCAAAAATGAGGACTGCTACATCCATTTTAAGAGTGCTCATGAGTGCGCATGGGTGGAAAACCGGACGAATCAACCGTAAGAAAAACCTGAATTGTAAAATGGCCCCTTTTATACTGTCTGCTGCATCTTCTTAAAGTTTTTTCTTTCTTTCTTTTTTTTTTTAAATAATATTTTCGCTTATAGGCAAACAATGTGGACCAAGATCAGACTGGATCAGACTTAGATTGGTTCAGGTAACATTTAAAGAAAGCAGCAGATGACTATGCAGACGACATTTGTTGTGATTGACATGTAAGATAGCTATCTTCAGAGCTGCTGCTTCCCTCACTAAATTCCTGATCACAAGTTTCCCTGGACTCAAACATATAAGGCTGAATATCTAAAGTGAAGTCCCCTCAAAGAGTGGCCAGTTCTTGCTTATTTTGCTCCATTTTAAGCTTCTGTTTTAAACCTCAACATTGCTACATCTGCCTATTCAGTACACACCAAGCTTCTAGATCCCTCATGGATGACGTCAGGGCATGGTTAATTGGAATTTTCAAGGTCAGTTCTTTAGCAGAGTAAATGGCTGGAGATTACACAGTGATAAAATCCTTATCAGACCGCTTAGAAACCTGCAGTATTCAGTAGAAGAAAATGGTTTATTGATGTTTACCTATTTATTGTAACAGGTTATCGCTTTCCTGTCTCCTTTAACAGATTTGACGAAGACAGACTTACCAAGTTTATTTATTGGTTCTTTGAACTTCTACAGAATAAAAGAAGTGCTTAATGAGTAGTGTGTGGCTTTTAAGGAAATTGGCTAAATTTAAATCTCGACATTAGCAATGCTCCAGAACAAAATGACCACAGATATAACAAGACTTTGAGCTAGTATTGTAACAGTTAATGTCATCAGCTAAATTAGGCATGCTTTTGTTTCTGGTCAGACAGTCTGTAGATCATTGTTTAGATAAATTAAGTATTATGAGCAGTTTCACATTGTTTCAAGTGAAAAACATTGGTATTTCTATACCCCTGATTCACTGCAACAGTGCTGTGTTGCCTTAAATGCAGTGACCAGCTAAAGCTGTCTAATTGAGCATGACAGGAATTTATTGCAGCAATGCTCTGATGCCTTAATTGAGGTGAGCAACTGGAGTTCTGTCTCTTAGAGCATAACAGGAATTCATTGCAGCAATGCTGTGATTCCGTAACCTGGCTCTCCCAAATGTAAATGTTCATTTATGTGCTGGTTCAATTTTAAACATTAATTTTGACATATGTCAATGTCTTGATACATATATTTGCCATTGGTAAAATTTTGACAAAAACATATGAAGGTTTAACTGCTGTAGAAGATTGGCTAGCCAGTAATGTGCTTTGATGTTAGGCATTGGATGAAAGTGTGCTTTCAAAATTGCCCAATATGTAAAACTGAGTAAATGTTAGAGATATATGATAGTATGTTTGTGTCCAATAGCTCCTACTTTTTGTATCAGATTCCTACTTTTCTCCTACTTTTCTCCTACTTTTTAATATCTCAGGCTCCTACTTTTCTCCTACTTTTTCACCAAGAGTCACTTGAAAGCCTGCTTTCATATTTCACATGTGCGTTTCTTGTCACAAGACCTTTCTAGTGGTACCATAAATTTTGACCTCGTACCTTGACGTTTGACCTACTTTTTAGCTCGCCTTACGAAAGTAAGGGGGAGCTATTGCCATACCCCCGGGCGTCCGTCGTCAGCGTCAGCGTCGGCGTCCGCATTTGGTTAAAGTTTACCTGCAAGCTATTATATGTGATGTTTTACAAGTTTATTTTGAATATATAATTAACAATTGGTAAAAAAAAATATTTAACATTATCATTTTACTTCATTTTTCAGGTTTTTTGGCTTAAATTGGACTTTTTGAGAAGTTAATATTTTCCTCTGTATTACCTCCCTTGAAATCCTGTGTTAAAGTTTACCTGCAAGCTGCGTGAGTTCAAATCCCGGGGATGGCATGGGTTTTTTTTTTTTTTTCCCTTTTCTTTTTCTATTTTTTATTTTTTTTTTAAAACATAGCGGGTCTGGGGCTCAAGGTCAAGGTCACTGTGGCTATTTTTAGAAAAAATATTGTCATCGCTCTAACGCCTTCATTTATTGATGGATTTTAATATAACTTGGGTATAATGATATCTCGAGTGACTTTGACTTTTAGGGACTGGGGCTTAAGGTCAAGGTCACTTCTTTCAGGGTCACGGGGTCAAGGTCACTGGCTATTTTTAGAAAAACAGTGTCATCGCTCTTGCACCTTAATTTAATGATGGATTTTAATATAACTTCACACAAATGTTGGGTATGATGATTTCTCTAGCAAGTTCGACTTTCAGGGTCTGGGGCTGAAGGTCAAGGTCATTGTGGCTATTTTTCAAAAAAACTTTGTGATCGCTCTAGTGCCTACATTTATGGATGGATTTTAATATAACTTCACACAAATGTTGGGTATGATGATATCTCGAGCGGATACGACTTTCAGGGTCTGGGGCTAAAGGTCAAGGTCACTGTGGCTATTTTTAGAAAATCTTTTTCATCGCTCTTGCGCCTTTATTTATGGATGGATTTTAATATAACTTCACACAAATATAGGGTATGATGATATCTCGAGTGACTTTGACTTTCAGGTTCCGGGGCTGAAGGTCAAGGTCACTGTGGCTATTTTTAGAAAAACACTTTGTGATCACTCTAGTGCCTACATTTATGGATGGATTTTAATACAACTTTACACAAATGTTGGGTATGATGATATCTCGAGTGACTTTGACTTTCAGGGTCAGGGGCTGAAGGTCAAGGTCACTGTGGCTATTTTTTTGAAAAACTTTGTGATCGCTCTAGTGCCTACATTTATGGATGGATTTTAATATAACTTAACATAAATGTTTGGTATGGTGGTATCTCGAGTGAGATTGACTTTCAGGGTCTGGGGCTGAAGGTCAAGGTCACTGTGGCTATTTTTAGAAAAACTTTGTCATTGCTCTTGCACCTTCATTTATTGATGGATTTTAATATAACTTGACACAAATGTTTGGTATGATGATGAGTTTCCGGGTCAGGGGCTGAAGGTCAAGGTCACTGTGGCTGTTTTTTAGAAACTTGCCCTCATCCATCATAGGCCCCCAAAGGCGAGCTATGTTGTCTTCTGACAACTCTTGTTAAAAACTTTAACATAGTCTATAACTTTTGATTGGTAAGTGATAGGACGTTCATATTTCACATGCATTCTTTGTCACAAGACCTTTCCAGTGGTACCATAATTTTTGACCTCGTTACCTTGACCTTTGACCTACTTTTTAAAAACTTTAACATTGACCATATATAACATTCGATTGGTAAGTGTTAGTGCTTTCATATTTCACATGTGCATTTTGTGTCACAAGACCTTTCAAACGATTCCATAATTTTTGACCTTGTGACCTTGACCTACTTTTTAAGTCTTGAACATTGGCCATACCTTTTGACTGCTTAGCGATACTGCTTTCATATTTAACATGCGCTGTCCGGGGGCATCAGTGTTTCACGAACACATCTTGTTTTTTATTTATTTTTTTTTTTCGATTAACTATCTACTGCACAGTTCAGTTTAACTTTGTTGCTGTCGTTGTTCGGTCAGGGACCACCTTTGAGACTGTTAAACTTTAGAACAGTCCAAAAGGAGGTCTTAATATGGGAATTTTACAGTACTGCTGCAAATGTCCATGTAGAAAATCTTTTTATTTCAAAAAGACCCACCTAATATACAATACACAAAATGGGAGGTTTATAAGCATCAAAACAGTTGGTTGCAATTAGGTCGCACCTATTTCATATTATTATTATTATTATTATTATTATTATTATTATTATTATTATTATTATTATTATTATTATTCATTACGGAAACACACCTATACAAGTACATGGTAATTGTATCCGCCCCTCCCCACTTAAAAAGAAATATTGTATTCAGGTTGGAATATGGATTGTGGGTGGGTGCACGTAGGACCCGCCTCATCGAGGTTTTGACGATTGCTTTGTTCAGGTCTGTATATAACGGGTGCACATGGTCTGGTCTAGAGCGGGAATAGGATAATATTTCCAGATTTTCTTAAAAAAAGTTTTAAGGGGTTAAAATTGTATAGGCGTGTGTTCGTGATGAGTTAAGTGATCAGTACTTCATTTATTTCTCGAAAACATTTTCAGACCACCAACGTAACAAATTATGATGACCACTACTCTAGCATCCATACTTGTCATATAAAGTAGAAAACTGCGGGCATTCGACGTCTGGTCGGCGTCGCATTGGCGTCGATGCAACATATTGTTGAATAATTTATTTTGTTATGTTTGTCTTGATGTACTTGATCATAATCAAATATTAACGAATATAAAAGTATCAGAAAATGTCTGACTTCATTTAGGATAAGTGCCCATAGACTGAGAATAGAACGGGGTAGATACTGTGGGGAAACGCCGGAGCAAAGATTATGTATGAGTTGTAATGTCATTGAAGACGAAGTTCATTTTTATGTCACTGTAAAAAGTATGAGACGGCAAGATTACAACTGTTTGAAACCATACAAACAATAGACTTTAGGCCGAGTAGGGATCATGCAGAAACCTTTTTAGGCTTGATGAAAAATTCAGATATGAGTGTTATTATCGCTGTGGCAAAATTTATTCAGGATTTTCAAATAATATGAGTTTTAAATTCCAAACCATTCGTTTCTAACCATATTTGTAATATATATATAATTCATTAATGTCTATGTCTGTGGATTTGTGTGTCTGTATGTGTGTTTGTATGTATACGTCTGTTTCATGATCTTTATTGTTGTGTATGTCATTTGCCTTTAACCCATATTGTGGGTATAATTGAGCAATAAAATAAATTCTATTCTATTCTATTCTATTCTTGTATCGACGTTGTTTCGACGTTGGCTAGGCGCTAGATGTCTTCCGGGATTTGATATTTTCTAACATACCTGTCAATGTATGTAGCCTGAAAACTTGTGTGTGACAATTTATTATTTATGTTGACCCACCCAGTAATTCACTTTCATGCTATTCTTCACTTAATTATTTGTATCACGATGAGCTGTATATGCTTAAGTGAATAAAATTTGAATTGAATGGAATATAATAGATTGTAATAAACAGCTGCTGTCCATATAATTTTCAAACAGAGGCTTTCCAAAATTTTAGATGAATTATGTTATGAAACATGTTTTATTATTATTTATTTATTTAACATTTAAATAGAAAAATATCAAGTTTAGTATATTAGAAAACATAGATTGTGGGTACTCGTTAGAACGGCATTGAATTACCACAATCTGTGTTTGGAGCATAAAAGAAGTAAAATATCATTATAAGTATCACTGACTCAACATTTTTGTTAGTTTTTTATTTGGGGGGGGGGGGGGGGGGGGGGGTGTAAAGGTTCCAATAAAATTGTATAGGCATGTTTTCGTTACAAGAAGAAGAAAGAAAAGTGGAGTTTTTTTTATTTAATTTTATCAGAATATATCCCCTTTTCTGTCATTCAACCATTTTGCTGATTTATCCGTTGTTGTTTATTTTTTCATTTGGTTTAAACATATTTTATTACTATAGCAATAACATCATTACAATATGTGACAAGTTATTATACAATTTGGGATTAGAACGAAAGCACACGTACTTATATAGTTCTTCTCCCAGTAACAACTAACATGTAAACATAATGACGATTTACAAACGAAGTATGTTGAAACAAGTGATATCATGTAGTGATATTAACAACATAATGAGAAAAGGATAATCATGATTTGGTGAAGAAAAAACAAAAAGGGGGGGGGGGATATTGGTATAAGTTATGATACTAAATAAGATTAATTTTGTATATAGCGGTTATGTGAAAGGGTGTGGGGATTTGAAAAAAGGGGGATAAGAAAAAATAATCAAAGGACAACGGATAGGGGGTTTGGGGCGGGGGTTTGGGGCTGGATGGGGGCGGAGGTCGGGGCCAGGCACTCGACATGGAATACAGAATCATTTGGCAACCGAATAATTGAAATATAACAATCGCATGACCCTATCGGTAGTTATAACATCTCATGCAAAGCGTTTGGTGTTTAAAATGAACCGATGGATGTTTTCGAAAATTAGCGCGTTTGTTTCATATGACAGAGAGGAATCCCCATATAAAAGAAGATCAAGAGTAGGATTATGATAAGTGGAAATCAGATTTAGGAGTAAATTCCGATGCTGCTGGTAGAGGGGACAGTGGAAAAAGAAGTGTTGTGAGTTCTCTATGCTACCACATATACACATGGGTGAGTCAGAAATTCCTTTTAAAAACAGATCCAGGTTCAGTGAGCTACAGTTCGTCCGTAATCGAGTATGGAGAATTTGGGCTCTTCTATTTTTTTCATTTAAAATTAATTTGAAATTTATTTATTTATATATTTATTTTGATAAGAAGCAGAAAGAGGGGCTTCACATACTGTCATTTGATAATTTTTCGTCAGATTTAAAGTCTAATTTATTTATTAATTATATTAAAACTAAACATGCTATATTTACAAACATTTTTAGTATGTTTGTATTTTGTTACTTTGGAATTTGAATAAAGAAAAGGAAGAAAATAATCATGACAAAATTGTTCAGTTCGCCTACTGAAATCATTTAGGGAGTGTGTCTGCTGTTACAGAAGTGAGGAAACAAGGTAGCTTCAAACAGATAAGAGCTGTCAATCACTCATACCAAACACCGTGATGTCACAGTAGCTTTCAATTTACAGCAAATCAGATAAATTGTCTTCTATAAGACCTAAGCAGAAATTCGATTTTCCATAACACATTTTACACAATACGAAGTTATTCTGAATCTGAACTACCGCTGCATTTGACCCATAAACTGATAGCGGACTCATGCTAGCGGATTCATTTTTTGGGCGTTTTATGATCTCACTAATTTGGTATCAACCTTTTTTGTCGTTCAAATAGTTTACGCGACTGCATAAAATATATGTGTATCATAATTTTAATGCTGATGAATACGGGCATACGACTTTAAACCAGTTTTGGTCCAACCAAGGTACTGAGTCAAGTTTGACATCACGCCTATTCAATCATATGCGTAAGATCCCCCACCCCTAAAAATCCCCCACCCCTAAAAATCGAGAAAAAAAAAAAAGATTATAACCCAAAGCATGGATTGTGGGTATCCGTTAGAACCCGCGTCAGGAGTACGGCTATAACGGATATCCACGAGCTTCTTTTTTGTGAAGAGGTAAGAAAACTAATTTATCATATGGCGTCGCGTCTGAGAGTGTAATAACGTCATGGAATAAAATCCGTAATCCACTAATGGATTAAATATGCAAATTAGTTAGATACGCCCATAACGATACACGTACAGCGTCCTTAACGACGTTGCGTTTACTTACTGCGGAAATATTGACATTTTTGCATACAGATTTTGAATAAAGTACGTTTTATAAGTCATATGATATATAGACTCTTGAGACGGGCCTCCGTGGCCGAGTGGATAAGAGAGCTGACTCTTAGTCATTAGGTCTCTCACCGCCCTCGTTCGGGTCACGAGTGACGGAAGGTCAGGTGGTGTTTCCCGGGTACTCAGGTTTTTCGCCCACCTCTGATTAACGATCGGCTCGATATGAGTGAAATAATCTTGAAAGGGCCGTAAAATCCAAAACCGAAAATAAATTTAATCTTGCATTCGTGATCGTGTATTGTTGAATTTATTAGGCTGATTGCGGGGAAAGGCATAAAATGTTCGGCAAAGCCTCGCATGTTTTACTTGTTCCTAAACTCGTTTGATAAATTCAGTAATACATGAGCACTCGTTAGATTCTCTATGTATGCCACATGGAACTCCAGTTATAAATTATAGGTTTCACGTTTTAATTTGACTTTTCAAATTAATAATATTTGATTATTAATGATAAAATTACTTTATCAGCAGTTTTTCATGTTAACGGCCACTTAGGTGTATATCAATCAAGATGCATATGTCCGAAGGTATTCTTTTTTAGCATAGGTTTAATTACTTCACCTTTTTCTTTATAAATCATTATTCATTATTAGCGGTAAGAACTATTTTCCAAGTTACTTGTCATGCTGGTGGACATCTAGAGATTGCGGACATATTCGGATCCATATATTGCAATGCTTATTTCCAAAGGTGAACATTTTTAACATAGGTTTAACGTTGAATTTATCTTTTTATTTATCATTGATTGATTATTAACAATAAAAATGCTTTCTTAGTCAATTTTCATGTTGTCGGACATTTAGGGATGGCGGACACTTAGGGATGCATGGGTCATCCCTAAGTGTCCGACAAGAAAAAAAATGAAGTTAAATTTCGAATATTTTCGAGAAAAAAAAAAAGCGAAGTTTTCACTTAAAATGTCACAATTGATCATTCTCCACCGTTTCGGACATTTTCCCGAGAAACTAAGATTGTGTCATGCTGGCGGACATCTAAGGATGCCGGTATATTCGGATCCATATATTGCAATGTTTATTTCCAAAGGTGAACATTTTTAACATAGGTTTAACGTTGAATTTGTCTTTTTATTTATCATTGATTGATTATTAACAATAAAAACGCTTTCTTAGTCAATTTTCATGTTGTCGGACATTTAGGGATGACGGACACTTAGGGATGCATGGGTCATCCCTAAGTGTCCGACAAGAAAAAAAAATGAAGTTAAATTTCGAATATTTTCGAGAAAAACAGCGAAGTTTTCACTTAAAATGTCACAATTGATCATTCTCCGCCGTTTCGGACATCTTCCCGAGAAAATAAGATCTTGTCATGTTGGCGGACATCTAAGGATGACGGTATATTCGGATCCATATATTGCAATGCTTATTTCCAAAGGTGAACATTTTTAACATAGGTTTAACGTTAAATTTGACTTTTTATTTATCATTGATTGATTATTAACAATACAAATGCTTTCTTAGTCAATTATCATGTTGTCGGACATTTAGGGATGGCGGACACTTAGGGATGCATGGGGCACCCCGAAATGTCCGACAAGAAAAAAATTGAAGTTAAATTTCGAATATTTCCAAAAAAAATTTTTTCGAAGTTTTCCCTTAAAATGTCATAATTGAACATTCCCCACCGTTTCCAACAATTTTGCGAGAAATTAAAATTTTGTCGGACACTTAGGGATGTCGGACGTTTAGGGATGCAACAGACGTTGACTCTGATTTTGGGTGCCATGCACATGTGTGTGATCTATCGTCTATTGGAGTGAAATCTTACTATAAACAGAAGACGCTATTAGACGTCGACGTAGCGGAAGACCGACGTCAGTACGTCAAGATCGTTTCAAACGTCAGACGCATATGCGAAACAGATTTCCACCGGCAGCTGCTACACTATACCTGTAGATAAACAAGGGGTCTCATTAACCGACTAATAAGCACTGACACTGGTCGTCGCCCTTATGCGATGCACGTTTGTGAGCTAGACGTCCCTGTCGTGACCAATGTTAACGCGTCGACACAGTACGGAACACTTACGCTAGTGCATGACATACGTAAATTGGCGTGTAAGCGACTGACATATGCGTTTCAGTGACAAATCGCACTTCAGCGTGAATCACGCCGATTGTCGTTTCCGGGTGTTTCGACGTAAAGGTGTAAGGTATGTCGAGGCGAGGCGACGCGTGCGTAATAGTGCACGACATATCGGGTGAAATAAGCGTAATTGTGCGGCGAGCTACTGCATGTAGTTAGCGAACGCAGCTTAGTGTCGTTAAGAACATTCAAGATCATGGCTGAGACGTGAACTGAACAGCGAGACAATCAAGTGCTTCGGCCTCACATGGTTCCATTTATTTGTTTACGTTCAGAATCCGGGATATCATACGAGCGGGCTCATAGTGCTGTTCTTACTCAAAAATGTCTTCAAGCAAATGGAATTCAGGTACTGGACTATCCAACCTTTCTCCTCCGATCTCTTTCCCATAGAGTATCTTCTGGGAGAGGTATCCACAAGCGACCTGACAAAAACTGTTACTTATGGACAGTAGCATTGTTAAATCTTGAATTTTAATGTTTGGTTTTGACAACGTAAATATATATAGCTTCTTTAAAAAATATTGAATCATCGAATGGCGTTTCATATAACCATCGGTCTATACACATCTGCAAACATATCATATACTGGAATTTGCAGAATTACCTTTCTAAATTTTAAGACCCTTTTAGAAAGGTTTTCAGTAAGTTTTCACAGTGTTACGATTTTCTCAAAGAATCTGTCATTTCAGTGCCTTTGGCGTTTTGATTTTTCATATAGTATAAGGGTTGATATTTCTAGCACATGATTCACATCTAATGTCAAGCTTTATTTTCTCTGAAAAATAAGACGGAATTATTTGAAAAATGACATCTGCAGTGGTCGGGACGGCCAGGTTAAGGATTATTTTTTTTTATCTATTCAAACATTCGCAATCTTTATTATAAATCTGAAGGACACACAAACTTTTGATCTAAAAACCCAAACAAGTTTATAATTATTATTTTAATATACTATTTCAACATTAATTGACATACAATTATTATTTCATGGATATACTAGTAAGTAAAACGGAGGTGATTTTATGTAGAAAAGTATAGACTTCTTCACAAGAAAGCAAGAATGTCAGAAATTTTGTTTTCTAACCCCCTTTTTGTGACGAATTCAGAAACAAGGCAAAGCGTTAACAAATCCGTTAAATGAACTCTATTACCCCCTCCCTGCCCTGCCCTGCCCTGCCCTCCCCATCCCACCCCTACCACTATATATTTAGAAAAGGGAAATATGCATGGATACACATCCTTTCATCACCGTCATGTCCTCCTCCTCCTCCTCCTCATCATCATCATCATCGTTGACAATCATTAAAACCACATTAACCAATCTTAACCCTTATCTTGCTGTTCACGACAACCCCTATCTTTGCAAACACTGTAGATCCAGATCAGATGGCTTCTAAAGAAGCCATCTGATCAGGATCTACACTGTTTGACAAACAGTTTATGAATTTGTAGGAATAAATTACATCAAGTAATCTGATTGGTTGAGAGACAGAAATGTGTGTGGCTTAAATGAATATTCAGCAAGATAAGGGTTAATACTCAGGAAACCCCATAACGGGTACACTGGCAAACAACGCACGCAGGCACAAATCAGTTTGAAAAATAACCGTGGCCGACACCGCGAATTTCGAAATGAACTCCACCTATATATATATAGAGGGAAGATTCTGGTGAGCTGAAAATGGTTAACCCATATATGTCTAGCTTCCTTTTTTGGGACGTTAGCAAACAGTGTAGACCCGGATCAGACGCCGCAGAACGCTGAGTCTGATCTGGGTCCACAGACCTGACACCCCTAATTGAAAATGGACCAATCCAAACTTATAAGGTGGAAGATTCCATTGTCATATATGGGCTAATAGTGTTTTCAATATGCAATGGCAATCGCTTGTGTTTGGACATGCATTTAATCATTTTCAGAACCATGCATTACGATAGCAGATCTGCGCATTTCATTTATTCAAGATGGTCATTTTGTGATGATATTTTAGGACATTTTCTTATTAATACTCAAAACATAGTTTGTGGGTGCTCGTTAGAACCACCTCATTGAGGTGGTTCTAACGAGTGCCGACAACCAATGTTTCAAAGCAGAAATAAGAAAAAAATATCGTATACCCTCGTAAACCCTAGTTTTGTCTATATAAAATGGAGTTTAACTGGTTGTTCATATCATGGACTTGTTACCTCGTATATTATCCCTTTTCCTCAACTCGTTTAATAAATTCAATTAATACATGAACACTCATGTAAGGTCCTCTATAACTGGGCCACAACAAGCGAGAAGGAGCCTTCTAACATGTGCGTTCAGTGACATCTCAAAGCAGTTTGCACACCAACTCAGTCAAGATACAGTATTGCCCGATCTGGACAAAGACAATCCATGTAATGCATGGCGGAAGCACAGTCTGATCTGAGCCTTTATTGGTCGCATGCTCGAACATCCATATTCGCTTTCCACGACCAATATTATATTATAAAAAGAAGTCCTCGTGGTATAGTGATCAAGCACGCACGCACCCCCCCCCCCCCCCACACACACACACACTCACGCGCGCGCACACACACTGTACAGATGCGTTGTCACAAAATCAGTTCGCGCACATTACATGGGCCCCGTTCAAGCGATATTGGTTCTTATCGCCTATGCGAGCAGCGAAGGTTCAGGCGAGCCTGCGCATCCGCGCAGTCTCGCCAGAACCTTCGCTGCTCGCTCATACAAGCAGTGAATCAAGAGGAACCTTCAGACAGAAAGCCATATCCCTGGCCCCTCTGAATGGCTGGACATGCGCAGTTAAAATTTGTCATGACGGAATGCTCGAAGACACAAATTCCGCTTGGCAGGGCTCACCATGATCACTTCACATTATCCCGCAACCTTGTCGATCATAGGAGTACCTTTGATAACTTCATGACAAAGCCTAAAAATAGCTGTGTTTCCGCTAACATGCCAAAAATATTAGGGGTCGGTAGGTCAATTAAACCTTTTATTTTTTGTCAACTTTTTATTTGATGGAAAAAGAGCAAAAATCAGCCATATTACCAGTAAACATTCAAGTAATGAGGTTTAGAGCATCAAGGAAGCTAAAGAACAAGATTTTAAGTATTAGTTTTGCTTTTTTGACAGTTTAATGATATTTTATCAAAAGTGCTAGAAAATATTAAGGTCGGTAGGTGAGAAAATCTTTTTATTTATTTTTTTTTTCTGGATGGCCATAAAAACTGCAGGGTCGGCACAAAAAAATCAGGGTCGGTCGGGTTAGCGAAACACGGCTATTTTATTTTTGAGGCCCAATCTCTTTCCACTTTGTTCTGTTTCTCCACTGCCTTCTGAGATGCTGCAAAGCTCAACCCTGTCTGCTCCTTGAAATTATATTCCCATCTCGACTTTTGTCTTCGAAACATCCTTGTTCCAATAATTGGTCATTTGAGTATTGTCTTGGCAAGGCCTAATAAGGGGGAGACATGTCCATATGAGCCCCGCCAAGCGAATTTGTGTCTTCGAGCATTCCGTCATGACAAATTTTAACTGCGCATGCCCAGTCATTCAGAGTGGCCATGGATATGGCTTTCTGTCTGAAGGTTCCTCTTCATTCACTGCTTGTATGAGCGAGCAGCGAAGGTTCTGGCGAGACTGCGCGGATGCGCAGGCTCGCCTGAAACTTCGCTGCTCACATAGGCGATAAGTACCAAAATCGCTTGACGGGGCCCATATCATCTCGGCTTCCTGTTCTTTGATGTAGTGAGGAGCTCTTCATAAGACCAATCAGTGTCCGAACCTGACTGCGGACCCGTCAACACACACGATAGACAGATCAATAGGCGCGGTTTCCGATGATGTGTCACGCTAACAAGAACATTGTGTTTGCGGCTCATCAAAACATACCACACACTTCACTGTTAGTTGTATCAAATTTCACGTCCCCGTCAGCAATATTAAGGTCATTTTGGAGACGTTCTTCCATTTTTATAGGACTTTCACCCGACACTTGCTAATAAACCCTATTGGTTTCATTGGGCGACAGGGCTTGAGATGTCATTTCATCTCAATGTCGGGTAAAAGTCCCACAAAATTGGAAGCAACGTCTCCAAAATGACCTTATGAGTGTTGACGGGGACGTTAAACCTCAAATCAAACAAACAAATTCACCCGACACTGAGATGAAATGACATCTCAAGCAAAACCGCCAGGGTTTACGGTACGGTCCGACTCTCTCCACCTTTACTCAAATATTTGGTGAGTTTGGGCTCTGCACAACCTAATCTGTTTCTCCAAGCCCCGATGATGGAATCGCCAACATAACTGTTAAACCGATGCTTAAAAGCTCCGCTATTTGAGGGTGAAAACGGAATATTTCCCGATAGATAGGACATCAGGTTTATAAGTCCGTATAATGAACACCCTCTAACCCCCACTTTATATAGAGAAAACTGGTGTTTATAGGGGTATATATTATTTTGCTTATTTCTGCTCCAAGCCATAGGTTGTGGGTACTCGTTAGAACCGACTCATTGAGTCGGTTCTAACGAGCATCTACAACCTACGTTTTGAGTACACATCATAAAAATATCACAATTTATTTTCGGAAAGGTACCCATATTTTGATGATACGAAAGAATGCACTAGGTCACACGGATGTGATATCGTAATGCCATAGAAAAAGCTTGAACTGAACACGTATGAAGAAAAATGATAGTTTTAACTAAGGCTGGCACGATTAGTCGTATAATCGATTAATCGATCGATAAATTTCACAAAAATGATTATCATCTCTGATTTACTTTTAATCGATTATTTGATAGGTACAATTTACTACCCAAAGTTATGCCTTAAATAGCTGGATGAGTGGCAAACAGTGCAGACCCTGATGAGACGCCGCATTCTGCGGCGTCTCATCTGGGTCTACACTGTTTGCTCAGGCCTGTCTGTTCAAATATAGATATGGTAAAGTGCAACATATGGTAAGAGTCATGCTCAGACAGAAAGCCCGACAGGTAAAATTATGACAACAACCTTAGCGATTACTAATCGATTATCGATCGCAATGACATGACTGGTAATCGATTATCTTTTCAGCTGCGATTAGCCAGTCCTCTCGCTTTATATCTGGTGCATTCAAAGTCATATTCTTACACATACTAAGTCGAACCTCCATTGGGCCGTGAAACTTTGTTAGAAAGAGGGGTTAGAGAGCTTATGAGTTAATTGTAACGCCAGGTCTTGGGGCATGATAGGGATATGGGGCATAATAGGGATATATTGTAAACTTTCTTGAAAATAAAAGTATGTTGTGTGTACTCATTAGACACAGCATACATTTATAATTTAGAATAATCCCAGAAATATCCAAAATATTTTAATATCTGCGGTCATTTTATGTTTTTCAAGGAAATCAAGGGGTTTGAAACGACCTTCCTTAAGGGGGCCTCTCTGGGATAACTTACTTAAGAAAAGCGTTCCTCTTTTTGAACTTGAACACCATTTTCGGTTTCTGAAAGAAAGTCACCCCCTTTCAAAAAAAGGCTATTTACCACGATCAAAAGGGTGTCCTTCAGTTTTGCAATTAACAAATTAGCTCTTGTAGGAACGTCTGCTGATTAGCCTTGAGACACGGCATTATGGGGCGCCGTTTTACTATTAAATCCGTATTTATGAGTGTTTGAGTTTTACGTCCCACCAACAGCTAAGGTCATACGGAGACGGGACCTCGGTTTAAAGACTCATCCGAAAGTCTGGAGAAGCCCGGGATCGATCCTGCGACCTCTGGTTTACAAGGCGAGTAGCGTAACCACTGCACCACGGAGGCTTCTAAATCCGTATTTATAGATATCCATAAATCAAATTATGGATATCCATAATTCGATTTATGGATATCCATAAATCAGCAGAATAATGGATATCCATAATTCGAATTATGGATATCCATAAATCGAATAATGGATATCCATAATTCGATTAATGGATATTATTAATTCAGATCGATTTATGGATATCCATAATTCGATTTATGGATATCCATAATTCGAATTATGGATATCCATAAATCGATTAATGGATATCCATCATTCCTCTGATTTGTGGATATCCATAATTCGAATTATGGATATCCATAATTCGATTTATGGATATCCATAATTCGAATTAAGGATATCCATAAATAATTATGGATATCCATAAATAAAAATGGATATCCATAATTCGAATTATGGATATCCATAATTGGAATTATGGATATCCATAAATAATTATGTATATCTATAAATACGTATTAACTAGTAAAACGGCGCCCCATACGGCATGGCGTAATGTACTGAAATGATGATATTTTGTCATCTTTGGGTTGATTGATTGTCAATCGATCCAAAGTTATTATTAAGCAAAAACTACTCTTCATTGCTTATGTCCACGGCATTATCAGTGGTTTGTGAAAAACCGGGTAACGGTTATTTATAGAAAAATAGTTGAGTTATTCTAATCGCTGTGTGAGGTAAGTGTGTTGCGTAAAAGATTACATGTATCTATGAAACCTTGACTGGGAGCATGTGTTTGGCAAGCAGTGTCATCCATATCAGACGTCTGATCAGGGCCTACACAGTTTGCTTACTGTACGTCCATACAAGGATCAGAAAGCGGCATCTGGTCATAGTCTAAACTATTTGCTTGCAGTGAAGAAATGTTAATGTTGACAGTCTATTCCTGCACACCAGATAAGAAAATCTATAGTTTAAGCTTGGAATAGAAATTCTGTTCTAACCCTGGTGTTCTTACCCAAATTTGAATGTTCTCGCGTGTTTGATATATGCACTGGCTGAATACGACCTCCTATATATGCGCCGTCGTTCAAGTTGACGTCACAGCACGTTACGTGACTTGTAGGGTCATCTCAATATGGCGGACATCGGCAACCGAAGTGACTGCAGTATTAAAAACCCACGCTCAGCAAGAAAAGAATCCTACATGGGTGTGAGAGTGGATAGAAAAATCCGTCCCTCGGGATCACTGTCCGGCATCACTCGGCAAGCCTCGTGATGCCGGACAGTGACCCTCGGTACGGATTTTTCGACCCGCCCCTCTCACCCATCTAAGATTCTTATATTCTACTTACCGACAGGGTCATGTTTTTCTAGCCTACACTCAGGGAAAATCGCCCCACCAGTACTGTAAGTGCTTTGTTAGTGTTAAATGTACCTACTGAAAATGAGCAAGCCGTGTGTTCGTTCCGTGTTTCCTTGATTTCCCGATAAACTATTGACCCTTAAAATTAGAATAAATAGACAGGATTGAAATATAAAAGCGAAATTAGTATTTTCCTATTGTTCAATTTTGTACAATTATGTCAGATGTTTATTCAGGGTAGAAATGTTTTTAAACATGTTGATATTTCTTTTCTTCTTAATTGCTCACATTTACATGGTATTGACTAGCATAGCTAGGTGTTAAGTCCTGCCTTTATTCCAACGTGCAAATTGTTTTAAATATAGTTTGAAAGGTAGGGTGCCACAAATTCCGTGTATACTCTAATGTCAGAAATCAGTGCACTCCAATATAAATTAATTAAAAGTAAAAAAAAAAAAAAAAAAGAATGGGTCCAGAGTTAGGAAAATAAAAGACCCCTTGTCGCTGCATGTTTTTTATTAGATAAAACACATAGTGACTGGCTCCACCACGCAAACAACCTGTATAATTGCGACACCCCTTGAACCACACTTTTAAACAGAAAAAACGGATTTACAGTAGCATATATTATCTTTCTTATTTCTGCTCAAAAACATAAATTGTGGGTATTTGATAGAGGCGGTTCTAACGAATACCCACACTCTATGTTTGGAGCAGAAATAAGAAAAACTATCAGATTATTTATGTGAAAAAAATCCTTTTTTTGTGGTAAAATTGTCAATATATTTAAATAAGCGTGTTTTCGTAATGTTGTATCTTCATGTCACCCTGTGTTTTCTATTGAAATTCTTCGGCGATAAAACCCGATTTAAAATAGTTTTATGATAAACAGAGTCTTACACTCGTGGTCATTTCATATGAAATTTATGAAACTCGCCTGAGGCTCGGTCCACAAATTTCATATCAAATGACCATTCGTACCAGATCCTTTATATCTATATAATGTTTCTAGTAGGATATTAGCTTTTTCCACCATTCTTTGATTTGTTTCTTATTTACCCCACCCCACAAACATAGATTGTACGTACTCGTTAGAACCGCATCATTTAGGCGCCAACTATTCTAGCTACTAATGTTTTAGAACAAGAATAAAATGTATTATGCACGCACCCTGTATGTGGTAGGCCGCAAAACAAGATACAATCATTCAGCATCCGGGTCCTACGTCTGCAGATACCCGTGCAAACAGTGTAAATCAGCCAAGAACAATACTTAACCCTTCTCTTGCTGCATATTAAGTTTAGCCACACCCATCTCTGACTTTGAACCAATCAGATTACTTGATGTAATTTATTCCTACAAATTCACAAACTTTATGTCAAACAGTGTAGATCCTGATCAGATGGCTGATCTGGATCTACACTGTTTCCAAAGAACGGGGTGGTCGTGAACAGCATGATAAGAGTAAAATAATGTTGATCTCGATCTTGATCGAAATAATTTTAACCCTTATCTTGCTGAATATTCATTTAAGCCACATCCATTTCTGTCTATCAACCAATCATATTACTTGATGTAATCTATTGCTTCAAATTCATAAACTGAATGCCAAACAGTGTAGATCCTGATCAGATGGCTTCTAAGCCATCTGATCTGGATCTACACTGTTTGCAAAGATAGGGGTTGTCGTGAACAGTAAGATAAGGGTTAAATGTGAAAGGATTTTTAGGTTGGCCAAATTACTGGTGCGCACCAGAGCTTTCTTAACAAAAATATTTTTCAAGGCAAGTCATTGCTTTGATTTTCTTTTTTATTTATATTTGGAATTTCATTTTGAACGACGACAAATTTTGACAGTTAAGGTGAATAACTAACCGTTCTATATATTACTCGTCTCTCTCTCTCTCTCTCTCTCTCTCTCTCTCTCTCTCTCTCTCTCTCTCTCTCTCTCTCTCTCTCTCTCTCTCTCTCTCTCTCTATCCATTCTCTAGCCATTTGTTGAAAGCATTGTTAGCTTAACGAGCTCGTTAGTGGTCAAATTGTTAACGGTTCTAGCAAGTACAATACAAAAAAAAAAAAAAAAAAAAAAAAAAATGCCCTGCCCATCGGGGCTTGAAGAAATAGATGAGATGCATGATGCTTCCACGCAGAGCTGAAACCGAAATCACACTGCATGGTAAACCGTTTTAAGGACCTAAGCCCGCCTAGGCAAAGCTGTGCGAGTCGGACCGTCCATGCTTAAAGACCCGATTGGTTTCATTGGGCGACAGGGCTTGAGATGTCATTTCATCTCAATGTCGGGTAAAAGTGGAAGCAACGTCTCCAAAATGACCTATACCTATACAGTGTTGACGGAGACGTTAAACCTCAGATCAAACAAAACAATATCAAAAATGTGTTTCATTTTATTTAATTTTATTTTTTTTTTTGGAGGGGGTGGGGTGGAGGTGGTTGGGGAGGTAGGGAATGGGGTTGCTGGAAAATGAGAGCAAAAGCTGCTCACAATTTTTAGCAAAAATATTAGCATATTTGCCATATTAAATGATCAAAGATTTAACGATAAGTTAACTCACGACATTGTTAGTCTTGTACAACTAGCCCCTTATACACACTGTACAAACAGTGTAGATCCAGATAAAATGACCCATCATGGACCATTGCATTAGGATCAAAACCGTTTGTTATCCTATACATCAGTTTGATTAAAAAATGTGGATGCCCAATTTCAAAGATGGAAGACTCCACTTTAGAAATCCAGGGATAAATGGTTGGGACTTGCCGAAACACTCGGATGCACGCACACTCGACTTCTATCATACCATCTATAATGTGCCAGACTTGCCCCCCTCCACCACACCCCCTAAATGGAGTACTTGGCTGAGCATCTGCTTTTAACAGGAGTCCATTTCGAAATTTAGAAGTGTCAGGTTGCGCTATGTTTTAATGGCTGAACGGTTTTAATGGTGAAACATTTTGCAATTAGTAAAGACCCTGATCTGACGCCGCAGAATGCGGCGTCTGATCTGGGCCTTCACTTTTTGTCAGCGACCCGTGTAGGAATTTCACGTATAAAATCACGCCCCGCCCATCGGGGCTTGGAGAAATAGAACGGGCTGCATGAAGCTTCTGCGTAGAGCTGAAATAGACCGAACATGAGTACTGGTAAACCGCCTGGAAGGTCTAAGCCCGTGCCTGTCGGAGCGTCCCTGCACATGAAACCTAGAGGTTAGCTGGGCAACAGGGCAAATTGGAAGTAACGTCTCCAAAATGACATAAAAGGTGTTGATTTGTTAGTTTCATTTGAGGTTTAACGTCCCCATCAACACTATACACAATTAGCTCTAATGCAGGTCCTTTTTGAGACGTTGCTTCCAATCTTGTGGGGTTTTAGCCGACATTGAGTTGAAATGACATCTCAAGCCCTGACGCACAAAGAAACCAGTAGGGTTTATAAGCATGGACGGTCCGACTCGCACCGCTTTGCCTGGGCAGGCTTAGATTCTCCAAACGGTTTGCCAGTACTCGTGTGCGATCGGTTTCAGCTCTGCGTGGTAGCATCATGCAGCCCATATATTTCTTCAAGCCCCGATGGGCGGAGGCCGGCACTATTTGTCAGCGACCCGTGTAGGAATTTCACGTATAAAATCACGCCCCGCCCATCGGGGCTTGGAGAAATTGCCTGGACTACACGGAGTTTTCGCGTAGAGCTGAAATAAACCGAACATGGTTACTGGTAAACTGCCTGGGAGGCCTAAGCCTGTGCCTGTCGGACCGTATACCTGCATATGAACCTAGCGGTGTGTTTGGACAATAGGACTTGGGATGTCATTTTATCTCAGTGCCACAAATTGGCAGCAACGTCTCCAAAATGACCTAAAAGGTGTTGACAGGAAATGATTTTAAGAGGGTTTTGTTTGTTTGTTTGATTTGAGGTTTAACGTCCCCATCAACACTATACAGGTCATTTTGAAGACGTTCCTTCCCATTTTGTGGGACTTTTACCCGACATTGAGATGAAATGACATCTTAAGCCCTGACGTCCAATGAAACCAATAGGGTTTATAAGCATGGACGGTCCGACTCGTACCGCTTTGCCTGGGTAGGCTTAGGTCCTCCAAGCGGTTTACCAGTACTCGTGTGCGAGTCGGTTTCAGCTCTGCGTGGAAGCATCATGCCACCCAACTATTTCTTCAAGCCTCGATGGGCGGGGGCGCTTAAGAGGGTTTTAACTGTGCAGTAATAAATTTTAAAATTCGAATTTTAAGCCACACAAGAAGTATCATATGACGTAAAAGTTTTAAGGACAACCAAAGAGTGGATATACAAAGGCAACTATGTTAATGAACTTGTTATTCATAACATTTTAGCCTATCTTTTATATGTATAGCATATCAATAAATTCAAATAAAATACGACTTGTATTTCAAGTATTTAACAGCCAAGTCAACACCCAGGCGACAACACTTTTAAATATATATATATATATTCTTTGGGACTGATTCGATAATTTTAAGTTACATTTCAAGAACGCATTATTTAAATAATAATAATAATCCGATGCCAATAAACATTTATTTAAATTTATTTTATTAATATTTTTATTTAAACAATATTTTTAGAAGGTGACACAATTAGCTGTAAGCTAGTCTACCTTGTGGTCCTCTGTAAAAATCAAAACAAAACAAAACAAAACAAAAAAATAAATAAAAAAAAACGTAAGTTTGAGTTAGTTTTGTTTTATTCAGATAAAAACTCTTTTCTTTCTTTCCCCTCCCCCCCCCCCCCCGTCTTAACATAGGTTGCGTGTTCGCGTTAGAACCGCTGTATCAAGGCAGTTCTACATGGTACCCACAAGGTATGTGTAAAGGTATGTTGTATGTACTCATTAGAATCGCCTCGATGAGGCGATTCTAATGAGTACACACAACATCGCCTCAATGAAGCGATTCTAATGAGTACACACAACGTCGCCTCAATGAAGCGATCCTAATGAGTACACACAACATCACCACAATGAGGCGATTCTAATGAGTACACACAACATGGCCTCAATGAAGCGATCCTAATGAGTACACACAACATCACCACAATGAGGGGATTCTAATGACTACACACAGCATTGCTTTTATTATAAAGAAGATCAAAAGATATCCCGACTATACATCATGGCATGTCGCTATGATTAACCTTCAGTAGGTCAAACTACCTATATCTCAAACAAACATGTTTTCAAGGTCCCAAAGGTATTCGAGATTTATACATTTGGCTGTAGTTATTTGAAAAACATCCAGTTAATTAAGACTACCGAAATCCAACAGCCTGGTTCCGTGAATACAGCGCGTTTAAAACATTTTTTTTTTTACTCATGTGACTGAGAAAACTAGGTCAAGGTCATCTACTTTGAAAATAATAAAATAGACTTTCAAGTAGATTTTTATTTGCAATTAAAAAGAACTTTTATTGCGATGAAAACTCGTTTGTTTGTTTGTTTGATTTGAGGTTTAACGTCCCCGTCAACAATGTATAGGTCATTTTGGAGACGCTGTTTCCAATTTTTTGGGACTTTTATCCGACATTGAGATGAAATGACTCCTCAAGCCCTGCTGCCCAATGAAACCAATAAGGTTTATATACAGAGACGGTCCGACACGCACCACTTTTCCCGGACAGGCTTACCAGTACTTAAGTGCGGCCGGTTTCAGCTCTGCGTGGAAGCATCATGCAGCCCAATCTATTTCTTCAAGCCCAGATGGGCGGACAGCGCGTTTAATAAGTTTAGGAGTTTTGACTATTCCTGTCATCGAGAACACTAGGTCAAGGTCATCTACTTTGAAAGTAATTATGGTCGATTTTTATTGGCAATTAAAAAGAACTTTTATTGCGATGAAAACTCGTATTTTTTTCGCATATCTGCTTAGGCTATGTATGACCTATTGGTCTAAGGTTAGATTAACTTTATATTCAAGTACTGCGGCCCCCGCCCATTGGGGCTTGAAGAAATAAATGGGCTGCATGAGCAGAGCTGAATCCGACCGCACTCGAGTACTGGTAAACTGCTTAGAGCATCTAAGGGTAACAGGACACTTCGGCCCCAAAACCACCTCGGCCCCTAGACACTTCGGCCCCTAGACACCTCGGCCCCAAAACCACCTCGGCCCCACATAAAATTGAAACCCTAGACGGGTCGGCCCCTGGACACCTCGGCCCCTAGACACGTCGGCCCCATATACCTAGACACTTCGGCCCCACTTTGCTTTTCACGTGGCTTCCACTTAAATAAGAGATCGGGTTGGATGCCCGATGATTTTTTATTATTATAATTATTATTATCTGCTGATTGGATTATTTTGATAGGGAACCTCGAATATTTGAACCTATAATATATATATTTATTATATATTATAACGTTACTAAATAGAAAATCTATATGTTAATTTAAGAAGAATGGAAGATACACTTGAAAATTCCCCTCTTTTATTTCAATGTATAATTCTAATTGCATTGCGGCATGCTTAAGAGCAGGCTGGTTTTTTTTTTTCTACTTTTCTGCTCTTTTGATCATCTATAGGCTTTTTTATTATCCGAAATAATTCCACACCGCTAAAATACTTTTTCAATTAATTTCAATAAGTTATCCTTACTAATTGGATGGAAATCTGGATGGATCGGTGGATGGGGCCGTACCCCCCCCCCCCCTCCCCGCCCCCCAAAAAATCATTCCTCGGTTTCGTCAACAATTTTGATGATGGGGGATAATCTTATATTTGTTAACATATTTATATATTTATTCATTCATTAATTTATTTATCCGGCCTCGGTAGCTAAGTCGGATGCGCGTATGACTGGTGATAAGGAGGTCGCGGGTTCGATACCTACCGGGGTCGGCAACTTTCTTTCGTGGAGATTGATTATGAAATCTTTTCTTCGGTCATTTTCTCCCTTCTGCTGATTCAAGAAGGGCAGTTGTCACTTTCTGGCGAAAAAAATGTGCACTGTAATGGTTAACCGCGTACGTATAAGCCTGCCCAGGTTAAGTGTATATAGGTAAACTGACCGGCTCGAAAATGAACTAAAATAGTGTTGACTGGGCCGTTAAACACCAATACAAACAAACAATTTATTTATTTATTTATTTTTTATTTATATTTATTTATTAGGTAATCATCAGTGTTCAGGTTCGCTGAACTAGAATTTTCCTCGTAAGTAAATGTAATGCATAATATAATGTATGCATGCAATTACAAAAACTGCATGAAAAACGGTGCAGATCCGGTTCAGAGGACAGAAGCAATCTGATCAGGATCTACACTGTTAGTAAAGATAAGGATTATCGTGTTCAGCGGGGTAAGGATTAATAAATTTCAGGTTAGAACACTATTAAGCAAAAAGTTTTACAAGAACAATTAATTATTGACTTAAATTAGTAAAGTGTGAAGCTCAATAAACAACCAGGCTTTACTAATCCCTTTACCCCAATAAAGAGATCCTTGATGATAAACAGATCATTGTTATCAATTTTCACACATTTGATTGTCATTCTAGCTCTTATTAAAGACAGTAACGAGTATATTGTATACTTTATTTATTTATTTATTTATTTATTAGTCACATTTCTGACTATCAGCCACTCAAATTACTTGATGCATGTGTACTATATGTATATACTATTAGCAAACAGTGTAGATCTGGATATGCACTGTGTGCAAAGTCTTCACTGCTAGTAGTTTTGTAGGAATTCCTCAGTATGTTTCCCGGCATTTATCAATTTTTACACATTTAGAAATTCCAAGTTGATTGTCATTTCAGCTCATATTCAAAGACGGACAGTAACAAGTGTATAATTTATTTATTTAATTAATTTATTTATTAGTCACTTTTCTGACCAACAGACCCACAAATTACTTGATACATGTATATTGTATTCATTTAAAATTCGCAAATTGAATGACAGTGTAGATCTAGATCAGATGGATCTAGATGTGCACTGAGTGCAAAGTCTTCATGGCCCTATATATTCTTGTAGAAAAGGCTCCTTGACTATCAGTATCAAATATTCACAATTCGAACAACCCGCTAAACCCCACTTTTCGTGATGCTGACTCAAGGCCAACGTCACGGCTGAAGGCGGCGGGGATTAGCTGTCCTTTAAGAGTGTAGTCCAAGTTATCCTGAAAATGTCGTATATGCGTTGTTATATTTATTATAAACGTCTCATTGGTTATTTGTTATTTTTATATGAAATAAAAATAGCAATAAATTAATTTGACCTTGTTTCCTAACAACTTAATTGGAGATTCCGTAAAACCGAAATTATATAACACACAGCCTGTATCTTGGAGCAGAAATAAGAATTACGAAAACATGCCTATACAAATGCATTGTAAACTTTACCGCCGAAAAACGAACATTATAAAAGGAAGAATTGTGGTATTTTTATTATTTCTGCTCAAACTAGACAAAAGTGCCCAGTGGGGCACGTATACCCCCGGCCAGTGCCATCACCTCAGCTGAAACAAGAACTACAAAGGGAAATAACTCTAAAAGGCCTGACCCCTTGGCCCTTATTTTCTTTCCCACAATACAACTAGTCATACTGATCATGTGTGCAAAATTTCAAGTTTCTATGTGAAGCAGTTCCTGAGATATCTTTGACACAAAATAATTAAATTACATTTTAAAATAGCAAGAATTAGAAAGGGAAATAACTCCAAGAGCCCTGGTCCCTTGGCCCCTTTTTTCTTTCCCACAATACAAGTAGTCATACTGGTTGTTGCTACCAAATTTTAAGTCTCTATGTACAGTAGTTATTGAGAAATCTTTGACACAAAATAATAAAAAAATATACACTACAGCAAGAACTACAAAGGGAAATAACTCTAAAAGGCCTGACCCCTTGGCCCTTATTTTCTTTCCCACAATACAACTAGTCATACTGATCATGTTTGCAAAATTTCAAGTTTCTATGTACAGTAGTTATTGAGAAATCTTTGACACAAAATAAAAATGTACACTATTAAACAGCAAGAACTACAAAGGGAAATAACTCTAAAAGGCCTGACCCCTTGGCCCTTATTTTCTTTCCCACAATACAAGTAGTCATACTGATCATGTGTGCAAAATTTCAAGTTTCTATGTGAAGCAGTTCCTGAGATATCTTTGACACAAAATAATTGTTTACGGACAGACAGACAGACGGAAAAGACAAAAACTATATACCCCCATTGCATACTTCGTATGCCGGGGGTATAATAAGAAAAATAAGGCTCAAATAAGAAAAATCAGGTTTTGTTTGTTAGACTTGACGTTTAACGCTCTAATCAACACTGAATCGGTCATTTTGGAGACGTTGCCCCCAAATTTGTTGGAATTTTCCCCGGCTTTGAGATGAAATAATATCTCAAGCCTTTCAGCCCAATGAAACCAATAGGTTTTATAAGTATGAACGGTCCGACTCGCATCGCTTTTCCTGGCCAGGCTTAGAACCTCTAAGCCGTTTGCCAGTACTCATGCCACAGGCTGTCGGTTTTATTGAAGTCCCGATGGGCGGGGCCGATTTTAACATGATATAAATGCTCATACCCTAACATATATCAAAAGTGGGGCCGAGGTGTCTTTGGGGCCGAGATGTCTAGGGGCCGAGGTGACAGTGGGGCCGAGGTGTCTAGGGCCGAGGTGACTAGGGCCGAGGTGTCTAGGGCCGACTTGGTTTTGGGCCGACCTGTCTAGGGGCCGAGGTGGTAGTGGGGCCGAAGTGTCTGGAAATCGCATCTAAGCCTGCCAAGGCAAAGCGGTGCGAGGCGGACCGCCCATGCGTATAAACCCTATTGATGTCATTGGGCGGCAGGGCTTGAGATGTCATTTCATCTCAATGTCGGGTAAAAGTCCCATACAATTGGAAGCAACGTCTCCAAAATGACCTTTATAGTGTTGACGGGGACGTTAAACAAACAAATATTCAAGTACTGACGACACTGGTATGTTGATCGTCTGTGAGTATGGACTGGAAAAGGGTACCGAACTTGGGCTTCGGACTTTGGCTGATTCGTCTAACCATGCGATGCTGTACTCGTAACATACCATTACGATAGGCATGGCATTTCCTACAATTTACATGTGCGCCCAACGATGACTCAGATCAGCCTGCGCATCCGCGCAGTCTGATCAGAGTCTTCCGGTTGTGCGCTCTAATGATAGCTAAGGGTCCAGTTTTCCTTCATGCAGGAAGAGAAGTATCTGGTCAGACCATATGTTACTCGTAACATACCATTCCGATAGGCATGACATTTCCTACAATTAACATGTACGCATCCGCGCAGTCTAATCAGAGTCTTCGTTGTGCGCTCTAAGGATAGCTAAGGTTCCAATGTTCCTTCATGCAGGAAGAGAAGTATCTGGTCAGACTATATGGATGTGGAGGCTGATCTTGTTCTTCGCTGGGCGCACATGTAAATTGTAGGAAATGCTATCCTCTGGCTCATACCCATGCGAATGAAAACTTGTGGTATTTTCTTATTTATACTTAAAACATAGGTTTTGGGTTCTCGTTAGAGTACCCACAACCAATGAATTGGAGCAGAAATAAGGAAATAGTGGTTATTCCCATAACCCCAGTTTTCTCTGTATAAAGTGGGGTTTGGAGGGGTGTCCATTTTACGAACCAGTTAACATGATGCTTTCCGGCAATTGCGGGTCCTTTGTTCTTATTGCAAAGCTTATTTACCCATATGCGACTGACGTCCAAACAGTGGAGCATTGGCAAAAAGTGAAGACCCTTATCAGACGCCAAAGAACACGACGTCTGACCAGGGCTTTCGCCTGTTTCTTTTCAGCACGAATATTAATGTGCCGGCCTCGGTAGCTCAGTCGGATGCGCGTCCGACTGGTGATCAGGAGACGCGGGTTCGATACCTGCCGGGGTTGGCAACATTCTTGCGTGGAGATTGATCACGAACTCTCTTCTACGGTCATTCTCTCACTTCCGCTGATTTAAGAAGGGCAGTTGTCAGTTTCTGGCGAAAGAATTACGTTTAAGCCTGTCCAGTGTGGATAGGTAAACTGACGAGCTCAAAAATGGCCTAAATAGTGTTGACTGGGCCGTTAAACTCCAATACAAACAAACAAACGAATATTAATGTAAAACTCGCAGCGAATAAAATAAACGTGGCACCCTATGTATTGCAACTGTACCTCTTCAAAGCTAGCTTTTGCATTTATAATTTTGTGTCGATTGACAAACAATCGACCCACAATTAAAGAATTGCATGTTACAGTATGTCAATATTTCTGAAATTTTTGCGTTTAATAGAACAAATCAACTCACATGATGACCTTTATAGTGTTGACGGGGACGTTAAACATCAAATCAAACAAACACATGCTCCACGTAAAAATGTAATTTCTACAAGGTCTTTAAATTGAAACATTGAAATTTTTATCTTTAAGTAACCTTCGGCCCTGGACATTTCTTTCTCAACCGACCGAAGGCGGTTGCCTATATTGAACAGCCACATTCCCTGTACACTGATGGGCCCCATCTGCCTTGAGGCTAATCCATATGATATAACGCTCCAAAAGCGAGAAAACGGCAAACAGGATAGACCAGATCAGACACCACAGAATGCGGCGTCTGATCAGGGTCTATGCTGTTTAAATACAGTACAGGGTTTTATTTTTCATGTGAAATTTATAAGTACAACAAGTCTGACACCCAATTTTATTAGCAACTGACCTACCTCAAGCTGTAAGGTGGATGTTACTATGTGCCGTATATGGGTTAACCCTTGTCCTGCTGAATATTTATATATGCCACACCCACTACCGATTATCAACCAATCAGATTATTTGATGCAAATTATTGCAACAAATTCACAATCTGAATGGCGAACAATGTAGATTTTGATCCGATGGCTTCTTCTGATCTGGATCTACATTGTTTCAAAGATAAGGCATATCCGGGATTAGCAGGACAAGGGTTAAGATGGCAGTGTGCGTTCGAATTTGAAATCAAAGCGCTGACAGCACTGATGGGTCAATTGTGTCTGAGTGTAGGCTGAAAAAATAGTCCTGAACGGAGACTGTGTCATTCAACCTCTAAACTTCTGTAATGTATGTAAACAGTGTAGACCCTGATCAGACGCTACATTCCTTGGCGTCTGATCTGGATCTCAATTGTTCCCAGTACATGCGCTGAGTCAGTGTTTTACAATCAGCATTCTTTAACACAACAAGAATACCGAGGCTATTTTCTATAAATAACCGTTACCTGGATTTCCTACAAATCAAAGATAATAATAAAACTACTACTACTACTACTACTTCTACTACTACTACTACTACTACTACTAATAATAATAATAATAATAAGATAATAATAATGTCACATGGACGTCAGCACTGAAGAATTTTCTGTGCTTAGTAACTTTAGATCGATTGACAAACAATCGACCCAAAAATCCATTTCGGATTACGGAATACCTGATCGTTTTTTATGAGTGCCGGTAGCTTCGGGTAGCTTCGTAGGCAAGGTGTTTGCCTAATAAACTAGCGACCCCGTGTGAGTGAGTGAGTGAGTGAGTGAGTGAATGAGTGAGTGTTTGAGTTTTACTTCACACCAACAACTAAGGTCATACGGAGACGGAACCTCGGTTTAAAGACTCATCGGATCATCCGAAAGTCTGGAGAAGCACGTGATCGATCCTGCGACCCCTGGTTTACAGGGCGAGTAGCATAACCACTACATCGCGGAGGCTTCTAGCTACCCCGTGTTCGAATCCTGCTGAATCTGTCTGAAAACGGTGTTTGATAGAGTCTTTTACTGTTACTATAAGAATCTTATATGGGTGTGAGGGGTGGATTGAAAAATCCGTCCCGAGGGACACTGTCCGGCATCACGAGGCTTGCCGAGTGATGCCGGACAGTGATCCCGAGGGACGGATTTTTCTATCCACCCCTCACACCCATATTGGATTCTTTTTCTTGCATACCTTCCATTTCTATTGCGAATTTTTAATGCTGCTGTCACTTCGGTTACCGACGTCCGCCATTTTGTGATGACACAACAGGTCTGTTTAGTGACGTCACGTATGACGTCACCGCGCATGAGGTTGTAATCAACCAGTGCATTTATCAAACACGCGATTATATTCGATTTGGGGTCGGAACACCAGGGTCAGAACATAAATTTCTATCCCAGGGTAAAATCACGGATTTCCTTGTCTGGTGTGCAAGAATTGGTCGTCCACCAATGAGCTCGACGTCAAATGACCGCACCTACTCGCATCACCATCTTTCTTCTTCTTTACACATTTAGCCAGCCGAGGTTTACAATCCTTGTGCATGTGACGTAACAATAAAGCACTGTTCATTCCAGTGTGAGGGCACTAAATTCATTATATGCACCTGCATTGTGGTGTTAAATTATTCTCTGTCAATATACGGCACTGGAAAATACGCTTTTATTGTATATTCGATAAACGAAGACTTGGATCGAATTGCGCAACCGCAGAGTTTGATCGGAACCGTCACCTTTGAGTGAACAATGCTTGCACTTAACTCGAACCACATAGTATAGTTCAGCTCGAAATGACTGCTTATCAGTAACATCATACATGCCGTGAATCTGATTTTCTTGTCCTCGGCATGAACTGTTTGTTGACATTTTATTCGCATTTATGGTAATTTATATTTCTTTATAAAGTCAACAAATTGTTTATTTTTTGCAGGCTATTGAGTGTTAGAGTTAACAGCGACAGGAGTTATATACACCCAAGAGATAAAAAGAAGATTAATATCGCAGTAATAATATTTGCATTTTTATTTTGGGTCTAGATTAGTCCAAAGCCTACATAATTTGCCGAAAAAATGTCGACTGAAAAACATTAAGATTCAAACAAAGAAGCGATACTGGAGACAGTCCAGTAACAGACGTTAAGAACTGTAAATGCCATTGAAAAAGAATGAAATGGAGAAATAACAGAACAGCCAGGGACCAGTTGTTCAAAACTAACGATGTCGTTAGTTAACGTATCGTTAAAACTTTGATCATTAAATATGGCAAATATGCTGAAATTTTTGCTGAAAAAATGTGAGCAGCTTTTGCGGACGCAAAAGCTGCTCACATTTTTTCAGCAAAAATACCAAAATTTATGATATTGTACTTGCTAGAAGAGTTAACAATATGACCACTAATGAGCTTGTTAAGCTAACGATGCTTTGAACAACTGGGCCCTGATTGTCAAAAGTGATAGCAGTTTATGGAGCGGCTGTAGTTTTATCTTCTCAAAATTCAGATTTTGAAAGTTTTTCTAACACAGCGCGCCTATATAGGCAATGGAAAATAACTGTGTTTTATTCTACAACAAATCACGGCTAGGAAGAGCGTGACGAATGACGTCATTAAAAATTGCAAATTTATGACGTCATTAGTCGATTTCCTTGACGTTAGACGGTGTAACGTCATTTTCTCGCATCGAAAACGTTAGAAAAGGATATAAATGCATGTGTTTCAGTCGATAATTTTAACGGGATTTCTTCTAACATAGGCGAAAAGTTGTGAGATTTTGAAGGAAACAACAACATTATTGCCGATTTTCAGCGTGTTAGAATCGAAATAGATCAGCTCTAGCCAGTGATTTGTTGTGAAATAAATCACAGTTTGTCGGTCAGTTGTAAGTAGACAAATCACGCGCGCTACGCGCTCGTGATTTGTCTACTTTACAACTGACCTCCAAACTGTGATTTATTACTCAACAAATCACAGTTAGAGCTGATCTATTTCTTAAACAGACGTTAAGAACTGTAAATGCCATTGAAAAAGAACGAAATGGAGAAATAACAGAACAGCCAGATTGTCAAAAGTGATAGTAGTTTATGCAGCTGCTACATTACGAGAGCACGCCTATATAATTTTGACCCCCTCATACCCCAATTTTATATAGTAAAACTGGGGTTTAAGGGGGGGGGGTATACATTATTTTTCTTATTACTGCTCAAAAACATAGATTGTGGGTACTCGATAGAACCGCCTCGTCGAGGCGGTTCTATCGAGTCCCCGCAATCTATGTTTTGAGCAGAAATAAGAAAAATATCACAATTTTTCATCTTAAAATGTCTAATTTTTGGCCAGAAAATTGGCAATGTTTTTGTATAGGCTTGTTTTCTTAATGTAGTTTTATCTTCTCAAAATTCATATTTTGATAGTTTGTATAAATTGCTTTACAAGGGGAATTACGCTGAGACATCCTTAATATAAATGCTAATGAACCGTACACATTTTGATAGAATTTTACACTTAATTAACAGAGAATGGGAGACAATGATGATAATCATGTGTTGTTTGAAAAGTCTTTAAAAAGGATTGACCTAGATGCAAGGATTCTGAGAGACAATTCCCAGGGGTTTAAAACAGGAAAAGGACATGCTTTCTTGACGCGTCGACCAGTAAGTCTTGATCCTAGAATAATAGATAATACAAACAATGGTCCACTGGAAGACGTTATCAAAATACAAAGTCATAAACTACATGGATCAAAACCGGATATTACCTCTAAACAAGAGCTGGAAGATGTTATTAGAAACTACCATAACAAAAGTTTGTCTCCACAGCTTATAGCAGAAAACATTGAAAGGAGAGATAAACTTGCAAGAGCATCAAAGAGACTAGCCGAAGATGCGGTTAGAAGAACACAGAATAGAAGTTTGTCTCCACCGTTGTTGCAGAGGATAGACGGTAAATCTAAGATCACTATTGAAGAACTGACGGAACATAATAGGTACATAAAGGAGAAACATGACAGCAGCATGAATCTACCACTGATTTCATCTAGTCCTGTGATACAATACGTAAAATCACCATCATACAACAAGGACAATAAATTTACGCCGACTCCATTACAGGCTTTTCAGCCCAAAAGGTTAACTTCTACTAGTGAGTACGATAGTGGTACAGAATTAGGCGGATCTCCCAGTCCAGGGCTAGACACAAGAGGGGACACCGAAGATGACGTATCAGAAAATATTTTTGTGTCGAGATTTCCTTTTGTTGAAGATGACGAAATATCCCGACATAAGCAACTCAATCAAGAAGCTGAAAAAATATCAAAGAAGAAACCCATGCTGAATAAACAATATTTGGATTATCTGCAACGCTTGAAACTCACTCGTATAGCCATTGATAAAAAGGAGAAGGAAGCACGTGATGCGAGAAATGCAAAGAAAAAATTACTAGCAAAGACTCAACTTAAAAATAAACTGATTCAAGAACCAAAAGAAGAGACGCCACCACCGCCAGAAATTCCAGAGAAAAATGTCGAGGAATGCGTGAAATTGGGAAAAGTTATTCATAGTTTCAGGTATTCGTACGCTATAGATGATTATTATAATGGTCGGATTAGACGCAGTTTTGACAGTGTAGCGAAGAGCGAGTCCACAGACGATGGACTAAAGAATGGCTGGCTAATCAAAAACCTGGGTTCACAAGTGCTGAATTTAAATATGAGATTCCTTCCAAGTTGTAATCCGTTCGAATTACGCAAGCGCAGACGGATGTTGCGTGCACGCGCAGAAGAGGAAACACGATTATTGCGCCGGAGGTCAACAAATGAGTCATTGAAATCTAGGTCATCGCGTGTTCATTTCCAGGAACCCATGGGTTCAAGACTTCAGTCAATTTATGAACGACACGGCTCAGTTCAATCTGATTTAAAAAGTGAGTCCGGAAAATCAGGAAAATCAGAACACAATACGACAACTAGACTGAGTATTTCTGAAAGGAAACCTAGTCTGCGTGTTTCGGAACGGAAAGACTCGTATCCAACTGGCACAGGTATGTTGACAAACAGAAGAAAATCTTCAACCAAAGTAGCACCGGATACACTTGAAAACGGTGGAAGGAACAAAATATTATTAAATATGACTGCATTAACTTCTGAGACATAAGTATACTGGATATATCTAAAAAAATCAACTCCTTTTACAAGGGGGATTGGTTTGGGGACTTCCGGCTTGCCTTCTGGTAAAGTCGGCTCCTAAGAAAAGTGGATCAATTCTCAAATGAAAGAATTTACACCATGGAGAAAATTAGTTTCTTTTAAAATTGATCCATTGAATAAATTTTCTTTTTTTGAGAGTTGATCCCTGTTGACAAGAGGAACAACATGTATAGACCTGGAGGTACATCCATTCCCTTCACCTGGAACAGCTTGTAATTTTACAGGACTACAGTGTTTTAGTACATGACCAATTGGACAAACTGAGACTTACTATTTCTAAAGTGCTATTTCTGTTTTCTATGGATGCTTTGTTTGTTTGATTTGAGGTTTAACGTCCCCGTCAACGCTATATAGGTCATTTTGGAGGCGTTGCTTCCAATTTTGTGGGACTTCTACCCGACATTGAGATGAAATGACATCTCAACCCCTGTCGCCCGATGAAACCAATAGGGTTTATGAGCATGGACGGTCCGACTCGCACCGCTTTGCCATGGCAGCCTTAGATCCTCTAAGCGGTTTACCAGTACTCGTGTGCATTCGGATTCAACTCTGCGTGGAAGCATCATGTCGCCCATTTATTTCTTCCAGCCCCGGTGGGCGGAGGAACCTATTTTCTTTGGATGCATCGGATCCATTGCGAGTAATTTGAAAACCGAGTACCACTGAAATCGATGCTAGGGGGCCAGCCGACAACATTGCTTATATGTAGAAACTGAATAAAACCGAATTTCCGGTGTTTTATTTGCTAGTTTAGTTTAATCGTATTTTATTGCAAATAAACAAATGGGTCGGGCCACAAGTTCTCACAACATTAGTTACGACCCTCCCCGTATATGGTTGACACTAATACATTTACAACATAGCTTCTAATGTCAACCTCTTTCATTTATTTTACGACACTGCAGCCGGTGTTTAGTGTCGTGTGGCGGCCGTAAAACGTCCCCGTTCTTCACCATAGTGCTGTTTAAATGGATGCAGCGAATCCATTTCGAGTAATTTCAAAACCGACTACCGCTGAAATCGATGCTAGGGTGCAGACGATTTCCAGACACTTCGGCCCCACTACCACCTCGGCCCCTAGACAGGTCGGCCCAAAACCAAGTCGGCCCTAGACACCTCGGCCCTAGTCACCTCGGCCCTAGACACCTCGGCCCCACTGTCACCTCGGCCCCTAGACATCTCGGCCCCAAAGACACCTCGGCCCCACTTTTGATATATGTTAGGGTATGGGCAGTTATATCATGTTAAAATCGGCCCCGCCCATCGGGACTTCAAGAAACCGACAGACTGTGGCATGAGTACTGGTAAACCGCTTAGGGGTTCTAAGCCTGGCCAGGAAAAGCGGTGCGAGTCGGACCGTTCATACTAATAAACCCTATTGTTTTCATTGGCATGCAGGGCTTGAGATGTCATTTCATCTCAATGCCGGGTAAAATTCCCACAAAATTGGAGGTTACGTCTCCAAAATAACCGATACAGTGTTGATTGGAGCGTTAAACGTCAAATCTAACAAACAAAACATCATGTTAACAAGCCCGTTTAATGAAGACCCCGCTAAACCCCAGTTTATATGGGGAAAACTGGGGCTCAAATGGGCATACATTGTTTACATCACGAAGACACGCCTTTATAATTTTGACCCCCTTGAACCCCACTGTTATATAGTAAAATTGGGGTTTACAGGGGTAAATCTTATTTTTCTTATTTGAGCAGAAATAATAAAAATATCAAAATTTTTCCTCTTATAATGTTCGTTTTTTTCGGCGGTAAAGTTTACAATGCATTTGTATAGGCATGTTTTCGTAATTCTTATTTCTGCTCCAAGATACAGGTTGTGTGTACTGGTTAGAACCGTCTCAATGTGCAGGCCTGATCAGAATGCGTCTGTGACAAACTTTAATCACAACTAGTTTAATATTAATCCGTGTTATGCAAACTAGTCATTTCTTAGATCCCTTTCATATAAGTTAACAGCCATCTCCTTGAGAACGATTGAACCAGTATCAAAGATCTATGTTTTCGAGCAGAAGTAAGAAATATAATTCTATCAACTTTTCGTTATATAATTTTGGTTTTACGGAATCTTCTATTAAGTTGTTAGGAAATAAGATCAAATTATTTTATTGCTATTTATATTTCGTATAAAAAATAACAAATAACCAATGAGACGTTTATAATAAATATAACAAGGCATACACGACATTTTCATGTTAATTTACACCCTTAAGGACAGCTAATCCCCCGCCGCCTTCAATCTTGACGTTGACCTTGAGTCAGCATCACGAAAAGTGGTGTTTAGCGGGTTATTCTAATTGTGAATATTTGATACTGATAGTCAAGGAGCCTTTTCTACAAGAATATATAGGGCCATGAAGACTTTGCACTCAGTGCACATCCTGATCTGGATCTACACTGTCATTCAGTTTTCGAATTTTAAATGAATACAACTTGAGGTTCTGATAGTCAAAAATGTGACTAATAAATAAATTAAATAAATAAATTATTCAGAATACTTGTTACTGTCCGTCTTTAAATATGAGCTGAAATGACAATCAAATAGGAATTTCTAAATGTGTGAAACTTGATAACAATGGAATTATACTGATCAATTCCTACAAAAATACGAGCAGTGAAGACTTTGCACACAGTGCACATCCAGATCTACACTGTTTGTCACTAATATATACATAAATTATAGTACACATGCACATGTATCAAGTAATTTGGGTAGCTGATAGTCAGAAATGTGACTAATAAATAAATAAATTAATTAATAAAGTATACAATATACTCGTTACTGTCCGTCTTTAATATGAGCTAGAAAGACAATCAAATGTGTGAAAATTGATGACAATGATCTGTTTATCATCAAGTATCTCTTTATTGGGTTAAAGGGATTAGTAACGCCTGGTTGTTTATTGAGCTTCACACTTTACTTATTTAAGTCAATAATTAATTGTTCTTGTAGAACTTTTTGCTAAATAGTGTACTAACGTGAAATTCATTAATCCCTACCCGCTGAACACGATAATCCTTATCTTTGCAAACAGTGTAGTTCCTGATCAGATTGCTTATGCCCTCTGAACCGGGTCTGCACCGTTTTTCATGCCGTTTTTGAATTGCATGCAAATATAAAATTAATTGGTTTACTTACGAGGCATCACGAAAACACGCCTATATACTTTTGACCCCCTTGAACCCCACTTTTATATAGTAAAACTGGGGTTTCCGGGGGTGTACCTTATTTTTCTTATTTCTGCTCTAAAATATAGATTGTGGGTACTCGTTAGAACCGCCTCTATGAGGCGGTTCTATATCGCCATGATGAGGCGGTTCTAACGAGTGCCCACAATCTATATATTTTGAGTAGAAATAAGAAAAATATCACAATTTTTCATCTTAAATTTTCATTTTTTTTCGGCGATAAAGGTGGCAATGTATTTGAATAGGCGTGTTTTCGTAATGGATAGTTGTAGTTCAGCAAACCTGAACACTGATAATAAATAAATAAATAAATAAATAAATAAATAAATAAATAAATTGTTTGATTGTATTGGAGTTTAACGGCCAAGTCAACACTATTTTAGTTCATTTTCGAGCCGGTCAGTTTACCTATCCACACTTAACCTGGGCAGGCTTGTACGTAAGCAGTTAACCAATACAAAGTACATTCTTTTCGCCAGAAAGTGACAACTGCCCTTCTTGAATCAGCAGCAGGGAGAGAATGACCGAAGAAAAGATTTCATAATCAATCTCCACGAAAGAAGGTTGCCGACCCCGGTAGGTAGAGAACCCGCGTCCTCCTGATCACTAGTCATACGCGCATCAGACTTAGCTACCGAGGCCGGATAAACAAATAAATTATTAAATAAATATATGAATATGTTAACAAATATAAGATTATCCCCCATCATCACCATGATTGACGAAACCGAGGAACTTTTTTTTTTTTTTTTTTTGGTTTTACGGCCCCATCCACCGATCCATCCAGATTTCCATCCAATTAGTAACTTTTAAGGATAGCTTATTGAAATTAATTTAAAAAGTATTTTTTGCGGTGTGGAATTATTTCGGATAATAAAAAGCCTAAAGATCATCAAAAGAGCAGGAAAGTAGAAATAAGAGCCTGCTCTATAGCATGCAGCAATGCAATTAGAATTATACATTGAAATAAAAGAGGGGAATTTTCAAATGAATCTTCCATTCTTCTTAAATGGACATATAGATTTTCAGTTAAGTAACGTTATAATATATAATAGATTTATATATATATTATAGGTTCAAATATTCGTGGCTCCCTATCAAAATAATCAAATCAGCAAATGAAAATAATTAAAAAAACAACAAAAAAACTCATCGGGCATCCAACCCAACCTCCTATTTAAGTGGCAGCCCCGTGAAAAGCAAAGTTGGGCCGAAGTGTCTAGGTATATGGGGCCGAGGTGTCTAGGGGCCGAGGTGTCCAGGGGCCGACCCGTCTAGGGTTTCAATTTTATGTGGGGCCGAGGTGGTTTTGGGGCCGAGGTGTCTAGGGGCCGAAGTGTCTAGGGGCCGAGGTGGTTTTGGGGCCGAAGTGTCCTGTTACCGTGCAGACAACAGTGCTGTTTATGAAGAAACTCAATAAAACCGAGTTTCCGGTTTTATGCATTTTAATATGTATTCTTTGCTTTCAAAGTCAACCTCTTTCATTTATTACACTGGGGATCCAGGTTTGAATCTCATGTTGGAGGCCTGCATTCGAATCTTGTTTTGTGTCAAGAAATTAAATTTAAAAGTATAAGGGGAATGGGTACACCTTGCAGATTTTTCTGCCATTTTGCAAAGGGGTAGGACTTTCGTGACTTCCTGTTCACTTATCTACAAACTCACTTTAAAAGGGGTCTACTCTTAAAGGAAAGTATTTGCTCCTCAAGAGACAAAATACTTTTGCAGGAGTTGCCTACTCTGAAGGTGTAGCCATTCCCCTTAACAAGATAAATATACAGTCAAACTTTAATGGCTTGAATTGCTTGAACACCCTTGTGATCATGGAAATGTGTTCGAAACAGAAGAAGTTCGAACCAGTGAGGGTTATTTATAGCGCCATGTCAGGTCTTGTTTGTTTGTTTTTAAGAATTTGATAAGCTCTATCAGTGATTTATTGAGTGATAAATCAGATTTATTGAGTGATAAATCACTGTTTTGATGTCAGCTGTAAAGTAGATCAAATCACGGGCACATATCGCAAGTGATTTGTCTGCTTACAACTGACATAGTGATTTTTCACTCAATAAATCACGGAACTAGAGCTAATCCAATTCGATTCTAACACACTAAAATTCGACGAAAATCCTTTTGATTTATTCAGATTCTCAATATCTTCCGCCATTGTTTAAAAGGAATACCGCCATTGTACAAGAATTTATCATACATTTAGTATAAAATACTTAGTTTTTGAATATGCGATACGAACGTGACACCAATGCACGTAACACGCTTGCACGTGCTGCTATATCGCATGGGCTTTATCATACCCCAAAAATCCATATCACAACCCTTTATCGCACCCCTAAGCCTTTATCGTACCTCTGACTTCACCCCATTCGGAACACGCGGCGTTCTTCCTTTTGCGGCATATCGAAGATAATGAGATTCTCATTGTAACTTTGGTATTAGGCAGATGCAGTTAATACAATTTATTTTGAACACATTTTTGTAAAAGTGAAATGTATGATAAATAGATTATGATATGGCATTTTTCATATCATACCCCATATCAGCCCTCGGGACTTCGGCCCTCGGGCTGATTTGGGAGTCTCGGGCTGATATTGGGTATGATATGAAAAATGCCATATGATAATCTCTATGTATGACATGGGTTTTCCTGTTATCTTAACATATCTGATACAAGAAAACGACGTAACGCCATTTATCATACATTTAGTATAAAATACTTAGTTTTTGAATATGCGATCGAACGTGACACCAATGCACGTATCACGCTTGCACGTGCTGCCATATCGCATGGGCTTTATCATACCCAAAAAATCCATATCACAACCCTTTATCGCACCCCTAAGCCTTTATCATACCTCTGACGTCACCCTAGTCGGAACACGCGGCATTCTTCCTTTTGCGGCATTTCGCATTTGTTGTTCAGGACGCCATTTGCAATTTGCAATATTTTCGTCTGTTCGAACTGTTTGGCAAAAAACAAAACAAAAAAACATGGCACGGCGCAGCGATTGCTTTTGGATCTGGATAATATTATCATCCATCCGTTAAATTACATAGCTTGACCGAAGATAATGCGAGTCTCATTGTAACTTTGGTATAAGGCAGATGCAATTAATACAGTTTATTTTGAACAATTTTTTTAAAAGTGAAATGTACGATAAATAGTTTATGATATGGCATTTTTCATATCATACCCTTGTTACAACGCATAATGTAGTAATGTAGTAATTTCTTCATTTTGAAATTTTTACTACATTATGCGTTGGCATAGTCGACGCGAAATGAAATAAAATGTCGTCGATACTAAGAGGTTTGAGCAAAATGAAAGAATTATTTCATTTTGCGGCGATGGGTGGCATACTTAATTTTACTTCATTATGCGTCAACAGTTTGTTTGTTTGATTTGAGGTTTAACGTTCCCGTCAAGACTATTTAGGTCATTTTGGAGACATTGCTTCAAATTTTATGGGACTTTTACCCGATATTGAGATGAAATGACATCTCAATCGCTGCCGTCCAATTAAAAGCAATAGGGTTTATATGCATGGATGGGCCGACTCGCAGCAGTTTTCCTGGACAGGCTTAGACCTTCTAAGCAGATTACGAGGACTCATGTACGGGCGGTATCAGCTCTGCGTGGAAGCATCGTGCAGCCCATCTATTTATACCCCCGGCATACGAAGTATGCAAGGGGGTATATAGTTTTTGTCCATTCTGTCTGTCTGTCTGTCTGTCTGTCTGCCTGTCTGTCTTTTGTTTGATTTGTTTGATTTGAGGTTTAACGTCCCCGTCAACACTATTTAGGTCATTTTGGAGACGTTGCTTCCAATTTCATGGGACTTTTACCCGACATTGAGATGCCGCCCAATAAACCTTTTTCTTTGTGATTTTGACCTTCAGTGTGCTTTTGTGGAAGACCGTCTTTTGGACTGTTCAACTGTGGTCTTAAAGACCACTTTTGAACCGTCTCAAATGTGGTCTAAATTGTAGGAATTTAACTGTATTGCTTCCTAAGTCTTTTCGAAGACAGCTATGTTCTACCATCATTACTTCATTATGCGTCGATATGGTGCATATCAACGCGAAATGAAATAATTTTTTTACTTCATTTCGCGTCGACTATGCCAACGCATAATGTAGTAAAAAATCAAAATGTAGTAATTACTACATTACTACATTATGCGTTGTAACATACCCTATATCAGCCCTCAACCCATATCAGCCCTCGGGCCTTCGGCCCTCGGGCTGATATGGGAGTCTCGGGCCGATATGGGGTAATGATATGAAAAATGCCATATGATAATCTCTATCTATCGTCAATGAAACGGGATAACAAGGCGGCCCTTCCGCGCAGTGATTTATCACCCAATGTATCACTAGATTTTACTATTGGCTATATAGGCGACCAGTGTTCGAATGAGGTTTTAGTCCCCGTCAAAACTGTTTGGGTTATATTGTAGGCGTTGCTTCGATTTTGAGGGAAGTTTACTCAAATGATATCTCAGCCCTTTACCGACAGGTAGCATATGGGAATAGTTTAGGTATATCTTTCCGATATTATATGGACCCCGTCAAGCGATTTTGGTACTTATCGCCTATGCGAGCAGCGGAGGTTCAGGCGAGCCTGCGCATCCGCGCAGTCTCGCCAGAACCTTCGCTGCTCGCTCATACAAGCAGTGAATCAAAAGGAACCTTCGGACAGAAAGCCATATCCCTGGCTCCTCTGAATGTCTGGGCATGCGCAGTTAAAATTTGTCATGGCAGAATGCTCGAAGACACAAATTCGCTTGGCGGGGCTCATATAGAATATGGGTATGGTGTTTGTTCTCATTAGAATCGTCTCATCGAGGCGATTCTCACGAGTATTTTCATGACAAAACAAGAAGAACATTCCTAAATATTCCTAAATATTTGTGTTATCTGGCGCTAGATGATCTTAGGGTGACTAAAACAAGCTTGAATCAGCCAGGGTTGACGAGTCATCTGTATTCGAGCCATTGAAGTTCTTGTGAATTTATTCTGTAAGGAAGATAGCATCGTAAAGTGCGGAAAATGACGTCATGACATCACTACATCTTTGGATTTTTGGAAGGGTACAGCAAATAAGACAATTTGTTTGTTTGATTTGCGGTTTAACGCCCCCGTCAACACTGTAAAGGTCATTTTGGAGACGTTGTTTCAATTTTGTGGGACTTTTACCCAACATTGAGATGAAATGACATCTCAAGCCCTGTCGCCCAAAGAAACCAATAAGGTTTATTAGCATGAACGGTCCGCCTCGCACCGCGGTTCCTGGACAGGCTTAGATCCTCTAAACGGTTTACCAGTACTAGTGTGCGGGCCGGATTCAGCTCTGCGTGAAAGCATCATGCAGCCCATATATTTCTTCAAGCCGCTATGGGCGGGGCCAGCAAATAAGACAATGTTAAGTGATTGATTGCTCTGGTCGAAATATTGAGTCAGGAAAACCTTATTTAATTTGGATAGCCCCCTCCCATAGGGGCTTGAAGAAATATATGGGCTGCATGATGCTTCCACGCAGAGCTGAATCCGGCCCGCACACTAGTACTGGTAAACCGCTAACAGTATCTAAGCCTGTCCAGGAACCGCGGTGCGAGGCGGACCGTCCATGCTTATTAACCATATTGATTTCATTGGCCGACAGGGCTTGGAATGTCATTTCATCTCAATGTCGGGTAAAAGTCCCACAAAATTGGAAGCAACGTCTCCAAAATGACCGATACAGTGTTGACGGAGACGTTAAACTTCAAATCTTCAACGTTCCCATTGGTCTACGGAAGTAGACCTAAGATCTGCTGGGCTACCTTGGCGTCCGAGTTGGCGGCGCTGGAGGCGTCAGTGTTTGCAAAATTTATTTATTAGATCAAGCTTTACGTTAAAGTTTGTAAGGTCTCATATTTGTCAAGCCATAAAGTGGTTTAAGATTATTCAGTAAAATGCTGTAAAAAGACCACTTTTAGGACTCTTCAAAACAGGTCTGAATGGTCCCAAAGATGGTCTCCTACTAGAGAAATTTTGGTGTGCATAACACAAAGAAAGAAAAACTGAAACCTTTTCACTTGTTTTACTTCTACTCTTTACCACATTTTCGAGGGTCTCTCCTCTTCATCAGGGTTATATGGACACTGCGATCTACATTTTACATGGCTTTCCAATATGGCCTTCCAGTTGGAAGGCCATATTGGAAAGCCATGTAAAATGTAGAGTGCAGTGTCCATATAACCCTGATGAAGAGGGGAGAATTGGAAGGCCATATTGGAAAGCCAAGTAAAATGTAGAGTGCAGTGTCCATATAACCCTGATGAAGAGGGGAGACCCTCGAAAATGTGGTAAAGAGTTGAAGTAAAACAAGTGGTTGGTTATTATTATTCCCTTATGGAAAAAAGTCTACAATTGGAAACCTTTTCAATATGAGTTAAAGGAAGTATTAGTCTTAATTTCAGGTGTTCGTAATATCAGATGACGTACTCTTGATAGAGATTAGACCAATCATTTATTCAATGGCTGGTGTCCTTGAGATCAAGGGCAGGAACGTAGAATGTTTTGCTCATTACGAAAACACGCCTACACAAATACATTGCCACCTTTATCGCCGAAAAAATTAAAATTTTATGATGAAAAATTGTGATATTTTTCTTATTTCTGCTCATAATATAGATTGTCGGTACTCGTAAGAACCGCCTCGATGAGGCGGTTCTAACGCGTACCCACAATCTATATTTTAGAGCAGAAATAAGAAAAATAAGGATTACCCCTGCAAACCCAAGTTTTACTATATAAAAGTGGGGTTCAAGGGGGTCAAACTCATATAGGCGTATTTTCGTTATGTATTTGTTTGTTTGATTTGAGGTTTAACGTCCCCGTCAACAGTGTAAAGGTCATTTTGGAGACGTTGCTTCCAATTTTGTGGTACTTTTACCCGACATTGAGATGAAATGACATCTCAAGCCCTGTCGCCCAATGAAACCAATAGGGTTTATTAGCATGGACGGTCCGCCTCGCACCGCGGTTCCTGGGCAGGCTTAGATCCTCTAAGCGGTTTACCAGTACTAGTGTGCGGGCCGGATTCAGCTCTGCGTGGAAGCATCATGCAGCCCATATATGTCTTCAAGCCCCTATGGCCGGGTGCCGTTTCGTGATGTGTAAAGGTGAAGCATGTTTCGGCGGCGAAAGATCTTACCATGCTTGTGTCTTAAGATATCTGATAAGCCATGTAATGAGAAATAGAGAATCTAACACTCGTGGTCATTTCATATGATATTTATGAAACGAGCCTTTGGCGAGTTTCATAAATTTCATATGAAATGACCACGAGTGTAAGATTCTGTTTATCATATGACCACTTTAAATTGGATTTTATCGCCTTTAAATTTGACACATTTTCCACAATAAACTACATGGTTGACATGGACGTCGTCATGACGTTACTTAATCCCGCCAAAGTGTTATTCACATGTGGTCATACGATTTTTATTAAACGACGTTATCCACGGCTTAACAACGCATCATATGATAAAACTATTTTATAGCATTTGCAAACAACAAAGGCACAGATCAGCCTGAGCCTGCGTATCCGGATTCACACAGGCTGATCAGCACCGTTTTGTCAGCTTGGATTATAAGAATCTTATATAGGGGTGAGGGGTGGATAGAAAAATCTGTCCCAAGGGTCACTGGAGGGACGGATTTTTCTTTCCACCCCTCACACCCATATTGGATTCTTTTTCTTGCATACCTCCAATTTCTAAGCGCGGAATTTCCATGCTGCAGTCACTTCGGTTACCAACGTCCGTCATATTGTGTTGACACTGCAGGAATGTAAAGTGCCGTCACGGATCTTGCATGACGTCAGCCTTAATGACGGCGCACACAAGGTCGTAATCAACCAGTGCATTTATCAAACACGCGATTATATTCGATTTGGGGTCGAGCACCAGGGTCAGAATATAAATTTCTATCCCAGGGTAAAATCGCGGATTTCCTTGTCTGGTGTGCAAGAAAGTACATTCTTGCACACCAGACAAGGAAATCCGTGATTTTACCCTGAGATAGAAATTTATGTTCTGACCCTGGTGTTCCGACCCCAAATCGAATATAATCGCGTGTTTGACAAATGCACTGGTTGATTACAACCTCATGCGCGGCGTCGTCATGCGTGACGTCACTAAACATTACTGTTGTATCATCACAAAATGGCGGACGTCGGTAACCGAAGTGACAGCAGCATTAAAAATTCGCAATAGAAATGGAAGGTATGCAAGAAAAAGAATCCAATATGGGTGTGAGGGGTGGATAGAAAATCCGTCCCTCGGGATCACTGTCCGGCATCACTCGGCAAGCCTCGTGATACCGGACAGTGTCCCTCGGGACGGATTTTTCAATCCACCCCTCACACCCATATTGGATTCTAATATTCTTGCACACCAGACAAGGAAATCCGTGATTTTACCCTGGGATAGAAATTTATGTTCTGGCCCTGGTGTTTCGACCCAATATCGAATATTCCCGCGTGTTTGATAAATGTACTGGTTGAATACGACTTCGTATGCGCCGCCGTTAAGGTTGACGTCATGCACGTTACCTGACGTCACTAAACATTCCTGTAGTGTCATCACAATATGGCGGACGTTGGTAACCGAAGTGACTGCAGCATTAAAAATCCGCGCTAAAAATGAAAGGTATGCAAGAAAAAGAATCGTATATGGGTGTGAGGGGTGGATAGAAAAATCCGTCCCTCAGGATCACTGTCCGTCATCACTCGGCAAGCCTCGTGATGCCGGACAGTGACCCTCGGGACGGATTTTTCCATCCACCCCTCACACCCATATAAGATTCTTATAATACCTCTAGTTTCTATATCTAAAGACTCTTGCTAGTCTGTGCAGCTGAGCAGCTTGGTTTGGGTCTTACCTGGTAGACAGATTATATCGTGACGGGGCTCAGATTAACCCTTTTTGTACCAAATGGAATCATCCCCCTATATATATAGCAGGAGTCCATTTCAAATTTTAGGGGTGTCATGTGTTTTCTTCAAAGCCTATTTGGAAACTGGATGGACGTTTAACAAACAGTGTAGGCCCTGATCAGACGCCGTGATCTGGTCATGCACTGTTTGTCAGGGTACCCGTGTTGGGGTTTCTGGTACTAAATGAGTTAAGTCCCAAGCATGATAAGACCTGTAAGCTGACAAGATAGCTCGCCTACTCGTGCCGTATCTTTAAAACTTTTCTAATAATAGAGAAACTTGAAAACATCGGCCTTCGCCCATCGGGGCTTGAAGAAATAGATTTGCTGCAGGATTTTTCCACGCAGAGCTGAAACCGACACCACACGCGTACTGGTAAACCGCTTAGAGGATCCAAGCCTGCCCAGGCAAAGCGGTGCGAGTCGGACCGTCCATACTTATAAACCCTATTGGTTTCATTGGGCGACAGGTCTTGAGATGTCAATTCATCTCAATGTCGTGTAAAAGTCCCACAAAATCGGAAGCAGCGTATCCGTAATGACCTATACAGTGTTGACGGGGACGTTAAACTTCAAATCAAAGAAACAAACTTGCAAGCCTGTGTATATGGGCAGTCAGTTTGTGTTTAACCTCGTCAGACATCCCGGAAGACAGATTATATCGTGACGGGGTTCCGTGTATTAAAAGGAATTTTGTAAGTCGCAAGCATGATAAGACCTGTCAGCTGACAGGATAGCTCGCCTACTCGTGCCTTATCTTTATTTATTTTTTGTTTGTTTGATAATAGATGCACTTGAAAACATTTTAGAAGATATGATTCCTAGATATGCAGTCGAACTTCAATGGCTCGAACACCTTTCGGTCCATGGAAAATAGTTCGAGAGAGAGCTAGTTCGAACCGCTGAAGGTTAATAATAAAGCTAGGTAAGGGGGCATTATAGGGATTAATAAAGGCTTTTTATTCCACTCGATCTTCAATGCCAGTTATGTCTAGTTACTCATTAGAATCGCCGCCTCATCGAGGCGATTCTCGATTCTAATAAGTACATATGGCATGCCTTTTCAACCTGAAATAAAGAACAAATGCACCAAAATTATATCTAAAATATGTGTTATTCTTGGCCCTTAGCATCAACATCTGGATAACAAATCCTTGAAATTAAGACCCTCTAAACCCCACTTAATATAGAGAAAACTGGAGTTTACGGGGTATACATTATTTTTGTTATTTCTGCTCCAAGACATAGGTTGTGGGTACTCGTTAAAACCGCCTCATTGAGGCGGTTCAAACGAGCACCCACAACCTACGTTTGCAGAATAAATAAGACAAATATCAAGGATTTTCATCGGAAAAATAGCCATTTTGGTGATATGAAAAATGCACTATGTCGCACGGGTGTGCTATCGTCATGAAGTTCGTGTTCGCATAGTTATGGCAAATAAGGTGTCAGTGTTAGAGTGAACTGACTTTGGTGTCTCTGATGGGAGCTGTGAGTTGATTGTTTCGATTCCTGATCATTGCCTTTACTTCTATTTGAGCCCCGCCAAGCGAATTTGTGTCTTCGAGCATTCCGGCATGACAAATTTTAACTGCGCATGCCCAGCTATTCAGAGGGACCAGGGATATGGCTTTCTGTCTGAAGGTTCCTCTTGATTCACTGCTTGTATGAACGAGCAGCGAAGGTTCTGGCGAGATTGCGCGGATGCGCAGGCTCGCCTGAATCTTCGCTGCTCGCATAGGCGATAAGTACCAAAATCACTTGACGGGGCCCATTTAGTGTGAATAACACAAAGTGACTATGCACATTATGCATGCGATAGTAACCTGAGGGTTATACCTAGAGTTTGGACAGCAGAAGGGCCAAGAAATAATCCGAGTCGTAGCAATCCTTGCCTAGGCCCGAAGGCTGTCCTTAAATTTACGTTCGAAAGTTGTATTTAGTACACAGATCCTTTCCCGCGCATAAAAAAGCGACGTCGTATGTTCGTGGCTGACGTTTGTACCCCAACCCATCCCCGCGCCTAATGACGGCATTCAACCCAAGTCTTCCTAGTATCTCTAGCCAACATTTTCCTTTCATTGTCGGGTAGTCGTTAGAATCGCTTCAATGGGCGGTACTAATGAACATAACCAAATATTTTTGAAGCAGAAATGAGAAAGCTCCACAAATTTCATCTGAAAAGGGCATTTCATAGCACCATCAAATATAATATAAAGTATTACCCAATCTACTATATAAAGTGTTGTGATGTATTTTTGGGCAATAGCCCTTAAGTATTAAAGAGTGATTTTGGCACTACTTTTTGCATAAATGCATACGACCTAATCACCACCAAGAGACACATTGAGAAAATATAGCGCAATATTCGAAATAGTTTCAAAAGTTCCTCATTATTTTAAACAGCCGATGGAAATAAATATTATAACTTGAATGTTTTATCCATAACGTTTACCGTGACAGGGATTCACAGAGTGTTTCTCTGTGTAAAAACGCGAATGAAAACAATGTAGACTAATACGGCATTCAGCGTCTTTTTATAGATCAGGGCCCAGGATTACAATGCGTACTTAAATTTTAAGTACCTACTTAAACTAAGTATTTACTTAACTGTCGTATAAAGTGAAATTCAAAGAATTTCTTTCGTTTAAGTCGATACTTAACAAAAGAAAATACTTAAATATTTAAGGTAACCCAGGTAGGTACCTTAACTTTTAAGACTTGGCCTTGACACATGAATGTATATATCAACAACGCCAAACATAAGAGCTTTTATTTGCTCGAAATCACCAGTCGTGCTCGGTAGCTCAGACGGTAGAGTGTTTGCATTATATGCAAGAGGCCCTGGGTTCGGGTCCCGGTCGAGCCACTTTTTTCCTCCCTGCGGCGCAAGTCGACTTGGCGATGAGGTATTATACTACTGGGGTGTATTTCTCCCTTGGTGTGTCAAAGTTTTCGACGAACAGAACTGTATACATAATACTGTATAATACTGGTGACAGGACAACAATTTATTGTTTTATGTAGGAAGGTTCTTACAAGCGAAAGGGGGTCTTAAACTACTTGGTTGTTTTTGTCAGGGCAGGTGTGTGTATGTTTGATTGATTGATTTTATGTTTAACGTCCCCGTCAACTCTATACAGGTCATTTTGGAGACGTTGGTCCTATGCTGTGGGTCTTTTACCCGACATTGAGATGAAATGACATCTCAAGCCATGTCGACCAATGAAACCAATAGGGCTTATAAGCATGGACAGTCCGACTCGCTTCGCTTTTCCTAGGCAGGCTTAGATCCTCTAGGTGGGTAACCAGTACTCATGTGCGGTTGGTTGTGCGTGGAAGCGTCATGCAGCCCATTTATTTCTTCAAGCCCCGGGGGCCGAAAGGTGTGTGTGTGTGTGGGGGGGGGGGGTGCTGGCGCATATCACTTTTGCCTGTTATTTAAAAACTGATCCTGTGGCACATCGGGTTCATGTTTCTACGCTTATGCTACATGTACTTTTACGCATACAATGTTCACAACGCTCATATGCCGTCTTTATATTCAGTGTCATGAAATATAATGACGCCACTTGCATTTAAAAAATGACTTTTATTTTTCTGCTGTTCATGAAAGCATGAACGAACAGGGTCGCCTGCAAAGTAAATGAACTCCGAAGGGGTTCATGAACATCGAAAAAAAATATTTCTTATATTTACATTCTTTTTTTCCTTACCGCTGGGCGAAATAAAATGCTTATAAGGCAAACTGTTAAAGCTGAAAAACATTTACACGCTGTTTTTTCTACAAAGAGCGGAACTGCATTGTCGTCGTCAACGCCCAATGAGATCATAGAGAACCATTGTTTAGACTGGCGTCACTTGACGTCATTGAAAATCATGTGACTCGATGTGTTCATGGAAGTATGAACAGCATTGTTTTCTATAGGTTTACATTAGGGTTTACACTTGAAATGTAAATATTATCTATTGTGGCGTGAACAATTGTAACGTATGTCAACGATGTACATTTGCTGGGCAAATGGTCATGGTAAAGGCAATAAAATCCAATTTAAAATCCAATTCAAAGGCCTGTTTCTTGACTTTCATATGAAAGGACCATTTGTGTAAGATTCTCGATATCAAAATTTATGAAATACAAAGAAGTCGGCTTGTGCTGGTTGGGTGAGGCAAGGTGACGTGTATCTTGGGTCAATGGAGCGTCCAACTGATATTGGCCACAACCAATCATATGCTTCTTCTCCCTGCCTTGCAATGCTCATTAAAAATACGTTTGCGGCATACCACCTCCCTTGTAAGCTCGTGCATGTGAGTGATTGAGTGTGCTTGTGAGGTGAGTGAGTGAGCGCTTTATGTCTCACCAACTGTAAGGTTATACGCAGATAAGGACCTCACTCATAAAAAGACGGGGAAATCCAAGATGGAATGTACAGTGATTTTATATCCCATTTTTTCCTCCGACGTGAGCTACGGGTTTCTCCGTGTTTGTCTGCACGATGTTTGATTTAGTCCTTAATGACTATATCAACTACATACATGTATAATAATGACATCCGAAAACAATATTGTAGCTGGGGTTAAGTGTGAGGTAGTTTCTGCGGGAGTCTTCCCTGTTCTTCACCATAGCGCAGAATAAATTTATTTTCTTAATTATCGACTGTACCAGATTGTTTTGAATATTATGCAATACGCCTAACGGTATGAAAAGGGTTGAAATGGGCATACTCCATAAAATCGATTCCGCCCGCCCCTCGGGGCTTGAAGAAACAGATTTGGCTGCATGGTGCTTCCATGCAGAGCTGAAACTGACCATACTGGCACGAGTACTGGTAAACAGCTTAAAAGGACTAAAGCCTGCCGAGGCAAAGTGATGTGAGTCAGACCATCCGCTGCATATAAGCCTTTTGGTTTCATTGGGCGAGAGGGCTTGAAATACGTTTAATAGTGTATAAAACAGTTTTCATGGTTTATGTAGTGAAATGGAAACTAAACCATCATATTTTCTATTTGTCCAGATTTTTGACAGATCGCGGGAAATTGTGGGCCGCCTACATCAATGGAATTGAAACTTACGTGCTAATCTACGTGAAAATTTCCGTAAAAATTACGACTTCATCCGAAGTGAAGTGTCGGGTAAAAGTCAGTGTCGGGTAAAAGTCCCACAAAATTGAAAGCAACGTCTGTAAAATGACCTACATAGTGTTGACGGACACGTTAAACCTCAGTTCAAAAATTACTCCATAAAAACGAGTTTTGCATATCCAAATGTGGTATGATTTCTTGTTTCTAAAGGGACCCCGTAGAAACAGCGTTTTGAATATGTCGTGGTGCTACTTTGTGACCAATGTTTGTCCGCACAAATCGAGATCGAGTGTGATCCTTCAATGAAATACGTTTAATAGTGTATAAAACAGTTTTCATGGTTTATGTAGTGAAATGGAAACTAAACCATCATATTTTCTATTGTCGCCATTCAATCAAGCAGAAGTGATTTTTGACAGATCGCGGGAAATTGTGGGCCGCCTACATCAATGGAATTGAAACTTACGTGCTAATCTACGTGAAAATTTCCGTCTAAATTACGACTTCATCCGAAGTGAAATACTTAGCTAAGCAAATGAAATAGGCGGCTTTCGAATGCACTTTTTAAGGAAATACTTTACTAAGATAAGAAATAAGTCGACCTTAACTTCAGTAACGATTGTAATCCTGGGCCCAGTACAATTAGCCCATTTTACAGCTCATTTTGTACCGGAAATCCCAAAACTGGCAACTGGCAAACAGCGCAGCTCTAGCCCAGAGTCTCATTAGGGCATACCTTCACTGCATGTTTGCTAAAGGTTCAGCATTTTCCAGATAAATTTTAAAGAAGCCACAACCAGACATCCCTAAATTTTGAAATGGACTCGTTTCATACTGTTATAAGGTTGATATTCCATTCAGTACAAAAAGTATGCAGTGCGGGTCGATTATGTAATTCTTTGTGTCATTAACCCATATATGGCAATTGATATCTCCCAGTGTTAAGAAGTTTGGAGTGGTCCATGTCCAATTGTAAGGGAGCCAGGTTTACTTCCTGTCTACTGCTATTAAAACGCATGTAATTAAATATTGTGATAAAGTCTTTGAAAGATCAGGAAGAAATCTGTTTTGGTCTATAAAAAATTCGAACGAGGTTTTAAATAAATTGAAATCTAGACAGTTTCGTGCTTCTAGTCTGTCTACCTACGATTTTTCCACTCTTTATACTACACTTCCTCATAATCTTATAATAGAAAAGCTTAATGATTTAATTGAATGGGCTTTTCACAGAGAAGATTCTCTATATCTTGCATGTAATGTCAGAAATGCATTTTTCACTTCTAAAGAGCATAAGAATTATACACTTTGGTCATGTCAGAAAGTGTGTGATGCCCTCACCTTTCTACTTGACAATATTTATATTAGATTCGGTACTAAGTTATTTAGACAAATTGTGGGTATTCCGATGGGTACTAATTGCGCACCTCTTGTGGCTGATCTGTTCTTGTATTGTTATGAAAGAGACTTCATTTTGTCGCTTTCCATTGATAACCAATCTGAAATTATTGAAGCTTTTAGCTCTACTTCTAGATATTTAGATGATTTATTAAATATTGATAATACCTATTTTGATGGTTTGATCAGTCAGATTTACCCCCTAGAACTTCAGTTAAATAAAGCAAATTCTTCTGATACCGAGGCCCCGTTTTTGGATTTACATCTATCTATTGTAGATGGATTTGTTTCGTGCAAAATTTATGATAAACGCGATGACTTTGATTTTGAGATTGTAAATTTTCCTTTTTTGGATGGTGATGTTCCTCGTGCGCCATCCTATGTCGTTTATATTTCGCAATTAATTCGATTTGCTAGAGTGTGTAGTCATGTAACTGACTTCAACACTCGTAATAAATTATTAACGGCTAAACTCCTTAATCAGGGTTATTGGTACCATAAACTACGCAAAGCCTTTTCAAAATTTTATAGACGCCATTCTGATTTAATTTCAAAATTCAATATTGGACTTAAATCTCTTCTGCAACAAGGTCTATCGGAACCCGAATTTTATGGTGACTTAGTATATAAATTCAGAAAAATATATAACCGAAATGACTTCAGCACCCAATTTCGTAAAATCATTCTTCGATATAAAAAGATTGGGTACAACATGGATATTATACGACAGACTGCATGCATGGTAGTTAACCCAATCACGGTTGGCAACTTTGCTTCCCTCTTTAATTGCACGCCGGTTGGTCAGGCCTCAGATTCTATGACGGCTCCAACGTAAAGGCTTATTGAAAATTAAAGAGATAATGTTGGTTGGTGCCTGATGCTCTGTCTCTGGTCGGGCTCATCGGAGTCTAACTGTTGGTTTTCTTTTGCTCCAGCATTTCAGTGGTTTCTTGCTGTCGAGTCCTCACCGTTGTCTCACCTCTGTGGTTCTTTGATTTCTGTGTTCACGGAGATGTTGCACTGATGAGTTAGGAGGCCTTCATGCGGACTGAACAAATTATTTGTCTAAATCGCGACGGAAGTAAGGGCGAGGATTGTGGCCACGTAAAATCGATTTAAGCCCCCCAGTGGAAATCTTCCACTGACCGTTCCAAGGCGGCTCTTCTGTGGCGATTTATTTATGTTGTTGTTTGTTACTTACTGTGTGTGTCGCTTGTGTCTTTTTATTTTTGGATGGCCATTTGGCCATTTTGTGGGAAAGTAACTGTCCATATGGCCTTCCTTTGTTTAGGTTTCCATTATGGTCTGGTCGCTTAATGTTTGTATTTCTTTCCCTTTGGTGTCTTTTATGGATGGAGTAAGTTAATTGCATCAATTCCTGATCTTTGTTTTACTTCTACTTTGTATTGTTAGCAGAAAATTTTGCAAAAAAATTGTACTTTCAGCAAACAGTTTAGACACAAATGAGACACCAGGTGTTGCGGCGTCTGATCTTGGTCTGCAATGTTTGCAAATGTCCCCACAAAAGGCTATTAGGCATACATGGGTTATTGGGGTGTTTATATCAATAACGAAGTAGGAAGTCATTTTGTTTTCAAAGACTTAATGGTTAAGTGTTAGCCCCCTAGGCATGTGAACGGCCTCGGTTGCTCAGTCGGATGCGGGACTGAGTTATGACACTTTTCCTGGACAGGCTTAAACTGCCTCGTTATCGATATAGCGGCTTTTTGTGGGGACATCGGATTTGAGATCGAGAGGTTGCCGGTTCGATCCCCCAAGCGTCAAGTGTTGTTTCCTTGAGCAAGAAACTATATCCACATTGCTTAGTACTGGTTTAAACTCAGGAAGAGGAAGACAAAAAGAAGGCCACATGGAAGATTAGTAATTGTTCTAAATGTGTTACCCTCTATAAATAAAGTCGATTATTATACGAAAGCCGTTAACCAGTACAGTGCGCATTCTTTCGCCAGAGACTGACAACTGCCCATCTTGAATCAGCGGAAGGGAAATAATGACTGTATGAAATACTTCATGATCAATCTCCGCGAAAGAATGTTGCCGACCCCGGCAGGTATCGAACCAGCGTCTTCCTGATCACCAGTCAGACGCGCATCCAACTGAGCTACCGAGGCCGGCTGTAAGTTTCTGGTGAAATAATGTGCACTGTACTGGTTTAACGTTTACGTACGTGTAGGAGAATTGTGGCTAGGTAAACTGACCAGCTAAAAATGACCTAAAAGTGTTGACTTGGTCGTTACACACCCATATAAATTTATTCAGCTTATAGCTTCAAACAGCTATGTTGATTAGATTTTATTCAAAAATATATTCTTCATGAGTTTGATTTAAAATAACAACCAGCCGCTAAAATTGCCTAACCCTAGCCATTGATCACAAGCTATTACCCCATTAGCAATCTCTGTGCTTTGATTGACTATAGGACGAGTTTAAACCAGTTTGAATTATATCACTGTCCAATACTGTTTCCTACTACAGGGCTGTTCTATTGGACGGTCAGTTGTCTATATCATATGAGCCCCGCCAAGCGAATTTGTGTCTTCGAGCATTCCGTCATAATAAATTTTAACTGCGCATGCCCAACCATTCAGATGGGCCAGGGATATGGCTTTCTGTCTGAAGGTTCCTCTTGATTCACTGCTTGTATGAGCGAGCAGCGAAGGTTCTGGCGAGACTGCGCGGATGCGCAGGCTCGCCTGAATCTTCGCTGCTCGCATAGGCGATAAGCACAAAATCGCTCGACGGGGCCCATAATTATATGCATTTTTTTCATCCATCTTTGAACCTTGGTTTATCCAAAACAGTGTTGTAAAGAACCAAATGCAGACATGGTTAATGTGAAGTGTTAACAAACTTTTAAAGACACAATAATGATTGTTCGTTTGATTTGAGGTTTAACGTCCCCGTCAACACTGTAAAGGTCATTTTGGAGACGTTGCTTCCAATTTTGTGGTACTTTTACCCAACATTGGGATGACATGACACCTCAAGCTCTGTCGCCCAATGAAACCAATAGGGTTTATAAGCATTGACGGACCGCCTCGCACCGCTTTGCCTGGGCAGGCTTAGATCCTCTAAGCGGTTTACTAGTACTCGTGTGCGGGTCGGTTTCAGCTCTGCATGGAAGCATCATGCAGCCGATCTATTTCTTCAAGCCCCGATGGGCGGGGACCTTCACAATAATGGTTGAAAAGTGTTGTTTTTACTGGATCTGAAAGTATCAAATCTCTTTAAAAAACTGTTCATTGATCTCTTACAGCAATTACAGTGTGTATATGTGTGTGTGGCGTGTGTGTGTGTGTGTGTGTGTGTGTGTGTGTGTGTGTGAATTCGGGTTTAACGTCGCTTTCAACATTTTTTCAGTCATATCACGACGGTGTCTGGTTGTGACAGGGAGCTCAATGCTGACTTTTATAGTGCTGCCTCACTAAAGTTTCATGTCCCAGGCACATTACATGATACCACACCCAGTCACATTATCCTGACACTGGGTCGACCAGTCCTAGCTCTACCCCGTAAATCTGAGTGCCAAGCGAGGAGCAGCTAGTACCATTCTTAACGACTTTGGTATGTCGCGGCCCGGGATCGAACCCGTGACCTCCCGTTCACCGGAGCGGACACTCTACCAACTGAGCTATCGGGGCCGGTACAGCAATTACAGTGAAATTCCGCTATTAAGACCACCAAAAATTAAGAGCAATTCTGCTTTTTAAAGCCTATTTAGGAGGGTTGCAGTTATTCTTTATCCATGTTTTCTGCATACAGTGTCCTCTGGTCAGAGAGACCACCTTTGGGACGGTTCAAAAGTGGTCTTAAAGACCACGTTTAAACAGTCCCAACGTGGTCTTAATATAGGAATTTTACTATATTTCATGACAGCTTGGAGAATAGTCAAAGCTATTGCCCCTCGGTACTGTGGACGCCCTGAAACACTATTGCCCACGGCCTTCGGCCTCTACCATTAGTACATCTCGGGGCAATAGTTTTGACTATACCTCAAAATGCCATGAAATAAGTGTACAATCTTTCAATTGTGTTGACTCCACAACGAAAACGCGCATATATGATTCTGACCCCCTTGAACCCCACTTTAATACAGTAAAACTGGGGTTTAAAGGGGTAAACATTATTTTTTTCTTATTTCTGCTCCAAAATATAGATTGTGGGTTCTAGATTCTCATCTTTAAAGCATGAAAATGGTGTCAAAACGTGCCCATGCGTGCCAAACAACCTGGTATACAATGGGAGTTGTTTCTGTCAAATTGTTTCGGAGACATAGGGGCAAAAACATATGGAAAATTGACATTTCAAGGGCCATAACTCGAAACACAAAGAACGAAGACAACTCCCATTTTAGAAAGTGCCGAAATAAAGGACACTTCTTTACATTGAGCTCTTTGGGAAAAACGAATAAAACGCCGCGGTACGGCATCGAGGGCGATAAAGTGACCAAAACGAGAATCTAGCACCCACCACAGGCCAACAACGAAATTTTCTAAGCCAATTTTCTTGGCCTCTATTGAACGCGGCGATCTGAAATTTGCCCCGAGGGTGTATAATATTTAGACCGACTACCGGTGAAAAACAAACGCTATTGTTGTCACCCTGTAGGCTGTACCACTGCGTTTTATTCGTTTTTTCCCATAAACCTCAATGTAAACTAGAAATTGTGTTTGTGAAACACTATGCCCCAAACCATATGCTTGTCCCTAAATCGGACAGTAAACAGTACCTCATGATCATTTGCATTAAAAATTAACCTGTCAGATATAAACAGATTTTAAACTATTCAGGCCATCTATGCCTTAGTAGCAAAAAGACTGCCAAATATCATGAGCCTAGCTCAAGTGGTTCTCAAGTTATTTTGTTCATAAGGTTTCCCTATAGCCAAAATGTATAAGTCCAAAAAGGGGCATAACTCCATTAAATATTTTCAGAATTTCGTCAAAAGTTAATCAGGTCATCTACACATTAGACCCAAACTGTATACTAAATATCATGAGCCTAACTCAAGCGGTTCTCCGGATATTTTGTTCACAAGGTTTCCCTATAGCCACAATGCATAAGTCCAAAAAGGGCATAACTCTGTTAAATATTTCCGGAATTTCGTCAAAAATTAATCAGGTCATCTACACATTAGACCCAAACTGTATGCCAAATATAATGAGCCTAGCTCAAGCGGTTCTCCAGATATTTTGTTCACAAGGTTTTCCTATAGCCACAATGCATAAGTCAAACAAGCGGTTCTTCAATTATTTTGTTCACAAGGTTTCCCTATTGCCACAATGCATATGTCCAAAAAGGGGCATAACTCCATTAAATATTTCCGGAATTTCGTCAAAAGTTAATCAGGTCATCTACACATTAGACCCAAACTGTATGCCAAATATCATGAGCCTAGCTCAAGCGGTTCTCCAGATATTTTGTTCACAAGGTTTCCCTATAGCCACAATGCATTAGTCCAAAAAGTGGCACAAGTCCGACACAAGTCCGACGGAAAAAAAAAAATACGGGTCCGCTTATTTTTCATGCTCATGCCATATATGAAATTTCAAGATCCTAGCTCAAGCCATTCTGTAGTTTACCTAGGTACTTAAAGCGTAACGGACGGACGGACGGACAGGGCAGAAGCAATATGCCCCTCCAACTTCTTCGAAGTTGGGGGCATAAAAATAGCCATTTATTTCGGCACTTTCTAGTGCCCTAGTGTTCGGGAGTTTTTGCACGATGGCAGGAGACACAAATGCCTGTTGAAAGCGACATACTGCACCTCTTCAACTCATTTCGTCTTACCGAGAAATAAATCGCGATACAAACAATCGAGTTATATGGTAAAGTAGAAGTGGAGGCAATGATCAGGAATCGATACAATTAACCCACAGCTCCCATCAGAGACACCAATAGGCTCCTTATTCCTATCCAAAACGCACACAAACTATCTATTGGAGGCTTTTCTTACAAGTATAACAATCAGCCGTTGTAGTTTTGTTTTTGTGGGCCCTTTTAAGATCATTTCACTTCTATATTTCGAACCGATCGTTTAATCAGATGACGGCGAAAACCGAGTACCTGGAAAACATCATCTGAACCCCACCCCCGTTGCAGACTTGGCGTCCCACATATGGCCCGAGCGAGGCTTTAACCCACAGCGGTGAGAGGCTAAGGATTAAAAGACATCATTCTTATCCATAAGGTCACGGAGGCCCGTTCACACAGCCCATTGTATCCAGTCAAACACTAACCCGTTTTATACTGGTGGAATATTCCATTGTCCCTTTGTTATATAAGGGAAGTCAAGTCTATTTGTTTCATTGTCATTACGCAAACACGCCTGTACAAATACATTGCCAACTTTATCGCCGAAAAAATGAAAATTTTAAGATGAAAAATTGTGATATTTTTCAGAAATAAGAAAAATAAGGTATACCCTTGTAAACCCCAGTTTTACTACATAAAAGTGGGGTTCAAGGGGGGTCAAATTATATAGGCGTGTTTTCGTGATGTATTGTTATTTTTGACGGAATAAAATCGTGTTAGTCCCGAATCAGACAACTCAATATGCGATGTCTGATCTAGGTCTGCACTGTTTTCCTATCTCATTTTTGCGGTGTCCCAGGTAGGAATGGGTTAAAGTAACCAAAAGTGAAAAGAACACTCTAATGTAGGGAAAAATTTATTTATTTGAGAAATTCTGAAAAGTACAGGTACAGTAAATCTTCGATGGCTCGAACACCGATGACTCGTTTACCATGGATGTGTCGAACCCATTATTGAGCCCCTAGCTACATAAGAACTAGTGGGGGATAATTAAGGAGATTTTAGTCTTTTATCTTACAAATGTTTGAGGCGATTCTAATGAGTACACACAGCATACATATTCATTATGGAACACCGAAAAGATGTCTAAAAGTATCTCGTTATGCCTCCTGGCAGTAACCCTCAGTGGCTCGAAATCCTCCGTCTCGAACAAATTTTCGAGGTCCCAAAGGTGTTCGAGCTATTGAAGTTCGACTGTAAATTATCCAGCAGTTATATTTGTCAGTTGTAACCATGTAGGGTAAGGATGTGGGGACTTCTCGACCAATCCCTTTGCTTGTTGTGCAATGAAATTTTATTAAACTAGAGACCGTTTATAAGTGTGTACATTATTTTCCTAATATTTGCCGAAAACAGAGTGTGGATACTGACGCGGTTCTAGCGAGCATCCATAATATATTTTCGGAGCAAATTAAGACAAAGATCATAAATAGCCACATAAAAAGTAGAAGTAAAACAAAGATCAGGTATAGATACAATTAACTTACACCACCTATCAAAGACAACAAAGGGAAAGAAACACAAACATAAGCGACCAGACTATAATGGAAACCTAAACAAAGGATGGCCATAAGGACAGTTAGTTTCCCACAAAATGGCCAAATGGCCATCCAAAATAAAAAGACACAAATGATACACACAGTAAGTAGTAACAAACAACAACATAAATAAACAGCCACAGAAGTACCGCCTTTGAACGGTCAGTGGTAAGAATTCCACTGAGGGGCTTAAATCGATTTTAAATGGCCATAACCCTCGCCCTTATCTCTGTCGCGGTATACACTAATTTTGTTTAGTCCGCATGAAGGCTTCCTAACTCCTCAGTGTAACATCTCTGAGAACATACAAATAAAAAAACTACAGAGATGAAACAAGGTTGAGGACTCGAAAGCATACAACAACAGAATTGCTGGAGCAAAAGAAAACCATCAGTTAGACTCCGAGGGGCCCGACCAAAGACCATAAAAACTGCTTAGACTGCGGTTTGTGACGTTTCTTCAGAAGTCGTTTCTGCTGATGACTATATTGTGAAGAGGCATTCTTGATGCCAGATTCTAAACCATTATGAAGAATTTTTAACAAATACAGCAGCACAGGTGCTTCGCTTCGCAGAAATCTCTTAATAACATCTAACCTACACTTAGTTCTAGATCTGAAAACATAAACGCATCATTATCATGAGTTCATTACGAAAACACGCCTATACAAATACATTGCCTTTTTTTTCCAAAATATAGAAATTTTAAGATGAAATATTGTGATATTTTTTCTTATTTCTGCTCAAAACATGGATTGCGGGGACTCGATAGAACCGCCTCGACGAGGCGGTCTATCGAGTATCCACAATCTATGTTTTTGAGCAGAAATAAGAAAAATAATGAATACCCCCTAAAACCCCAGTTTTACTATATAAAAGTGGGGTATGAGGGGTCAAACTTATATAGGCGTGTTTTCTTGATGTTGTACCATTTGGGTATTTATCGTAATTGCCGTAGCTATGCGCTATGGGTTGGTCATCAGATGGTCTGCTCTACATCATTTGCCATATTTATCATCTGATTGGTTCATTTGATCATCTTTCCTGTGTGCTCTCTTAAACTCAGCTTACACTCAAAGGTCTGCATAATAATGTAACCTGACTAGGGCTGGCTAGTCGCAGCAGAAAAGATAATCGGTTAGCAGTCCTGTCATTATGATCGATAATCGATATGTAATCATGGAAGATTTGATCATCATTTTACCTGTCTGGCTTTCTGTCTGAGCATGACTCTTACCATATGTTGCACTTTACCATATGTATTTGAACAGACAGATCTGAGCAAACAGAAAAGACCCAGATGAGATGCCGCAGAATGCGGCCTCTGATCGGGGTCTGCACTATTTTCCACTCATTCAGCTGTTTCAGGCACGACTTTTGGTAGTAAATTGTACTAATCAAACAATCGATTACAAGCAAATCAGTAATGATACGGCCCCTGCCTATCGGGGCTTGAAGAAATAGATGGGCTGCATGATGCTTCCACGCAGAGCTGAAACCGACCCGCACGCGAGAACCGGTAAACCGTTAAGAGGATGTAAGCCTACCCAGGCAAAGCGGTGCGAGTCGGACCGTCCGTGCTTATTAACCCTATTGGTGTTATTGGGCGGCAGGGCTTGAGATGTCATTTCATTTCAAGGTCGGGTAAAAGTCCCACAAAATTGGAAGCAACGTCTCCGAAATGACATATACAGTGTTGACGAGGACGTTAAACCTCAAATCAAACAAAGGTAATGATAATTATTTTTGTGGAATTTGTCAATCGATTATATGCCTTAAACCTGACTAGTCAGCAACCCGTTAACATGTCCGTGTAATGAACACCTTATTGTCCGTAGAGATTACGAGAACACGCCTATACCAATACATTGTAACCTTTATCGCCCCCCCCCCCCCCAAAAAAAAAAAAAAAATGAAAATTTTAAGATGAAAAATTGTGATATTTTTCTTATTTCAGCTAAAAATATAGATTGTGGGTACTCGATAGAACCGCCTCATCGAGTACCCACACTCTATATGCTACAACAAAAATAAGAAAAATAAGGCTTACTCCTGTAAACCCCAGTTTTACTATATAAAAGTGGGGTTCGAGGGGGTCAGAATTATTTAGGCGTGTTTTCGTGATGTTAAAGTCTGTAGATTATGTTCCTTATTTTGATTTAAATATAGAATATGGGTGTTCGTTGGAACCGCCTCAGCACCAATAATCTGTTTCATCAGGAAAACACGCCTATACAATTTTGACCCCCTTGAACCCCCTTTTATAAAGTAAAACTGTGGTTTAAAGGGGAAAACCTTATTTTTCTTATTTCTGCTCTAAAATATAGATTGTGGGTATTTGTTAGAGCCGCCTCGATGCGGCGGTTCTAACGGGTACCCACAACCTATATTTCATTTATTCGGCGATAAAGATTACAATGTATTTGTATAGGCGTGTTCTCGTAATGCAAATTTCGATAAAAAAGTCATTTTTGGATGAAAGAATCGACACATGTGTTATTATCGTAATGGGGTTTGTTTATAATTAGGGGATAACTGTATTCAAAACCAGTGCTTCAGCTGAATTGCACGACCGGCCGGATGCTTTTAGCTTTATGAGTGTTACCATATATGGGTATGGCGGCCATTTTGGTCATGTGACCTGGACCTAAAACGGTTCCCCAAATAAATGCGCCTTATCGTAAGGAGCAAAAATATATCTTATACTTTAGTACTGTATTCTGAATCGTTTGCAGGATAAAATGCATTCTCACTTTTCCAATACAAAAGCATATGTGTCAAAGTTTGACCTAGGCACAAAGAAGGTCAAGGTCAACCCAGGGTCACCATTTTAGCAATTTATGATGAGCCTACGTCCCAGATGCTATTTATCAAGTTTCTTGGAAATCTGCCCAGTGGTTCTGGAGGAGACTATTTTTGAAGGGTTTTTACCATATATGGCTTGGCGGCCATTTTGGTCAAGTGACCTGGACCCAATGAGCAAATTTTGGTTTCCCCCATCCCATAGAGGCTCCATATGAAATTTGACTTCAAACGGCCCAACGGTTTCCGAGGAGAAGCAGTTTCGAAAATTTTCACATTTTTCGCCTCGGCGAGGCTATACTAAATGGAATGTAATATTTCGCAGTTTATTGGTTAGATCTCATTTATATCTATCAGTATGCCAAAAATTGTTAAAATATTCCAACAAAAGCATTTGTGTCAAAGTTTGACCTAGGCACAAAGAAGGTCAAGGTCAACCCAGGGTCACAATTTTAGCAATTTATGATGGGTCTACGTCCCAGATGCTTTTTATCAAGTTTCGTGGAAATCTGCCCAGTGGTTCTGGAGAAGACTATTTTTGAAGGGTTTTTACCATATATGGCTTGGCGGCCATTTTGGTCATGTGACCTGGACCCCATGAGCAAATTTTGGTTTCCCCCATCCCATAGAGGATCCATATCAAATTTGTCTTCAATCGGCCCAACGGTTTCCGAGGAGAAGCAGTTCGAAAATGTTCACATTTTCGCCTCGGCGAGGCTATACTAAATGGAATGTAATATTTCGCAAACTCATTGGTTAGATCTCATTGATATCTATCAGTATGCCAAAAATTGTTTAAATATCCCAAGCGGTTAAGTCACTATCACCAATTTTCACAAACGGGTTACGGACGGACGGACAGACAGACCATATATGGCTCGGCGGCCATTTTGGTCATGTGACCTGGACCCCATGAGCAAATTTTGGTTTCCCCCATCCCATAGAGGCTCCATATGAAATTTGACTTCAATCGGCCCAACGGTTTCCGAGGAGAAGCAGTTCGAAAATTTTCACATTTTTCGCCTCGGCGAGGCTATACTAAATGGAATGTAAAATTTCGCAAGTTCATTTGTTAGATCTCATTGATATCTATCAGTATCCCAAAAATTGTTTAAATATTCCAAGCGGTTAAGTCACTATCACCAATTTTCACAAACGGGTTACGGACGGACAGACAGACTGACAGAATGACAGACTGACAGAATGACAGAGTGATTTTAGGGCACTCTTAGAAATCAACCGACTTCAGTCGGTTGCTTTTTCTGCGGGTCGTGCAATTGTAATTTGGGGAGGTAAATCGGCGGTTTTACGGTCGGAAATTTCGTTTTACGGCGACGCGTCAGCGGAGCCGTAAAACGGAATTTGCGACCGTAAAACCGACGATTTACCTCCCCAAATGACAATTTTCTATACAACTATCACCAGTCTAATGCACTTATTCGGCAATTTTGTAAAAAAAAAATGCTTTTTGTACAAAACAGCAAGCGCTGCGAGATGCGTAAAACCAAATGCCAGCCAATGAAAAGCGACAGCCAATGAAATGGGCTGCATGATGCTTCCACGAAAATTTTGAACTTATCCAATCGGACATCGCGTTATATACACAGGTGCATTAGAATACAAAACAAAACTCTGCCTTGTTGTCATGACTACGAACTATAGTCTATAGTGAGACGTGACTGCACTTTTATTTTTGGACTAGTCCGTGTTATAGGTAAGTCGCCTTCAGTTGGGATTTTACATTGGAAGATATAGTTTTACTGAGATTCGTACTGCATCATACTAACCACATGGCCATGACTTCTATATATTGGCATTATCAAAAAACTTATTTATAATTTTAAAATCCTTTGAAAAAAGAAATCCGGAACCCGCTTCCCCTTAAACATGGAATAGTCTTGTCACGCTTGAACGTTGAACTCTCAAAGGTCGTTGATAAACTATAGTTCTGCACGTGACCTGTTTCTGTTCATGACGATGGTAATGCTTTTCTCCAGCCAGCTCGGAGTTTTTTACTTAGACGCTCCTTGACATCAGCATAAGCGGTTTCGTTCACAAGATTGTAGTTTTCTTCCGGCTCAAGTGAATGGTCATATAATTCAACACCAAAAACTTTTGTCCAATCTGGTTTATAATCTGGAGAATAATAGAATGTAACCCATTCGGTGTAACGAAATCCTTCTTGCGTTTTCAAAGTGTAACCCATAACATCGTGACCCTCCCATAGGCGCGGAAACTGGGAAAATGCAAGTTTCTTCCATTTAGCATAAGGATTGTGAATCAATGGCATAAGACTTGAACCCTCGTGGCAAACCTTAATACTTCTAGAATTTTCCGGGCAAATGTCAATTTTCGGAAGCCCTGCGGCCTCTGTCAAGGTTGGAAAAATATCGACAAACTCGACAAGCTTTTTGCTGACAATACCGTCATCTGTCAGATGTGGAATTCGTATTAATAACGGCGCGTGCACGGCGAGTTCAAAGTTTGTGTGCTTACACCACTGCGCATGCTCTCCTAGTTGCCAACCATGATCGCCTAGGAAGACGACAACCGTCTCACCAGCCAACCCTGATTTTTCAAGTTCATCCAAAACGCGCCCAACCTGAAAATCCATCCACGTTACGGAACTGTAGTAAGCTCGCCGAAGCTCCAGTACCTGCTTGTCCGGAAGTGACGTATTGAAATTTCCGGATGGCCTCAATCCTTGAATATCGCGAAAATTTCTCAGCTCAGGATACATTGACCACGCAATATCTGGCAAGTTGATTGGGGCGTATGCGTTCTGAGGTAATTTTATCTCACTCTCAGGGTAATACTTTAAAAAAGATGCGGGAAATACAAAAGGCAGATGCGGCCTGTGGAATCCTACAGCGAGGAAGAATGGGTGAAACCCAATACTAGATTTCCTGCGTAACCCATGTTTTCTGGACAGTGCTTGAAGTATGGAGACAGCTTGATTTGCTATCTGTTCGTCTACGAGTGGACTGTATTTCAGCTCACTGTCGGGAACAGCAATCCAGGAGGTCTGATTATTTTCCCATTTTGTCTTTCGTGCATGGAAAAACTTGTTGGACCAGGATATCGGATCGTTCTTATCCAGACCTTTATAGGGATGGAAAATTTTACCCACGCCAATAGATTCATATCCGTTGTCTTTAAAATACTGTGGAATAGTTGTAAAGTTACCGGTCACCTTCCTCCAGTACTGGGCGTTATACACATGCGTTGAGTCCGGTCGGCGACCGGTTAGAATGGATGTCCGTGACGGACCACATAAAGCTTGTTGAACGTAGGCTTGCTGAAAGACGACACTCCTCGCTGCAAGTTTATCCAAATTTGGTGTGTACATCTTCGGAGATAGAATGCCATCACTGTGAAATGAACCAAGCTGTGCTCGCAAATCATCGGCCATCAGAAAAAGCACATTTTTACGTTCGCCACAAAAGATAGTTGTGAGAAATAAACTGACTGTGAACCAGATATATTTTGCAGGTATTTTGAACATACCCATATCTAAGTTTCTCTGTACATGTGTTTAAATATAGCCTAAAACAACTTTCGGACACTGCATTCCCAATATATTATGTCTTAATCACCTTCCAAATCACGAACATATTGGCATTTATAATTCCGTGCACAAACAAACAATCCAGGTCTGTGTTCTTCGACATACAGTGAAATTCCGCTATTAAGACCACCTAAAATTAAGAGTAATTCTGCCTTAAAAAGCTTATTTAGTAGGTTGCTGTTATTCGTTGCTTGTGTTTTCTGCATACAGTGTCCTTTGGTCAGAGACCACCTTTGGGACTGTTCAAAAGTGGTCTTAAAGACCACTTTGAACAGTCCCAAAGATGGTCTTAATATTGGCATTTTACTGTACTTCCTGTAGAATTCGGGTCATAAAATACATGTATAAGTGTTTAGTTGCACATTATAAACGACAAGCGTGATAAGAGAAGAATGAAACATTCATACAGAAAGAAAATATTGTTCCTAAATACAAATATTGCTTTGACGAACTTTGTTTTTATTTGCTATTAGCCTTTTGCAACAGCATTTAGGTAATAGTTTACACATAATTATATATCAAAGCGACTTTTTGTATCTGAAATATAGTTTGGTGTCATTAGGAAAGCACGCCTATACAAATATTGCTTTGACGAACCTTGTTGTTATTTGCTATTAACCTTTTGCAACAGCATTTAGGTAATAGTCTATATATCAAAGCTCCTTTTTATATTTGAAATATAGTTTGGTGTAAATAGGAAAATACGCCTATACAAATACATTGTAAACTTTATCGCCGAAAAAAACACGAAAATTTTAAGATGAAACAAATGTTATATTTTTCTTATTTCTGCTCAAAATATAGATTGTGGGTACTTGTTAAAACCGCCTCATCGAGGGGGTTCTAACGAGTACCCATAATCTATATTTTAGTGCAGAAATAAGAAAAATAAGGTATACCCCTGTAAAACCAGTTTTACTATATAAAAGTGGGGTTCAAGATGGTAGCGCGAGCCGAAGATGCCGCCCCTCCAATGTGGCGGGAGTCGAGGTTGCCGCCCCCTCCACCCCCCCCCGCCCCCTTCAAACATGGGTAAGAGACCTAAAGATTAAAAATCTGCACTTTTAACCATTAGGCCACGTTATATCGATTATATTGCACGATTGTAGCCAAAACTAGAGATTGTAGCCAAAACTAAATCTTTGATTTTATAGGAGTCTTTTCGATGTCATTTTCAAAAGTAACTTTGAATGATTGCTGTGGCAACGCGTAACTCCAAATCGATGACGTCATCATATCAGCGGCAATATGGCCTAGTTCGTCACAGCACTTTACCATATTACCATTTCCGCCTATTGCCACGCCCAGTCTGTCATGTATCATTTCGATTTATGGTCGTCCTGTTGGCGTTACCATGGTGGTAGCACAGGCGTCGCTGTGAAAGGACTTGAATTCTATACATGTGAAAGAAATAAAATCGAGTTAATCACACATCACGACAAAAAGTACGCAGTTCAGGGGAGACAATTTTTTCAATAACTTTTGTCCCTCGCCCCACCCCCCTGTGCGCTCATATCGTTAGGGAAAGCATTTTCTTTCCTTTAAGGGGAATTGGAACATCTAGCACAATTTGCCGCCATTTTTCAAAGGGAGACAATTTTCGAGACTACCTGTTCACTTTTCTATAGGCTAAGTCCCACCGAAAAAGGGGTCTACTCTTCAAGGTAAGAATTTTATCCTCAGGAGCAAAATCGTTGATTCCTATTGACATGGGAGATAAAAATACTTTTGCAGGAGTTGCCTACCCTAAAGGTGTATTCATTCCCCTTGAGAGAGGACACACCTTTATTTCAGTGAGGTTCAGTTAACAGGAAAGCAAACCGGATGTCCCGAATGTTGTCCCCCTTTGTAAAAAATTACGGAAAGTATATACTGTGGACCTATTCTCCCCATAATGAACACCCACCCAGCTAAACTTGACTTTACGAAGAAAACAGCGCGTCTTATATGCATATACTGTGACTCTGATGCATGACAAATGTTTTATAAAAAGTAAGCTCTTGGAAGCAAGGACTTCAACAAAGAACTGAACAGGTTTTTGTTTTTCCGTGAACCAGACTAGCAAATTTTTGCCAATTCGGCCTCATCAGTGCCCCACAAATGCTTTCATAATTCCGAAATGCAATCAATGGCCCCAAAGAACTCGAAAATAAAACCCATACTATTATGTCTTTTTACAGCCGCTACATATTCCCTTAACCCTTGACCTGCTGAATATTTATATATGCCACACCCACAACTGATTATCAACCAATCAGTTTACTTGATGCAAATTATTACACCAAATTCATGAGCTGAACGACAAACAATGAAGATCCTGATCAGATGGCTTCTTCAGAAGCCATCTGATCTTGATCTTCATTGTTTGAAAGATAAGGCATATCCGGGGGTTAACACCAGGTGTAGGGAAGTTAAATGTACAAAAAGGTAGTGCTAATCCTTTGAGTGAGTGTGTTGCAGTTTTTCGTCCCACCAACAGCTAAGGTCATACGGAGACGGGACATCGGTTTAAAGACTCATCCGAAAGTCTGGAGAAGCCCGGACCAAGATTTATGAGGTGAGTGGCTTATCCATTACACAACGGAGTCTTCTCCACGTTCGTATAGCATATTCAAAAACAAAGTATTTTTATAGTAAATGTATGATAAAGTGCATTCTTTCATATCTCCATCCCGCTTAGAGGATCTTAGTCTGTCGAGGCAAGCGTTGCGGCTCGGTCCGCCCATGCTTATAAACCCTATTGGTTTCATTGGGCGACAGGGCTTGAGATGTCATTTCATCTCAATGTCGGGTAAAATTCTCACAAAATTGGTAGCGACGTCTCCAAAATGACCTATACTGTATTGATGGGGACGTTAAACCTCAAATCAAACAAACAAATAAACAAATGAAAACAACTCACATTTCTCTTATTTCTGATCTAAAGATACATTCTAGGTGCTCGTTAGAACCACCTCAGCTAGCGAGGCAGGGCATGCCTTCTGGGACCCCCGACAGTGTCCTTAGCTGTGCCTAACCATAAGGAACATTGTGAGTATTTTCACAGTTGAAACATAATTATGTTTGAAATTTGAAATTCCGAATAATCAGAATGGCGAAAGATATACGCTGTAACTATTCGACAGAATATAAGAATCTTACATAGGTGTGAGGGATAAAAAAAAAAATCGTTCCGAGGGTCAGTGTCCGGCATCACGAGGCTTGCCGAGTGATGTCGGACAGTGATCCCGAGGGACGGATTTTTCTACCGACCCCTCACACGCATATCAGATTTTTTTTCTCGCATACCTTTCATTTCTGAGAGTAAATTTTTAAGTCACATATTTTGATTACAATAATGCGGTGTTTTGACGTCACTGTACGTGCGCTGACGTCAAACCTAACGACGTCGTACATTACGTCATATTCAACCAGTGTACACCAAACACGTGAATATTCTCGATTTTATCCTACAGCTGGGTAGGATAAGAATTTCTCATCCAGGGGTAGGTCAGGGATTTCCTTATCTAAAAATAGCTATACGTATTGGATTTTACTGTGTCCTGCGCAAACTGCAGTGAAATTCCGCTATTAAGACCACCTAAAATTAACACTAATTCTGCTTTAAAACCCTTATTTAGTAGGTTACAGTTATTCTTTCTTTGTGATTTCTGCATACAGTGTCTTCTGGTCAAAGACCACCTTTGGTACTGTTCAAAAGTGGTCTTTAACCCACATTTGAAAAGTCCCAAAGGTGGTCTTAATATAGGAATTCTGTTCCAAAGTGTAGAATTCCTATATTAAGACCACCTTTGGGAATGTTCAAAAGTGGTCTAAAAGACCACTTTTGAACAGTCCCAAAGGTAGTCCCTGGCCATAGGACATTGTGGGCAGAAAACACCAAGAAAATTTAAGCGTACCCTTCAAATTAGCTTTTTATAGGAAAATAAGTCCTAATTTTAGGTGGTGTTAATAGCGGAATTTCAGTGTAGGTTGAAACTTGTTAGAAGGATTGGTAGTATGGCCAATGCTGTGCTACCCCAAATAAACTGAAAGAAACTGGTTTACCCATACTTTTGTCATTCAGTCTCAGATTTTTAGTAGGTCACTTGGAACAACTTATTTTATGTAAAAATAAAAAAAAAATAAAAAAAATGAATAACAAGAAATATGTCAATACAACACAAATGCCCCCGCCCAGGACCTACCTCCCCCACCCCCTTAAGGTCATGCAGCAGGGGCGGGGTTATGGCTGAGTGTGTGTGTGAATGCGGGTTTAACGTCGCTTTCAACAATTTTTCAGTCATATCACGACGGTGTCTGGTTGCGACAGGGAGCTCAATGCTCACGTTTATAGTGCTGCCTCACTGAAGTATCATGTCCCAGACACATTACATGATACCACACCCAGTCACATTATCCTGACACTGGATCGACCAGTCCTAGCTCTACCCCGAAAATCTGAGTGCCAAGCGAGGAGCAGCTAGTACCATTTTTAACGACTTTGGTATGTCGCGGCCCGGGATCGAACCCGAGACCTCCAGTTCCCCGGAGCGGACACTCTACCAACTGAGCTATCGGGGCCGGTTGAGTTATGGCTGAATGAAACTTTTGACATGTATCTATCATCATTCCAAATATGTAGCAAATCCATCAAATGGTTCAAGAAATATGAGCTCTCAAAAAATATAATATAAAAAATTTCTATGTCTGTGACCTTGACCTTCAGTTAAGGGGTGGGGGTATGGCTCAATGAAACTTTGGACCTGCAACTATTGTCATACCAATAATGAAGCAAATCCATTATAGAGTTTGGAAAATATAAGCTATTAACATACTTAATTTTCAAAATTTCCATGTCTGCGACCTTGCCCTTGAAGTCATAGGCATGGGTGGGGGTATTGCTGAATAAATCTTTGGATCTGCATCTACCATTAAACCAAATATGAACCAAATGAATCATAAATGTTAAAGTTCAATGTGGTACAAATACCTTAACCTGAGTGTTAAACATTAAAAATTTCTAAGTCCGTGACCTTGACCTTGAGACCATTGGTAGGTGTGGGGGTATTGCTGGCTAAAACTTTGGACCCATATCTATCATCATACTAAATATAAACCACATCCATTGCACGGTTTGAAAAATATGAGCTCAAGTTCTACCCTGACCAAAAACCTTAACCTGAGTCTTAAACATTAAAAATTTCTAAGTCCGTGACCTTGACCTTGAGACCATGGGTAGGGGTGGGGATATTGCTGAATAAAACTTTGGACCTATATCTATCATCATACTAAATATAAACCAAATCTATTCTATGGTTTGGAAAATATGAGCTCAAGTTCTACCCTGACCAAAAACCTTAACCTGAGTCTAACAGGATTACGTACGTACGTACGTATGTACGTACGTACGTACACACTTTCGTACAGAAGGACGTACATTTGGAAACCGTACGCACGTACCCACGGACGCACGTACGGAAAACCGAAAAACTCTATGCCCCCGGCATCATTCGATGCGGGGGCATAAAAAAATAAATAATTAAAATAAAGGTTATCGTTGGAATCGATTGATGTTTCTCATTTTTATGTCGGAAATAAGTTATTCGTTCCAAAAATGCATAATAAATGAATAATTGAATAGGATCTGAGATATAACTTTGTTTTCATTACTTTCCACTTGCCCCTCGAATCTTAATTGAGCCAGAGCAGGACAAAACCTACATTAAGACATGTGCGCCCAGCGAAGCCTCAGATCAGCCTGCGCATCCACGCAGTCTGATCAGTGTCTTCGCTGTGCGCTCTAAGGATAACTAAGGACCCATTGTTCCTTCAGGCAGCAAGAGAAGTCTCTTGTTAGACTATATGGATGCGCAGGCTGATCTGATTCTTCGCTGTGCGGACATGTATCATTGTAGGTTTTGTCGTGCGCTGGCTCAATAGGTATCCTACCATTAAACATGGACTTAGTAGTTTTGGTAAGGTGATCCACAACCCAGGGGTCGCCGCCGCTACAGTGCCATCTCGATATATCCTCATGCCGCAAGGTTTCTTTCAAAATCAGGTCTGAATGCCCAATCTTCACATAGTATTTGCCTGTTAAAATATTCAGAATGTACGACTGAGTTCCTTGCGAGGTCAATTTAGTGAACAGTCTACTTTATATTTTGCAGGGGTAAGAATTGATTTTTATCACAGAAGAGTTTAGGAATGGAAGGAGACAGTAAGCATGCTATCGCCAGTTGAGGAGAAAAAAAAAAAAAACATAAAAACAAGAGCAGCGCATACGGGTGCCAATGCTCGGCTGCAGCCCCTTTTCATAATGAACAACTAGTCCGAGTTTCAAGTAAATATGTTCAGTAATGACAGAGATATTACAAAATGTCCAAGTTTGTGCAAAAATTCTAAGTCGAAAAAGGGGCATACATTACGATAGCACATCCGTAAGACATAATGCATTTTTTCACATCTCCAAAATGGCTACATTTCGGATGAAAATCCATGATATATTTCTAATTTTTACCGCAAACATAGGTTGTGGTTGCTCGTTAGAACCGCCTCGTTGAGGCGGTTCTAACGAGTACCCACAACCTATGTCTTGGAGTAAAAATAAGAAAACTAATGTTTACCCCCGTAAACCCCAGTTTTCTCTATACAAAGTGGGGTGTAAGGGGGTGTTCATTTCACGGACTTGTTCACGTGATGACTGTTCATAATGAACAACTAGTCCGAGTTTCAAGTAAATATGTTCGGTAATGACAGATATATTACAAAATGTCCAAAATTTTGCACGACGACGACGCCAGAGCCATGACAATACCTCGTCGTTTTCTTCGAAAACAGACGAGCTTTTTTGTTTGTTTGATTTGAGGTTTAACGTCCCCGTCAACACTGTAAAGGTCATTTTGGAGACGTTGCTTCCAATTTTGTGGGACTTTTACCCGACATTGAGATGAAATGACATCTCAAGCCCTGTCGCCCAATGAAACCAATAGGGTTTATTAGCATGGACGGTCCACCTCGCACCGTGGTTCCTGGACAGGCTTAGATCCTCTAAGCGGTTTACCAGTACTAGTGTGCGGGCCAGATTCAGCTCTGCGTGGAAGCATCAGGCAGCCCATATATTTCTTCAAGCCCCTATGGGCGGGGGCGGAAAACAGACGAGCTAAAAATGTGTGGAGCAACAATGCACAATTGACCTTATTTGCATTATTTGCTGGTTCCTAGTCTGAGGATTCTCAGTTTTGGGAAAACAGGTAACCAGACCCCCCTGAGGCTTTCAAGGTCAGGGGGTCTGGTTACCTGTTTTTCCAATATTGACAATATGCAAGCTGGGAGCCAGCATATAATGCAAATATGGTGAATAGGAATGCTTTCTTGCAACAAACTGACGATTCTCGATAGGTTTTAGAGCAAGCCGTCTGGTAACACTTTAATGCCTCGCCCGACATAGACAGCTGCGTTTCCTATAAAACTATGGAAGCCGATGGGGGACATTTTGACTTGTGACACTTGGACTTGTGACTTATGACTTTCGATGTATGATTTTTGACTTGTGACTTTTGCGGACAACGACGGCGACGATTCCGTTGAGGTAAACGATTTTGCTCATTCCATTATATCGTTTGAACCCAGTGAGAAGACCCTGTCTTATGTTTTTAACTCTGCGTTTGTGCGGAAATTTTATGACTTATGACTTGCGACTTTTGACTTGGGACTTTCCGCTTATGACTTGCGACTTATGGTTTTTGTGTTGTGACGTGCGACTTTAGACTATTTCTTGGCGCGAAACTGAAGTAATGGGGGATAACACCAATGGCGGTACTGAATAAAAAGTAGGAAAACGGTATGTTTCAGAGCTTTCCGAAGGGGCAATACACAAGTATACAGTTGTCATTATGTGTGACCCTTCAGAACGCTCAGAACCGCACCTTTATCCTGATTATGTTATCCACTACCGCCAAGTTTCGCGTGAAGAAATGTGAGTCATAAGTCGCAAGTTATAAGTCGAAAGTGACACGTCAGAAGTCGCAAGTCAAAGTCAAAAGTCATAAGTCGCAAGTCATAAAACGTCACAAAAGCAGTTTAAAACACAAGACAGGGTCTTCTTACTGGTAATTTCAAACGATATGCGCTCTTAGGATGGCTTAGGGCCAAATGCGCCTTCATGCATTTAGAGAAGTCTCTGGTCAGACTATATGTATACACAGGCTGACCTGGCTCTTCGCTGGGCGCACATGTAAATTGTAGGAAATGCTGTGCCCTGGCTCAAATTTCATATGGAATGACCAGGAATGTAAGATTGTCTTTATCATATAACCGTTTGAAGGGGAATGCGAACACTTAGCAGATTTTTCCGCCATTTTTCAGAGGGGGGGGGGGCAACTTTCGGGACTTCCGGTTAGCTTTTCTATAAGCCCTGTCCCTCGGAAAAAAGGGTCAACTCTTGAGTTGACCCCTATTGACATGGGAGACAAAAATACTCTTGCAGGATTTGGTTGGTTGATTTGAGGTTTAACGTCCCCGTCAACACTGTAAAGGTCATGTTGGAGACGTTGCTTCCAATTTTGTGGGACTTTTACCCGACATTGAGATGAAATGACATCTCAAGCCCTGTCGCCCAATGAAACCAATTGGGTTTATTAGCATGGACGGTCCGCCTCGCACCGCGGTTCCTAGACAGGCTTAGATCCTCTAAGAGGTTTACAAGTACTAGTGTGCAGGCAGGATTCAGCTCTGCGTGGAAGCATCATGCAGCCCATATATTTCTTCAAGCCCCTATGGGCGGGGGCCTCTTGCAGGATTTGCCTCCCATGAAGCTGTTCCCATTCCCCTTAAATAGTGTTTTATTGCCAAACGCGTTCAAAGGAATTTCAGTAGAAAAAAAGGGTTGTCACGGTTGACATCATGACGTTATCTATCTATCTATCTATCTATCTATCTATCTATCTATCTATCTATCTATCTATCTATCTATCTATCTATCTATCTATCTATCTATCTATCATCTATCTATCTATCTATCTATCTATCTATCTATCTATCTATCTATCTATCTATCTATCTATCTATCTATCTATCTATCTATCTATCTATCTATCTATCTATCTATCTATCTATCTATCTATCTATCTATCTATCTATCTATCTATCTATCTATCTATCTATCTATCTTTCTATCTATCTATCTATCTATCTATCTATCTATCTATCTATCTATCTATCTATCTATCTATCTATCTATCTATCTATCTATCTATCTATCTATCTATCTATCTATCTATCTATCTATCTATCTATCTATCTATCTATCTATCTATCTATCTATCTATCTATCTTCCATGACATCTTAACCTCCGCAGAGGACTTCAGATGGTGTTCCTGTAAAACCAAGTGCTAAAGGGGGATAGTTGAAGGAAAAGGGGTGATAGAAAAGTGGGTGAAATAAGTTTGTTCAGTGCGATCGAGAGTGTTAGTAGTTAAAAGATAAAAAATAGATGCTGGCATTTATGGTGCTGAGTGGCAGACAGCTGTGCTGTGCTGATCTGTGCCACGGTAGGAAGAACTGGTATGTGGGCTGGCAGGGCATTCCAGTGGATGATAGTGCGGGCAAAGAATGTGAACTTGTAGTAGTCTTTTAGAGTCGTGATCTGTCTGAATGCAAGGGGATGATTTTTGGTAGGGGGACGGGTGTTCCGGATCAGGTAGTCAATGTATTTCATGATATGACGTTATCCACTAAACCTTTTCTAAATCATCACGAAAACACGCCTATATAATTTTGACCCCTTCAGCCCCACTTTTATACAGTAAAACTTGGCTTTACAGGGGTGCATACATTATTTTCGTAACATAGATTGTGGATACCCGTTGGTGTGTGTGTGTGTGTGTGTGTGTGTGTGTGTGTGTGTGTGTGTGTGTGTGTGTGTGTGTGTGTGTGTGTGTGTGTGTGTGTGTGTGTGTGTGAATTCGGGTTTAACGTCGCTTTCAACAATTTTTCAGTCATATCACGACGGTGTCTGGTTGCAACAGGGAGCTCAATGCTCACGTTTATAGTGCTGCCTCACTGAAGTATCATGTCCCAGACACATTACATGATACCACACCCAGTCACATTATCCTGACACTGGATCGACCAGTCTTAGCTCTGCCCCGTAAATCTGAGTGCCAAGCGAGGAGCAGCTAGTACCATTTTTAACGACTTTGGTATGTCGCGGCCCGGGATCGAACCCGAGACCTCCCGTTCCCCGGAGCGGACACTCTACCAACTGAGCTATCGGGGCCGGTAGGATACCCGTTGGAGCCGCCTCTAATGAATACCCACAGCATAGGTTTTTTATGGAAAATTGGCAAAAACTATCCTTTAACTAGAAATGTTTTCAGAGGAAAACAATGTCCACCCACCATAAATATATCTTAAAACACCCATTTGACTTTAATAACTAAGTTAAAGTCGCCAAAATGTAAACTGCAAACAAGCCATTTTTGGCCAAAAACTGACAGTTTTCTTGGGAGCCTGTGACCTTAAAAAACGAACAGTCATTAAAAAGCTCAGATCACCAGACAAATTTGATAGACTGTAATTAAATATTGTTCCGATTTTGACCAAAATTCATAAATTCTTAAATGATATAGGTTATTAAGATAATCCATTTTTGGCCCCAAAAGAACAGGTTTCGGGAGACCTTGGTCTTAGAGGTCAGACAAGCCATTTTTGGCCCAAAATTGACTGTTTTGAGGGGCATGTGACCTTAAAAAAAGGTAAAGGTCACCAAAATCTAATCAAGTCTTTGGTATGTTGTATTGATATATTGTCCCAAGTTTGACTATAATAAATCGATTCGTTAATGAGGTAGAAGGCAGACAAGCCATTTTTCGCCCCAAATTGACTCTCTTTGGGGCGCTGTGACTTTGTAAAAAGGTCAAGGTCACCAAAATCTTACCAAATCTGCGGTTTGTTGTAATGATATATTGTACCAAGTTTGACGAAAATCAATCAATTCGTTAATGAGATACAGTGCAGACAAGCCATTTTTGGCCCAAAATTGACTTTTTGGGGTCGCTGTGACCTTACCAATGAGGTCAAGTCACCAATAACTATCCGAATCTGCGGTATGTTGTAATGATATATTGTACCAAGTTTGAAGAAAATTAATCAATTTGTAAATGTGACATATTGCAGACAAGTCATTTTTGGCCCAAAAATGACAGTTTTTGGTCGCTGTGACCTTGAAAATGAGGGCAAGGTCACCAAAATCTAATCAAATCTGTGAAATGTTGTATTGATATATTGTACAAAGTGTGATTAAAATTAATCAATTGGTTAATGCGATAGAGTGCAGACAAGCCATTTTTGGCCCAAAAATGACTGTTTTTGGGTCGCTGTGACCTTGGAAATGAGGTCAAGGTCACCAAAATCTAATCAAATCTGTGAAATATTATATTGATATATTGTACAAAGTGTTATTAAAATTAATCAATTGGTTAATGCGATAGAGTGCAGACAAGCCATTTTTGGCCCAACAATGACTGTTTTTGGGCCGCTGTGACCTTTGAAATGAGGTCAAGGTCACCAAAATATAACCAAAGCTGCGGTTTGTTGTAATAATATATTGTACCAAGCTTGTTAAAAAATAATCAATTTCTTTAATGAGATAGAGTGCAGACAAGCCATTTTTGTCCCAAAAATGACTGTTTTTGGGTCGCTGTGACCTTGGAAATGAGGTCAAGGTCACCAAAATCTGATCAAATCTGCGGTTGGTTGTAATGATATATTGTACCAAGTTTGATTACAATTAATCAATTCGTTAATGAAAGAGTGAACACAAGCCATTTTTGGCCCAAAATGACTGTTTTTGGGTCGCTGTGACCTTGGAAATGAGGTCAAGGTCACCGAAATCTAATCAAATCTGCGGTTTGTTGTAATGATATACTGTACCAAGTTTGATTAAAATTAATCAATTGGTTAATGAGAGAGTGCAGACAAGCCATTTTCGGCCCAAAAATGACTGTTTTTGGCGGCTCGCTGTGACCTTGGAAATGAGTTCAACGTCACCAAAATCTAAACAAATCTGCGTTTTTTTTTTTTTTTTGAAATGATATTTGGTACCAAGTTTGATTAAAATTAATCAATTCGTTAATGAGATAGAGTGCAGACAAGCCCCTTTTGGTCCAAAAATGACAGTTTTGGGTCTCTCTGACTTTGAAAATGAGGTCAAGGTCATCATGAACTAATGACTGTGTTCCCTTGTCCTAGTGATGTGTCTATGCAAGTTTGGTCAAAAACCACCCATAGGTTCAGGAGATATAATGCTTCAAACAGACTACGCCGACGACGACGCCGACGCTGACGCCGAAGCAAACAGGATCCGCAGCAAAAACAATATGTCCCCCTCCTCTCCGGTGGGGGACATAATTATCACAAAATACCAGCCTTACCTATTGCTGTGGACTGTGTACTGGTTAACCGCTTAGAGGATCTAAGCCTGCCCAGGCAAAGCGGTGCGCACGAGTCGGACCGTCCGTGCTTATAAACCCTATTGGTTTCATTGGGCGACAGGATTTGAGATGTCTTTTCATCTCAGTGTCGGGTAAAAGTCCCACAAAATTGGAAGCAACGTCTCCAAAATGACCTTTACAGTGTTGACGGGGACGTTAAACCTCAAATCAGACAAACAAACAATTGCTATGAGTGTATTATCAAAATCAACGTAAAGGGGTGAAAGATATGCAAGTAAAAAGGAATCTTTCATGGGTGTGAGGGATAAGCCTCGTGGTGCCGAGGGGTGATCCTCTATCCATCCCTCACACCCTTGTCAAATTCGTATTGTCTAAATGACACGTCTGTGAAGATAGGAAACAATCATTTCAAGCCAAGTTTCAGATCAGTTCACGTGCCCATTCAGTTACGTTAGCAAGTCTGTTCAATGAACACCATCGAAAACCCCATTTCATATAGAGGAAGGAGGGGCTTGCAATGTGAGACTTCTACTTTCTTAATGAAATAAATTGTTGGTACTTGTCAGAACCGTCTAAATGATGCGATTCTAACAACCATACACAATCTATATTTAGAAGACATGTTTGTTTGTATCGGTCATTTTACCTAACGACACTTTTCTTGTGTGTGTGTGTGTGTGTGTGTGTGTGTGGTGGGGGGGGGATGGGGTGCGTTGCGTTGCTGCATGGGGCGTAGCAGATTGCCTCTACAGTCACACATTCTTTCGTCAGACATTGTCACGTCCTGTAAAGTCGAACTAGATTGACATTGTCATTTCACTCGGATCGAATATTAATGCTTTCAATCAATCTTCTCTCATTCTCTCATGTCGATGAGCTTATTTTTACTTTATTATTTATTTCTTTTTTTTCTCTCCATGTTTATATATGATCCACGTCGAGAAAAAAACCTGCCTTCGGAATTTGCGACCAGGTAGACACAAACAAGCCTGCTCAGCATATTACAATAACACACGCGTGCGTCATAACGTATTTTTCCACATCTCCAAAATTGCTACATTTCTGATGATATATTTCTTATTTATACCGCCAACATAGTTTGTGGGTACTCGTTAGAACCGCCTCATTGAGGCGGTTCTAACGAGTACCCACAACCTATGTGTTTTTGGACCGGAAATAAGAAAAATGATGTATACCCCCATAAACCCCAGTTTTCACTATATAAAGTGGGGTTTACAGGTTGTTCATTTCATGGACTTGTGCACGTGCTGTATAGCGTTACACATTGCAAGTTTTGAAATTAGAAATTGAAACAGGAGTCACCCTACTATCCAAACTGCGAACCAGACTGACGCATGCGCAGGCTGTTCTGCACTTTGTTATTCTCAAATGCCATAAAACTGGTTCTTATCTAGTCATACGTGACGTGTTCAACGGACTTCATGACATATGTACAAGTTGTAGGACTGCGCGGTGCAGAATTTGTTACAAATTTGAAAGGCACATCAATCATTTAATGGGTCTAAATTGAAATTATAATTTTTAAACATGCATTGTCAGGGGCATAAACCATTCATTGACAGGAACAACTTAAATTATGCAAGGTCAGTAAAAAGGTTATTTATATAAACTTCCACAATTAAGGTTGATTGACACACTTAAACGAGACAAGCAACAAAGCCCGGTATTGTTTCGAAACAGACCGCAAAGTACGCATGCTGCGATATACATGTACGCTGTCCAGGTTAGCGCGCATTCGATTAAATTTATGTTATATACAGTAAAAGGAGACCTGCATGTGGACTCAACAAATTATTTGTCGTTAAGGGCGAGGATTGTGGCCGCGTAAAATCGATTTAAGCCTCCCAGTGGAATTCGTTTCCGCTGACCGTTCCAAGGCGGTTCTTCTGTCGCGGTTTATTGCACGACCCGCAGAAAAAGCGACCGACTGAAGTCGGTTGGTTTTCTAAGAGTGCCCTAAAATCACAGTGTCATTCTGTCATTCTGTCAGTCTGTCTGTCCGTCCGTAACCCGTTTGTGAAAATTGGTGATGGTGACTTAACCGCTTGGAATATTTAAACAATTTTTGGCATACTGATAGATATGAATGAGATCTAACCAATGAACTTGCAAAATATTACATTCCATTTAGTATAGCCTCGCCGAGGCGAAAAATGTGAAAATTTTCGAACTGCTTCTCCTCGGAAACCTTTAGGCCGATTGAAGTCAAATTTCATATGGAGCCTCTATGGGATGGGGGAAACCAAAATTTGCTCATGGGGTGCAGGTCACAGAACCAAAATGGCCGCCATGCCATATATTGTCTGTCTGTCTGTCAGTCCGTAACCCGTTTGTGAAAATTGGTGATAGTGACTTAACCGCTTGGAATATTTAAACAATTTTTGGCATACTGATAGATATCAATAAGATCTATCCAATGAACATGCGAACTATTCCATTTCATTTAGTATAGCCTCGCCGAGGCGAAAAATGTGAAAATTTTCGAACTGCTTCTCCTCGGTAACCGTTGGGCCGATTGACGTCAAATTTCATATGGAGCCTCTATGGGGTGGGGGAAACCAAAATTTGTTCATGGGGTCCAGGTCACATGACCAAAATGGCCGCCAAGCCATATATGGTAAAAACCCTTAAAAATAGTCTTCTCCAGAACCACTGGGCAGATTTCCACGAAACTTGATAACCGACCCCGATAGCTCAGTTGGTAGAGTGTCCGCTCCGGGGAACGGGAGGTCACGGGTTCGATCCCGGGCCGCGACATACCAAAGTCGTTAACAATGGTACTAGCTGCTCCTCGCTTGGCACTCAGATTTACGGAGTAGAGCTAGGACTGGTCGACCCAGTGTCAGGATAATGTGACTAGGTGTGGTATCATGTAATGTGTCTGGGACATGATACTTCAGTGTGGCAGCACTATAAAAGTGAGCATTGAGCTCCCTGTCGCAACTAGACACCGTCGTGATATGACTGAAAAATTGTTGAAAGCGACGTTAAACCCGAATTCACACACACACACACACACACACACACACACACACACACACACACACACACACACACACACACACACACACACACACACACACACACACACACACACGAAAGTTGATAAATAGCATCTGGGACGTAGGCCCATCATAAATTGCTAAAATGGTGACCCCGGGTTGACCTTGACCTTCTTTGTGCCTAGGTCAAACTTTGACACATATGCTTTTGTATTGGAAAAGTGAGAATGCATTTTATCCTGCAAACGATTCAGAATACAGTACTTAAGTATAAGATATATTTTTGCTCCTTACGATAAGGCGCATTTATTGGGGGAACCGTTTTAGGTCCAGGTCACATGACCAAAATGGCCGCCATACCAATATATGGTAAGACTCATAAAGCTAAAAGCATCCGGCGGGTCGTGCACTTCAGCTGAAGCACTGGTTTTTGTTATGGTTTGTCTTTGTGTGTTTGTGTCGCTTATATTATTTTATTTTGGATAGCCTATTCGCCATTTTGTGGGAAAGTAATTGTCCTTTTGGCTTTCCGCTATTGATGTTTCCATTAGGGCCTGTTGTTTCATGCTTGTGTTTCTTTACCTTTGGTGTCTCTGATGGTAGCTCTGGGTTAATTGTATCGATTCTTGATCATTGCCTCCACTTCTATTTCCTATCACTTATAAGACTGCTCAGTATCTGGCGAAAGAATGTGCACTGAACTGGTTAACTGGGCACTTACGTATAAGCCTGCCCGGAAGAAGTGTGGATAGGTAAACTGAACGGCTCAAACATGACCTAAAAGTGTGTTGACTGGGTCGTTTAACTACAATACAAACAAACAAAAAGCCTATAAGATTGTTCAAAACTGGCCAGTCAGACAAATTTTGAACTAACAGAACACGTTTGAAAAGTTTCACAATGGTCTCTTACACGAGGGCACAGGGTGTAGAAAACTATTGAAAAGAATTTCTGAAGCTACTAAATTCTTTTTAAGAAGAATAGGTCTTAATTACAGCTGTTTTTTTATTTGTTTGATTTGAGGTTTAACGTCCCCGTCAGCACTGTATAGGTCATTTCGGAGACGTTGCTTCCAACTTTGTGGGACTTTTACCCGACATTGAAATGAAACCAATCATGGACGGTACAACTCGCACCACTTTTCCTGGGCATGCTTAGAACCTCTAAGCGGTTTACCAGTACTCACGTGCGGTTGGTTTCAGGTCTGCGTGGAAGCATCATGCAACACATCTATTTCTTCAAGCCCCGATGGGCGGGGGCGGTATTTACAGCTGGTATTAGCAGCTTTCTGTCCATTACGAAAACACACCTATTCAAATATATTGCAAATTTTGCCACCAAGAAAAGAAAAATATTCGAAGAAAAATTCCGACATTTTTCTTAGTTTTGCTCTGAACATAAATTGTTTGTACTCGTTAGAACCGCGGTTCTAACGAGTACCCACAATCCATGTGGTTGAGCAGAAATAAGAACAATAATGAACACCCCTGTCAACACAAGTTTTACTACATGGAAGTATGGTTTGAGGGGTCAAAATTATTTAGGCATGTTTTCGTGACGATTGTACTTTTTCATGTTTGCGCAGACGAGGAAAATAAAAGAATAAAAAACGACAAAGTCTGTTTTACCTGTCAATTTTACAAAAGGGTGCATCTGTCTTTTATTTACACACAAATGACAACATATTTCACGTGCTTATTGCATACGGTCGTCTTTATATAGGAACGGAAATACGAACCTCTCTTTCATATAGAAATAAAATAATTTTTTCTAGAGTGCGAAATAATAACTTTCAACTAAGGTGTCTAAATGTTTCACACAAACACAACAGATTTCACGTGCCGACTGCATGCTGTCGTTTCTATATAAAATGGAGTGAGTGAGTGAGTATTTGAGTTTTACGTCCCACCAACAGATAAGGTCATACGGAAACGGGATCTCGGTTTAAAGGCTCATCCGAAAGTCTGGAGAAGCCAAGGATCGATCCTGCGATCCCTGGTTTACAAGGCGAATAGCGTAACCACTACAGCACGGAGGTTTATAATATATACAACGGAAATATGAAGGAGCCTCTATCATTTATAGTAATGAATTAAAACTTTTCTTAAAAGAGTGAGAGATATTTACAGTGTTAAACTTTAATAATTTTTAATGTATAGTCCGACAAGGAATTCCTGGCAGTTACGTCATAATTAGTTTACTCGAATATGCATATGATATGGCCTTTACTTGAAACCTAGGAGTAAGATTATTTACGTACCGACAACGCTTTGTGGATTTCGTGGCCGAAAGAGTAGATGGGTTGTTCTACAGACCAAGAAGTCGCTGGTTCGAAAACCACGTGTTGAATGATTCTTTTATTTTTATTCTTATTTATTTATTTATTTATTTTTTCATTTTTTTTTTACCTCGTAATACACGACATGTGAAATCTGCTTCACCCGTGTGGCAAGTTAAAAGTGGATAATTACGACGTGTACAGTACATATTTCTTGTTCATTTTCAAGCACATAACACTTGACTGCATAAAACTTGTTTATGAGAAATAAAGATGAAAAAAGTGAAATAGAAAAAATATATATATATAAACCAAATTTACTATAGGTTTTAAACAAGTAAAATATATAAATATGAAACGATGATCATTTAATTTACTATAAAAAGATAAAATAAATATATAAAAAAAGCCGTAATCAGTGAGATTCGAACTCGGACCGTCAACATGACAAGCTGCGTTGACATCCCCTGGGCCGTTGTGACTGCTGTATAATCAGAGGGCGTCTCCAGTTCATACGATAAGCCCAAGCGCAAATTTATACTGGAAAATCCTTTCTATCTTTAGCTTTGTTATTGATTTGACGTCACTGCCAGACCTAGTTTGTTTACCTGTAGGTTAAGACAGATCGCGGACTGCAACAAACGTTGCAGTGAAACCCGTTGGCTGAGCCTTAACATTTTCATCTACGTCATGGATAAACGATTTAAGTTTTCTTTACTGTTTTTTTAATGACATGTGAATATATGGCAATTTTATGAAAGCCATGTATAATCATAATTAGTTCAGGTTCTTTGTCAAGATCAAATTTGGAAAGTATTTACATGTCCAAACAGAAATACAATGGATGATCAGGAATCGACACAATTAACTAGTACCTTTCATTCAAGACACCGAAGAGCTTGTAGGGCGCACACTGATAAAGGCATAAAGCAAAAACACTTGATCAAAACGCATCACAATTAGAAAGCCGACAGGACAGATGCTTTTCAGAAACAGGAGGACCATGATTGTCCTGTATCGCTCACTGAGTCTATTCATCACCTTGTTTTTGATCCCACATGACCCATATTCAAACATATTGAAGATGTTATAAAGGCAAACATTCTTGGCAAGTTTATGAAGCTTGAACCAAAAATGCAGTCTCAAGTATGATTTGACCAATTTTGTTTGTTTGATTTGAGGTCAAATTTTAGGTCATTTTGGAGACGTTGCTTCCAATTTTGTGGGACTTTTACCCGACATTGAGATGAAAGGTCCGCCCATTCCTGTCTGACAGCATTTATATTTCTGCAGCCTGAAGGTTGATTTCAATCGTTTATAATCTATAGCATACTTATGGTGGGGAAATTATGAAATAAAAGTAGGTCGAGTGATGACAATGTTTTCTCTAAAAATAGCCAAAAGAACTTTGACCATGATCCAAACACCCCGAAAGTCTGAATTGCTTGAGATACTGTATATAGATACAGAATATTTGTTTAAAGTTATAATAACCCCTAAAAGGCGGGAAAACCCTGAAGGGGTAGCCTGCCAAACAGCATAGGCCCAGATCAAATGTCGCAGAACTTGGCATCTGATCAGGGTCTGCACTGTTTGCTAACAGCATTTTCTGTCAAATAAAATACCCCTCCTGACCAAGGTATTACAAAAAGAGGACAATTCTGAGCAAGTTTGATGATGATTGGACTAAAACTGTGGCCTATAGAGTGTTAACAAGGTTTTTCTATGATTTAACCTACTGACCTACTTTTTGACCCCAAATGACCCATATTCGAATTTGACCTAGATATTGTCAAGCTGATCCTTCTGAGCACGTTTGATGATAATTAGACTTAAATTGCTGTCTCTAGAGTGTAAACAAGGTTTTTTTATGATTTGACCTACTTTTGACCCCACATGACCAACATTCGAATTTGAACTAGATATTGTAGAGATGATCATTCTGAGCAAGTTTGATGATGATTTGACCAAGACTGTGGCCTCTAGAGTGTTAACAAGGGTTTTCTTTGATTTGACCTACTGACCTACTTTTTGAATCGACATGACACATATTCGAACTTGACCGAGATATTGTCAGGATGATCATTTTGAGCAAGTTTGAGGATGATTGGACCAAAACTGTGGCCTCTAGAGTGTCAACAAGGTTTTTCTATGATTTTAACTACTGACCTATTTTTGGGCCGACATGACCCATAAGCGAACTTGACCGAGATATTGTCAGGATGATCATTCTGAGCAAGTTTGAGGATGATTGGACCAAAACTGTGGCCTCTAGAGTGCTAACAAGGTTTTTCTGTGGTTTGACCTACTGACCTCCTTTTTGATCCGAAATGACCCATATACGAACTTGACCAAGATATTGTCAGGATGATCATTCTGAGCAAGTTTGAGGATGACTTGACCAAAACTGTGGCCTCTAGAGTGTTAACAGTTTTTCTATGATCTGACCTACTGACCTACTTTGTGACCTGAAATGACCCATATTCAAACTTGACTGAGATATTGTCAGGATGACCATTCTGACCAAGTTTGAGGAAGATTGGACCAAAACTGTGGCCTCTAGAGTGTTAACAAGGTTTTTCTATGATTTGACCTACTGACCTACTTTTTGACCCCACATGACCCATATTCGATCTTGACCGAGATATTGTCAGGATGATCATTCTGAGCAAGCTTCAGGATGATAGGACCAAAACTGTGGCATCTAGAATGCTATCAAGGGTTTTGTGTGGTTTGACCTACTGACCTACTTTTTGACCCGACATGACCCATATTCGAACTTGACCAAGATATTATCCTGAGCAAGTTTGAGGATGATTGGACCAAAATTGTGGCCTCTAGAGTGTTAACAAGGTTTTCCTTTGATTTGATCTGGTGACCTACTTTTTGACCCGACATGACCCATATTCGAACTTGACCAATATATTATCAAGATGATCATCCTGAGCAAGTTTGAGGATGATTGGACGGAAATTGTGGCCTCTAGAGTGTTAACAAGGTTTTCCTTTGATTTGACCTGGTGACCTACTTTTTGACCCGACATGACCCATATTCGAACTCGACCGACATATTGTCATGATGATCATTCTGACTAAGATTGATGATGATTGGATCAAAACCATGACCTCTAGAGTGTAAACAAGAAAAGTTTACGCACGCACGACGCACGACGACGCCGGACATCTCACAGTTAGGTGAGCTGAAAATGGCGAAAACGGCTATCCAAAATAGATATAGTACATGTGTTTGTGAAACACTATGCCCCCAACCATATGCTTGCCACTAATAGACACATGATTAAAAACATAATTATAAAACAAGGTTTCTCCATAGCCACAATGCATAAGTCTGAAAAGGGGCATAACTCCGTAAATGTTTTCGGAATTTCGTCAAAAGTTAATCAGGTCATCTACACCATAGACCCAAATAGTCTACTAAATATCATGAGCCTAGTTCAAGCGGTTCTCAAGATATTTTGCTCACAAGGTTTCCCCATAGCCACAATGTGTAAGTCCGAAAACGAGCGCAACTCCATTAAATATTTTTGGAATTTAATCAAAAGTTAATCAGGTCATCTATACCTTAGATCCAAACTGTCTATTAAATATCATTGGCCTAGCTGGAGCAGTTCTCCAGATATTTTGCTCACAAGGTTTCCCCATTGCCACAATGCATAGGTCCGAAAAGAGGCGTTACTCGATTAAATATTTTCGGAATTCATCAAAAGTTAATCAGGTCATCTACACATTAGACCCAAACGCTCTACTAAATATCATTAGCCTAGCTCAAGTGGTTCTTCAGATATTTTGTTCAAAAGGTTTCCCCATAGCCGCAATGCATAAGTCCGAAAAAGGGCGTTACTCCGTTAAATATTTTCAGAATTTCGTCAAAAGTTAATCAAGTCATCTACACCTTAGACCCAAACTGTTTACTAAATTTCATGAGCCTAGCTCAAGCGGTTTTTCAGATATCTTGTTCACAAGGTTTCCCCATAGCCTGAATGCATAAGTCCGAAAAGGGGGTAATTCTGCAAAGACAAGTCCGGCGAAAAAAAAAAATAAAATACGTCCGCTTATTTTCCATGCACATTCCATATGTGAAATTTCGAGATCCTAGCTCAAACCATTCTTGAGTTTCATACAGGGTGAAAACGTAACGGACAGACGGACAAACAGACAGACAGATAGACAGACAAGACAGAACCAATATGCCCCATCAACTTCTTCGAAGTTCGGGGCATAAATAGAAACAAGAAATTCGTAAAGACACAGAATGAAAATAAAAAAGCACCAAGCATAGATGTATTAAATAAACAATACTTAGCCCCCCCCCCCCCCCCCCCCACGATTTCTTCCGCACAATTTCCAGCTCCTCATAAATGAAGGGATCTGTTCGTTTAAGGTTGTTGGCAAGACCTCATTGTTTCAAATGTTAGGACATCCCTACTGTGCTTGAAAGCAACGTCCTTCACAATGCTTCCCAATCGTAAATGAACTTCTTTTAAAAAGTATTTTGTTTTTCATTTTTCATGCATGCCACGAAATATCAGACTTTTCTCAAAATCTATTGTTATCACTGTCTTCTACCGCTCTGTCTAGGTCCAGAAGTCGGGTTGACATTGTTTCAAGTGATTTTTCTGCGGCCATTTTGAAGCTTATGGGGTACGGCATTAGGGTTCTATTGCTATAGTAACAGAGTGGAGCAGTGCCAATATGGAAAGGCAGTGCCAAAAATCTATATAATATGGATTTTTGGCCCCGTCACGTGACTGTGCCATCCAAATAGCCAAAAAATGAGCCTGTATTGAAAGATTCTAATGTAATTTTCCTATGGAAGGTATGTAATAAATGACGTTATTACACTTTCAGACGCGACGTCATATGATAAAATTATTCCGTGTGTAGTTCTGTTTAATCCTGTGTGTAATTGTGCTCCATCGGAAATCCAACTTCTTATGGAGAAAAGTTAGTTTACAAGAGTATGCAATACTTTCCATACGAAATAATAAAAAACAAGAGGGCATTTGTGGCCCCAGGGCTATAATTTGAACAATCTTGGTAGAAGTCCACTAGATGAAGCTCCATACCAAATATCAAAGACCTGGGCCTTGCAGTTTCAGAGAAGAAGATTTTTAAAAATTTCCCTTTATAAGTCTATGTAAAACCAAAGGGTCTCTGGGCGGCGACATTTATGGCCCCAGGGCTATAATTTGAACAATCTTGGTAGAGGTCCACTAGATGACGCTTCATACGAAATATCAAAGACCTGGGCCTTCTGGTTTCTGACGAGAAGATTTTTAAAGGTTTTCCCTATAAAAGCCTATGTAAAACCAGTGGGCCCTGGTGCGGGGGCGCTTTCGGCCCCAGGGCTATAATTTGAACAATCTTGGTAGCGGTCCACTAGACAAAGCTACTCACCAAATATCAAAGACCTTGGCCTTCTGGTTTCAGACAAGAAGATTTTTAAAGGTTTTCCCAATATAAGCCTATGTAAAACCAGTGGGCCCCAGGGCCCGGCTGTTTTTGGCCCCAGGGCTATTAATCCATCCACTGGTTAAGCAGGAGAAGCTCTGGCGGCCGTTTTGTTCACCCGAGAGGAACAGTATGAGCAATTTTGGTAGAGGGTCACCAAACGAACATTCCTGTGAAATAATTTCAAAATCCATCCACTGGTTAAGGAGAAGAAGTCGTTTAAAGGTTTTTCTATTTTTAGCTCTGGTGGCCATTTGTTCACCCGAGCGGAACGGTTTGAGCAATTTTGGTAGAGGGTCACCCAAGGAACATTCCAGTGAAATAATTTCAAAATCCATCCACTGGTTAAGGAGAAAAAGTCGTTAAAAGGTTATTCTATTTTTAGCTCTGGTGGCCATCTTGTTCACCCGAGCGGAACGGTTTGAGCTATTATGGTAGAGGGTCAACCAAGGAACATTCCTGTGAAGTTATTTCAAAATCCATCCACTTGTTAAGGAGAAGAAGTCGTTTAAAGGTTTTTCTATTTTTAGCTCTGGCCGCCATCTTGTTCAGCCGAGCGGAACAGTATGAGCAATTTTGGTAGCGGTTCACCAAAGGAACATTCCTGTGAAATAATTTCAAAATCCATCAACTGGTTAAGGAAAAGAAGTCGTTTAAATGTTTTTCTATTTTTAGCTCTGGCGGCCATTTTGTTCACACGAGCGGAACGGTTTGAGCAATTTTGGTTGAGGGTCACCCAAGGAACATTCCAGTGAAATAATTTCAAAATCCATCCACTGGTTAAGGAGAAAAAGTCGTTTAAAGGTTATTCTATTTTTAGCTCTGGCGGCTATCTTGTTCACCAGAGCGGAACGGTTTGAGAAAGTTTGGTAGAGGGTCACCCAAGGAACATTCCTGTGAAGTAATTTCAAAATTCATCCACTAGTTAAGGAGAAGATGTCCTTTAAAGGTTTTTGTATTTTTAGATCTGTCGGCCATCTTGTTCACCCAAGCGGAACGGTTTGAGCAATTTTGGTAGAGGGTCATCCGCGGAACATTCCTGTGAAGTAATTTCGAAATCCATCAACTGGTTAAGGAGAAGAAGTCGTTTAAAGGATTTTCTATTTTTAGCTCTGGCGGCCATTTTGTTCACCCGAGCGGAACGGTTTGAGCAATTTTGGTAGAGGGGCACCCAAGGAACATTCCTGTGAAATAATTTCAAAATCCATCCACTGGTTAAGCAGGAGAAGTCGTTTAAAGGTTTTTCTATTTTTAGCTCTGGCGGCCATCTTGTTCACCCGAGCGGAACAGTTTGAGCAATTTTGGTAGAGGATCACCCAAGGAGCATTCCTGTGAAATAAGATCAAAATCTGTCCAGCAGTTTTGGAGAAGAAGTTGTTTAAAGCAAAACTTGACGACGGACGCACGGACGACGGACGATGGACGACGGACAAAGACCGATCCCAAAAGCTCACCTTGAGCACTTCGTGCTCAGGTGAGCTAAAAAAACTGACAAATATCCCCCCCCCAAAAAAGTGCCTGTTTGAGCTATGGAAGAATTCACCATGTCACACGGATGCATTATCCAAACGCTAAAAAGGCTTAAATCATATTATTGTCTATGCATAAAACTATTTACTGCCCTATGATAAATTTGTTTAAGAACTTTGATTGATTTGTGCCTTGCGCACGAGAAAGGAAGCTTCAGCAGTCCATTACGAAAACACGTCCGTGTGACAAAGTGACTTTTTCATATCTCCAAAACAGTGGCTACTTTTCTTATGAAAATCCATGATACTTTTCTTATTTATACTGCAAACATAGGTAGTGGATGCTCGTTAGAACCGCCTCATTGAGACGGTTCTTACTAGTACCCACAACCTAGATCTTGGAGTAAAAATAAGAAAAATAATGATTATCCCCGTAAACCCCAGTTTTCTCTCTTTATATAGTGGTTCATTTCACGGACTTGTTCACGTGATGACGAAAGCGAGTCCGTGTGACTTGGTGACTTTTTCACATCTCCAAAATGACTACTTCGCTGATGAAAACCGTAATATTTTTTCTTATTTTAACTACAGATATAGGTTGTGGGTCTCGTTAGAACCGCCTCACTGAGGCGGTTCTAACGAGTACAAACACCATATGTCATGGAGCAGCAATAAGGAGTGAGTGTTTGAGTTTTGCGTCTCACCAACAGCTAAAGTCATACGGAGACGGGACATCGGTTTCAAGATTCGTCCGAAAGTCTGGAAAAGCCCGGGATCGATCCTGCGTCCCCTGGTTTACCCGGCGAGTAGCATAACCACTACACCTCGGAGGTTTCTACAGAAATAAGGAATATAATGTATATCCCTGGAAACTCGCAATTTCTATATATAAAGCGGGTTAAAGGGGTGTTCATTTCACGGACTTGGCATCCGATTCATAATGATCTTCAAATGCCAATGCACAGCCAACATGGCCTCCTCTACAGGCCTGCGAACAGCAAAGGCTCTGGCGAGACGACACAGCCTTTGCGGATCCCATACGGGATATGTACATTTTCCCGAGAGCTAGCTGATAACATTAACCAGTTCCTTATCACGTATCAGTGACTTATGACCCAGTCAAACAATGGTCGTTAATATTGCTGTCTTGACAAAATCATTAATTTTTCAAACGATGAATAAATTTCTTTTTTTTTTTTTGGTGTCGGTTAGTCATAACCAATTAACCATTTAGTACATGTTCAATTCTTTATGCATACATTTGTCATCTCAAGGGGGAAATATGCTTGAAATGAGGTATTTACGTCCCCGTCAACAGTATTATTGTCATTTTGAAGATGTTGCTTCCAATTTTGTCGGACTTTTACCCGATACTGAGATGAAATGACATCTAAAGCCCTGCCGCACGAAATAACAAAAAAAAAAAAAGAAAATGATTTGTTTGTTTGATTTGATGTAGACGTTGCTTCCAATTTAGTGGGACTTTTACCCGACATTGAAATGGAATGGCATCTCAAGCCCTGTAGCCCAATGAAACCAATAGGGTTTATAAGCATGGACTGTCCGACTCACATGGCTTTGCCTGGGCAAGCTTAGATGCTCAAAGTGGTTTACAAGTACTCATGTGCGGTCGGTTTCAACTCTGCGTGGAAGCATCATGCAGCCCATCTATTTCTTCCAAGCCTCGATGGGCGGGGGTCGTTAGGTTATATGCAGGGAAGGTCCGACTCGCAGCAGGCTTAGACCTTCTAAGCGATTTAGCAGTACTTTAAGTTCTGAAATAGGCCGAACTTGAGTATTTTAAACCGCTTGCAGGAAAACTGACGCAAGTCGGGCCCATCCCTTAAGGGTTTCTTTGGGAGGGTCGGCCCATCTCAAAGTCGGATAAAAATTTCCACAAAATCGGAAGCAACGTCTCCAAAATGACAAAAAGATTCATTTAACATAAACAAAATAGAAAGTGGATGTCACTTAGGAACAACCGTCAACAAAGTAACCTCAGCCATGTGACAGCAGAAGTAAAACAACTGGAGATAACAGCACCAAAGTTCACACAAAACATGTAGAATAGATTCATCCGCATAGAGGCTTCCTAGCTCAATAGTATCACGTGACAGCAGCATGAATGGTGATTTATTACTATGTGGAGTCAACACGGCTGTACCAGTAGACTTTACGATAAAACAACCGTGCGACATATTGCATTTTTCACATCTCCAAAATGGCTACTTTTCTGATGAAGATCCGTGCATTTTTACTTATTTATATTGCAAACATAGATTGTGGGTGCTCGTTAGAACCGCCTCATTGAGGCGGTCCTAACGAGTACCCACAACCTATGTCTAGGAACAGAAATAAGAACAATATGGTATACCCCCGTAAACCCCAGTTTTCTCTATATAAAGAGGAGTTCATTTCATGGACATGTTCACGAGATGACAAACCAACCTCCAAGGTCATTGAGGATTGAAATTAGAACACATGACATCGAGTTGAACACCACTTAAAAGATTGAAGCTGGTACGAAATGTCAGAATGGTTTTGACGTTGGGCTTGCACGAGCCCAACATCTAAACCATTCTGCCATTTGGATACCGCGAGCCCTATCACCTAAAACAGAATAAGATTAAAGTCCACACAAAATGCCAAAAACTAAATCTTCGATTTTAAAGCAGTCTTTTCGCTGTCTTTTTCAAAAATAACATGGAAAGCTTTCTGTGGCAATGCGTAACTCCAAGTCGATGACGTCATCATATCAGCGGCAATATGACCAACTTCGTCACAACACTTTGCCGTATGACCGTTTCCACCAATCGCCACGCCTAGTCTATCATGTATCATTTCGATATATGGTCGTCCTGTTGGCGTTACCATGGTAACACAGGCGTCGCTGTGAAAGGATTTGAATTCTACACCTTGAAAAATAAATAAATAAAATACAATAAACCAAACTCTGAGTAATAAATCGTTGTGGGGATCACTTGTAAGTAGACCAATACACGAGCGCGTAGCGTAATAAATGTATTTATCATATGACGTCGCGTCTGAGGGTGTAATAACGCCATGTAATAAATTCGATAATCCACTAGTGGATTAAATATGCAAATTAGCTAGATACGTCCCGTAACTTTACATGTACGACGTCGCGTTTACTAACGGCGGAATATTGACATTTTTGTAAACAGTTGTTAATAAAATGCGTTTTAAATGTCATATGATAAATAGAATCTTGCATTCGTACTCATGTATTATTGAATTTATTAAACTCGTTGAGGAAAAGGGATAAAATGCTCGGCGAAGCCTCGCATTTTATCCCTGTTCCTCAACTCGTTTAATAAATTCAATAATACATTAACACTCATGTAAGATCCTCTATGAACAAGATCAAATGTCATGATCAGGCAGCACTTTCAAGTTTTGAACAAGAAAGTGTTGATCAGACTGCGCGGATTCGCCCAATTTTGGCAGAGCTCAGCGTTGAGTATATTCACTTTGCAATAACTCACTAGTACTCTAGCCTCTTCTAGCATTATATCAGATATTGTGTTTGTTTATTTTTATGAAAAGGTAATTTCTGACCAAACACATGTTGTGCTCATGAGGACCTCCTGAATACGGCCGTTCAAACGAGTACCAGGAATCTATGTTTTGGGGCAAACATGAGGAAAAATAATGGATAGGCTTGTAAACCCACTTAACCTCCGTACAAAATAGGGTTGGTTGTGTATTCCAATTCTAAGACATTTGCAAATGTGTTGGATAACGTCAGAATTTTGCATCAATATATTCTGCGATATACTGTTTTACGGCTCGTCATGATTATACACTTATTTTGAGCCAATCGTTAATCAGATGTCAAAGAACAACCTTATCCTTCATATCGTTCAGTCAAATGCAGCATTATTCCACAACTCATTCAGGCAAAATACAATCTTATCTCTCAAAATACAGCCTTATCTCTTAACTCATCCCGTCTAAATACCGCCTTATCCCTCAACTAATTCAGTCAAGATAAAGCCTTGTCCCTCAACTCATTCATTAAAAATACAGCCTTATCCCTAAACTTATCCAGTCAAAAGATAGCCTTATCACTCAACACAGTCATTCAAAATGCAGCCATATCTCTCAATTCATTCGGCAAAAATACAGCCTTATACCGCAACTTATTCAGTCAAAATACTGCCTTATTCCTCAACTCATTTAGTCACAATACAGCCTTGTCTCTCAACGCATTCGTTAAAAAGACAGCCCGTATCCCTTTACTTATTCAGTCAAAATACAGCCTAATCCTTCAACTTATTCAGTCAAAATACATAGAGGATATTTGATTTTTTCAGTGTAAGATCGAATTTTATTTCATCGAATGAACACCAAAACTGTTATTTTCACGAGTGGCGTAGCCACGAGTGAAAATAGCAGTTTTGGTGTTCATGAGTGAAATAAAATTTGATCTTGCACTGAAAAAAATCAAATTTTCTGTTTCTTACATGCTTCAAAAGGCAATATTTAGCGTCTTAAATGGTGTCGCTCACATTCGGAGAAAATTATTTTTGTTCCTGTTCGTTTCGCGTCCATTTAGTGGTGTCCATCGTGTTTAGTGGGTATACTATTGGGTGTAAACTGAAAGTTTGCACCTGAGAAATGGCCCGGGATGGTACTATTATGAATGATTAATGAAATAATTGAGAGAGTAGTTTTCCAAAGAAGTTGCTGGCAAGTCTAACGTCGCGCGACAAAAGACGTGACGTCAGCGTCATAAATGACGTCAGTAACGTCCCCGTCACACATGAACGGGCTATGCGTCAATTAGAACACATTTCAGTATTGTTCAGTTATCTGACAAAGATAAAATTGAAGTTAGAGTTAGATTTGAAGAAAAAAGTAGTCCCAAACAGTGAAAAATAAAAAATCGTATTTTCACTGTTTGAAACAGTGAAAATATCGATTTATATTTCACTGATAAATCTCTATCATTCATTGAAAAGCGTGTAAGAAAGCCTAATACTTCAACTTATTCAGTCAAACTACAGCCTAATCCTTCAACTTATTCAGTCAAAATACAGCCTAATCCTTCAACTTATTCAGTCAAAATACAGCCTAATCCTTCAACTTATTCAGTCAAAATACAGCCTTTTTCAGCACTCCGATCAGTCAAAATACAGCCTGATCTCTCAACTCATTAATAAAAAATACAGCCTTATCCCTAAACTTATTCAAAATACAGCCTTCTTCCTGAACGTATTCAGTCAAATTATAGCCTTATCACTCAACACATTCATTCAAAATACAGCCTTATCCCTCAACGCATTCAGCAAAGATTCAGCCTTGTACCTTAATTTATTCAGTCAAAATACTGCCTTATCACTCCACTCATTCATAAAAAATACAGCCTTATTTCTCTATTTATTCAGTCAAAATATAGCCTTATCCCTCAACCCATTCAGCAAATATACAGCCTAATCCCTCAAGTTATTCAGTCAAAAAATAGCCTTCTCCCCCCAACTCATTCCGTCAAAATACAGCCTTATCCCTCAACTCGTTCAGCAAAAAAAAAAAAAACAGCCTTATACCTCAACTTATTCAGTCAAACAGTGGCCTTATCCCTTACCTCAGTCAGTCAAAATGCAGCCTTATCACTCAACTCATTCAGGAAAAAAATACACCATTATCCCTCAACTCATTCAGTCAACATACAGCCTTATCCCTGAACTCATTTAGCAAAAACATCCAGTCTTACCCCTCAACTTATACAGTCAAAGTGCAGCCTTATCCCACAAATCATTCAGAAAAAAATACAGCCTTATCCCTCAACTTATTCAGTCAAAATACAGCCTTATCCATCATTTCATTCAGCAAAAATACGGCCTTATCTCTCAGCTTATACAGTCGAAATACAGTCTTATTCATCAACTCATTCAGCAAAAATACAGACTTATCCAATATCCCACAACTTATTCAGTCAAAATATATATCTTTATTCCTCAACTCATTCAGCAAAAATACAGCTTAATCCCTCAACTTATTCTATCAAAATGCAGCCTTATTCCTCAACTCAATCAGCAAAAACGCAGTCTTGTCCCTCAACTCATTCAGTCAGAATATAGCCTTATACCTCAATTTATTCAGCAAAAATACAGCCTTATCCCTCAATTTATTCAGCAAAAATATATCCATATCCCTAAACTCATTCAGCAAACATACAGCCTTATCCCTCAAGTTATTCAATCAAAATATAGCCTTATCCCTCAACTCATTCAGCAAACATACAGCCTTATTCCTCAAATTATTCAGTCAAAATACGGCATTATCCCTCCACTCATTCAGTCAAAATATAACCTTCAGTCAAATATACAGCCTTATCGCTCAAGTTATTCAGTCAAAATACAGCCTTATCTTTTTACCCCATCAGTCAAAATATAGCCTTATCCATCAACTCAATCAGCAAGAATACAGCGTTATCCCACAACTTATTCAGTCACTTTCTGGATGAAAAAGCTTTTAGGATACGTTCAATAAAACGTAGAATGAAGTGCACCTGCTAATCTTAGTGACTGCTATACACACATTTCAGAAGAAACATTTTTCGCTTGTTGGGATTCAAGCCTATGTATGTATATCTGCCCCTCACTATACAGAATATTTTATTTCTACATTCCTCCCCAACATTTTCAGCCATTTGTGTTGCACTGAGTTTTGAATTTTAACCCATGTCCTGCTGAATATTTAAATATGTCACACCCACTACTGATTATCAGCCAATCAGATTACTTGATGCAAATTATTGCAACAAATTAATAAACTGGATGGCAAACAATGAAGATCCTGATCAGATGGCTTCTTCAGAATCCATCTGATCTGGATCTACATTGTTTCAAAGATAAGGCATAGCCGGGCTCAACAGGACAAGGGTTAACATGGATTCAAAAGCCGAATGGTAAACAGTATAGATCCAGATCATTTAGCTTCCGGGAAGCTAGCTGATCTGGATATGTATAGTGTTTGGGAAAATTATATATCCGGGTTCAGAAGGACAAGGGCTAATGCATGTTTTACCTTTGAACATGGACTTGAGTAGTTTGGTAAGATGGTCCACTAGCCAAGGGTCTCCACCACTACAGTGCCATCTGGAAATATCTTCATGCCGCAAGGTTTCTTTCACTATCAGGTCTGAATGCCCAATCTTTACATAGTATTTGCCTGTTAAAATATTCATATTTAGAGTTAATCCTCGCTACTGCTGCTTTTAAACACATATTTAACCCATAAATGACAATTGAATCTGTCACCTAATAAGTTTAGGGTGGTTTATTTCCAATTATAAGGGTGTCAGGTTTGTTTTTTGTTTGTGGCAAATTTTACAAAAATGAATGTTCTTTAAGAAAAGTAGAAGTAAAACAAAAATCAGGAATCGATACAATTAACTTACTCCACCCATCAAAACCGGCCCCGATAGCTCAGTTGGTAGAGTGTCCGCTTCGGGGAACGGGAGGTCACGGGTTCGATCCCGGCCCGCGACATACCAAAGTCGTAAAAAATGGTACTAGTTGCTCCTCGCTTGGCTCAGATTTACGGGGTATAGCTAGGACTGGTCGATCCATTGTCAGGATAATGTGACTAGGTGTGGTATCATGTAATGTGTCTAGGACATGATGCTTCAGTGAGGCAGCACTATAAAAGTGAGCATCGAGCTCCCTGTCGCAACCAGACACCGTCGTGATATGACTGAAAAATTGTTGAAAGCGACGTTAAACCCGAATCCACACACTCTTTTAAACACATATTTAACCCATAAATGACAATTGAATATGTCACCTAATAAGTTTTGAGTGGTTCATTTCCAAATATAAGGGTGTCAGGTTTGTTTTTGTTTGTGGCAAATTTTACACAAATGAATGTTCTTTAAGAAGACAATGTAGAACCAGATCTCATCTTCTGGGTCTGCACTGTTTGTCAATGTTCCAGAAAAGGGCCGCTAGGCATGTGTGGCTAAAACACAATGTCATATTTTACTTGTTCTTTTTGTGTTTTGTCCTCCACTAAGGTACCACCTTTCGGGCTGTTCAAAAGTCGTCTTTAAGACGGACAACTTTTGCACAGTTCCAACGGTTTCTTATTAAATGAATTTTACTGCACTTTTAAATGCGCTTTGTAAAGGACAAACTTATATTATTCAAGGTTTGGCCAAAGTTATGAATTATAGACTTCCTAAGGTGAATAGGTACACATTTACGAAGCGAGCAGCGCCTAAACCAAACGCTATTATTACACACTCACCCACTGATTGACAGGACAAGACCGGCCTGTCTCGTCTGGAGTTTTTACTTGTATGGCGGTAAAACGCTAATGAAATCAAAGCACTGAGAATTCTGGTGTGTCGATTAGGGAAAAAAGTCCTGGACTGAGACTTAAATTGTTTCTTTTTACCCTTATTTTTTTTTCAAGCAAAAGGGGTAGACCCTGATCAGACGCCGCGTTCTCTTGAAATTTGAGATATAGAAACTAATGTTTTTGAACTACTCATGCGGCCAACACAAAATCATGTTAACAAGTCCTTGTATTGACCACCCCTCTAAACCCGACTTTATATAGAGAAAACTGGGATTTACGGGGGTATACATTATTTTTGTTTCTGATCCAATACATAGATTGTGGGTACTCGTTAGAACCGCCTCAATGAGGCGGTTCTAACTAGCACCCACAACCTATGTTTGCAGTAAAAATAAGAAACATATCATAGATTTTCATCAGAAAAGTAACCAATTGGGGATATAAAAAATGCAGTATGTCGCACGGGTGTGTTATCGTGATGTTGATGTTGATAGGCTGCGTAGATGTGCAGACTGATCTGCACTTTGTTGTTCGCAAATGACAGATACAGATTTTATCACGACGTCCTCCATATGCATTACGAAAACACGCCTATACAAATACATTGTAAACTTTACGGCCGAAAAAACCCCGAACATTTTAAGATGAAAAATTGTGATATTTTTGTTATTTCTGTTCTAAATATTGATTGTGGGTGCACGTTAGAACCGCCTCATCGGTTCTTACGAGTACCCACCATCTTTATTTTGGAGCAGAAATAAGAAAAATAAGGTTTAGCCCTGTAAACCCCAGTTTTACTATATAAAAGGCGGTTTCTTCTGTCGCGGTTTATTTCTGTTATGGTTTGTCTTTGGATGTTTGTGTCGCTTGTATTGTCTTTGGATGTTTGTGTCGCTTGTATTATTTTAATTTGGATAGCCTATTGGCCATTTTGTGGGAAAGTAACTGTCCTTTTGGCTTTCCGTTATTGATGTTTCCATTAGGGTCTGTTGTTTCATGTTTGTGTTTATTTCCCTTTGGTGTCTCTGCTGGGAGCTGTGGGTTAATTGTGTCGATTCCTGATCATTGCCCCCACTTCTACTTTAAGAGGGTCAAAATTACATGGGCGTGTTTTCGTGATGGTCTTCCCACAGGAAAACTGCGGGCAATTGTTTTCTTCTTTCATTTTAGCCCTTAAACAAGATTTTTGCGTCATATGATGGATGGTACATAATGTAAATTTGAGTAATAAACCTGATAAAGGTGATTAACAGCATCGGGTTTATACTCCAATGAGCGTTAAATAAAATACACCCATTCCTAAATTATCACAGACAATGTCATAACGTTTTACGACTGAGTGGGTTTTCGTGTTAAACACTAAATGAAACAGTTGCTCGCGCACGATGTGAGCGGTCGTTAACATTGACATCGGGCCGTAACAAACATTAACATTTAACCCTTCTCTTGCTGAATATTCATTTAAGCCACACCCATTTCTGTCTATCAACCAATCAAATTACTTGATGTAATTTATTGCAACAAATCCATAAACTGAATGTCAAACAGTGTAAATCCTGATCAGATGGCTTCTTTTGAAGCCATCTGATCTGGATCTACACTGTTTGCAAAGAAAAGGGTTGTCGTGAAGAGCATGATAAGGGTTAACACTGAAAGCCGTTGATTGAATGATATATTATTTCGCAATCTGAAATAAATTTGATTCATAATTACTTTTAATGAAAGAGGTTCCGTCATATTTCTTTTTTCCATATATGGACGACGGCATGAAACGAACACGTGAAATATGTTGTAATTTGTGTTCAATTTAGATAGATGCACTGTTTTGAGAAATAAAAATGTAACACACTGTCTGTACAATTAGTCGAGACACGGGAAAATGGTTCATAGCACTCTTCGATTTAAGCTTAAATACGCGTGCGCAATCGACTTTTATGGATAGACGAACCCACGTTTACTGAAAACACACATTACAACAACCCATTACCTTGACAGAAAACATTGGAACAGAAATAAATGAAATTACGTATACCCCTTTAAACCCCCGTTTTCTCTATATAAAATGGGGTTTACAGATGTGTTCATTTCACGGACTAGTTCACGTATTATCAGTTATCCCCTATATTAATTGCATTGTAACATACTGACCTGATAAAGATATGCTATCTCAGGACAAGTGAGCTTTATCAGGTCAACGTGATATTGTGCTTCTATGAACTGGACTACCGGAAAAAGGGCAAAACAGTAGGAGTGTACAAGGGGATTAACTGATTAATAGAATACCAGATTCGTGTCACTTGATATCAATTTTATCACGCTCGGCTTCGAGAACGCATGTAGAATCGCTCGGCAGGCCTCGCGATTCTACACGCATTCTCAAAGCCTTGCCTGATAAACTTGATATCAAATGACACGAACCTGGTATTCTATATATACATGCCACTGAAGTGTCATGAAGTCGCAAACAGGCCTTAACTAGCTAGTCTGGCCCAGAAAACATGTACTTTCCACATTTTTCACTTCTGTGGTGTATTCCTTGCTTCCAAAGGATAACCCTTTTATAGAACATATTTAGCTGAAGATGGAGTTATAAAAGATAAACATATTTGTCATTCAGCCACCAAGTTTGCTGTGTGTGTTACCGAAGGCCAAGACAAGCTTCCAACGCTATACTGGTTACCAAAACTTCATAAAAGACCTTACAAAGCACGGTTTATTGCAAATTCTAGCTCTTGCACTACCACTGAACTTTCTAAAATTATTAACTTCCTGTCTTACTGCTATTAAAACGCATGTGATTAAATATTGTGATAAAGTATTTGAAAGATCAGGAAGAAATCTGTTTTGGTATATAAAAAATTCGAATGAGGTTTTAAATAAATTGAAATTCAGACATTTTCGTGCTTCAAGTCTGTCTACTAACGATTTTTCCACTCTTTACACTACATTTCCTCATAATCTTATAAAAGAAAAGCTTAATGATTTAATTGAAAGGGCTTTTCACAGAGAAGATTCTCTCTATCTTGCATGTAATGTCAGATATGCATTTTTCACTTCTAAAGAGCATAAGAATTATACTCTTTGGTCATGTCAGAAAGTGTGTGATGCCCTCACCTTTCTACTTGACAATATTTATATTAGCTTCGGTACTAAGTTTTTTAGATAAATTGTGGGCATTCCGATAGGTACGAATTGCGCATCTCTTGTGGCTGATCTATTCTTGCATTGTTATGAAAGAGACTTCATGTTGTCTCTTTCCATTGATAACCAATCTGAAATTATTGAAGCTTTCTGCTCCACTTCTAGATATTTAGATGATTTATTAAATATTGATAATGCCTATTTCGATGGTTTGATCAGTCAGATTTAACCCCGCCCCCCACCCCCCCCCCCGCCCCGAACTTCAGTTAAATAAAGCAAATTCTTCTGATACCGAGGCCCCGTTTTTGGATTTACATCTATCTATTGTAGATGGGTTTGTTTCGTGCAAAATTTATAATAAACGCGATGACTTTGATTTTCCTTTTTTGGATGGTGATGTTCCTCGTGCGCCATTCTATGGCGTTTATATTTCGCAATTAATTCGATTTGTTAGAGTGTGTAGTCATGTAACTGACTTCAACACTCGTAATAAATTATTAACGGCTAAACATCTTAATCAGGGTTATCGGTACCATAAACTACGCAAAGCCTTTTCAAAATTTTATAGCCGCCATAATTTCAAAATTCAATATTGGACTTAAATCTCTTCTGCAACAAGGTCTATCAGAACCCGAATTTTATGGTGACTTAGTTTATATATTCAGAAAAATATATAACCGCAATGACTTTAGCACCCAATTTCGTAAAATCATTCTTCGATATAAAACGATTGGGTACAACATGGATATTATACGACAGACGGCATGCATGGTAGTTAACCCAATCACGGTTGGCAACTCTGCTTCCCTCTTTAATTGCACGCCGGTGGGTCAGGCCTCAGATTCTATGACGGTTCCAATGAAAAGGCTTATTGAGAATTAGAGAGATCCAATTCAAGGTAATGATGGTTGGTGCCTGATGCTCTGTCTCTGGTCGGGTCCATCGGAGTCTAACTGTTGGTTTTCTTTTGCTCCAGCATTTCAGTGGTTTCTTGCTGTCGAGTCCTCACCGTTGTCTCAACTGTGTGGTTCTTTGATTATTTGTGTTCACGGAGATGTTGCACTGATGAGTTCGGAGGCCTTCATGCGGACTGAACAAATAATTATTCGTCTAAATCGCGGCGGAAGTAAGAGCGAGGATTGTGGCCACGTAAAATCGATTTAAGCCCCCCAGTGGAAATCTTCCACTGACCGTTCCAAGGCGGTTCTTCTGTGGCGATTTATTTATATTGTTGTTTGTTACTTGCTGTGTGTGTCACTTGTGTCTTTTTATTTTGGATGGCCATATGGCCATTTTGTGGTAGAGTGACTGTCCTTATGGCCTTCCCTTGTTTAGGTTTCCATTATGGTCTGGTCGCTTAATGTTTGTGTTTCTTTACCTTTGGTGTCGTTGATGGGTGGAGTAAGTTAATTGTATCGATTCCTGATCTTTGTTTTACTTCTACTTTATATATACACTAATTTCTTACTTCTGCTCAAAAACATGGATTGTGGGTATTTATTAGTTCCTAGAATCTATGTTTGGAGCAGGAATATGAAAAGTATCGACATTTTAATCTGAAAATTTTCAGTTTTTGGTGGTAAAATTTTCCTTTATATTAGGCCTGTTTTGGTAATGAATATTCCATTGCATCGAATAGATGTGTTTCAATAATGTAATGTTTACAGCAAATAGAAAAAAAAATGAAAAATATCGAGAGTCTTTAATTCATTCGCATACATTAGAACTACATCAGGCAACTGATCTCTGCAAGCTGCATTTTTTGCAGCATATACAGTCGAACTTCAATGGCTCGAACACATTTGGGACCACGAAAATCTGTTCGAGACAGGGGTAGTTCGAGCCACTGAGAGTTACTGCCAGGAAGCATGACGGGTTCAATTTTGGGGCATCTTTTGGGTGTTCTATAATAAAATGAATGCTGTGAGTACTCATTAGAATCGCGTCATCGAGGCGATTCTAATGAGTACACACAGCATTCATTTGTAAGATAAAGGACTAAAATCTCCTTAATTATCCCCCACTATTTCTTATATAGAGGATTTCCCAAGGGGCTCAAGAATGGGTTCGACACATCCATGGTAAACGAGCCATCGGTGTTCGAGCTTTTGTTTGTTTGATTTGAGGTTTAATGTCCCCGTCAACACTGTAAAGGTCATTTTGGAGACGTTGCTTCCAATTTTGTGGGACTTTTACCCGACATTGAGATGAAAGATGAAATGACATCTCAAGCCCTGTCGCCCAATGAAACCAATAGGGTTTATTAGCATGGACGGTCCGCCTCCCACTGCGGTTCCTGGACAGGCTTAGATCCTCTAAGCGGTTTACCCGTACTAGCGTGCGGGTCGGATTCAGCTCTGCGTGGAAGCATCATGCAGCCCATATATTTCTTCAAGCCCGTATGGGCGGGGGCCGAACGATTCGAGCCATCGAAGTTCTACTGTATACATTATTTACTTATTTCTGCTCAAAAACATGGATTGTGGGTATTTATTAGTTCCTAGAATCTATGTTTGGAGCAGAAATATGAAAAGTATTGACATTTTAATCTGAAAATTTTCAGTTTTTAGTGGTAAAATTTTCCTTTATATTAGACCTGTTTTGGTAATGAATATTCCATTGCATCGAATAGATGTGTTTCAATAATGTTATGTTTACAGCAAATAAAAAAAAAGAAAAATATGGAGAGTCTTTAATCCATTCGCATACATTAGAACTACATCAGGCAACTGATCTCTGCAAGCTGCATTTTTTGCAGCATATATTGCTTTTTATATTAGATGGATATGTGCCATTTGTCAAAATCATATGTGCATAATCATTCATATCATTAGTTTATTTTATTTTCAGTGTTTCATTTTATTTCATGCTAAATAGCAATAAGATATTGTCTTAAGATATTTTTGCTATAACCATTTTACGTTAAAAAGGCTATTGCCAGACAACTGTAAAAAGAACTTTTCACGTAAAACCGCTATTGCCAGTTAACTGTCAATAGCCACTTCGAATTTATTTATTCATCGAATTATGGACAGCATCGGGCTATGAGCATATTTTAAGTGAACCCCTCTTTGCTCGTGATCCGATGTCGTCCATATTTCGATAAACGTTAAATAAATTGCATTCATTTCTTTAGGGGACTGGGAACATTTTAGGGGAGGTAAGTCCTGCAAAAATATTTGTCTCCCATGCCAATAGGGATCAACTTTAAAGGAAAGAATTTGCTCCTCAGGAGCAAATTCTGTCATTTAAAGAGAAGGCTCCATTTTAGTGGGGCAGGGCTTATAGACAAGCGAACAGAAAGTCCCGAAAGTTGCCTCCCTTCGCAAAATGGCGGAAAAATCTGCCAGGTGTTCCCATTTCCCTTAAATGAACTATATGAAAGGTGCCGAAGTCTTGTCGACATGGCCTGTACGTTGTATGTGAGATCTCTAAACTATTACCATCCGGATAAAGTATAGGTGGCAGCATATATATTTTTACGAGACCGTCAGGGTTCCGTGGGAAATCCTGGTACCAGCTGGATGAACCTCGGCCCCTGTACATTATGCTTGGCATATCCCTGTAAATGAAAAACAAATAGTCGGGTTACTCAACAAGTAAAGCGTGTATCATGTTGACCCTTTAACCGAATTATATGTAGGCTGTGCTCTTTATTTATGACCCATGATTGGAAGCAGTAGTAGCCATGCTTAATTTTGTAAACTGCAACTTTCCCTAAATAAAATGGAGATTTCAACGGTGTGTGTCACACGAACATTGTAATGTAACGTATTGAACGCTAGCCAAACCTTTTAGTCTCCATGCAGATGACCACTCAACTGCAAAAAAAAAAAAAAAAAAAAGAGCAGCGTTTTTTTTTTTTAGTTTTTATAAACCGGTTAGCTCTGTAGGAAGGCGTATGACATCAGAGCGATATTACGATAAATTATCTTTCTAATGCACTTGCTTTAGTAACGCGACGTCTGATTGGATAAGGAAAAAATGGTAAAGTATATTCTGCGGTGACAGTCGGAAACTCGACATCATCACTACGTCACGCCGCTTTTCATTGGCTGACTTTTGGTCTTACGCAGCTCACAACGCTTGTCGTTTTGTGCAAAAGAGTACAGGTTTTTTAAGCAAACGACCGAATAAGTGCATTGGAATGGGGTTAAGTGCATTGCAAAATTGTCATTTGGGGAGGTAGATCGTCGCTTTTACGGCCACAAATTCCGTTTTACGGCTCCCCTTACTCGTCTCCGTAAATGGATTTTCCCGACCATAAAACAGCCGATTTACCTCCCTAAATGACAATTTTGAATATCCCCAAATGTTCGATAAATAAAAATTAAGCTAGAACTCAAAACTCCTTTTTTACCTCAGCCGTCCCAGATCCTTCGAATCTACTTCCGCAAATACCACAGTTTGTGGCATAGCTTCGAATTTTACTCTCTTGTCTGACAACAAATCTCTTGATCCCGTAAACGAATTAGTAGCAAGAACAACCTTCTTTGAATAAATGGTTTTACCGCCTTCTGTATTTAGTACCATGACTGTTCCATTGGATTGCTCCTCCTTCCGAACTCGACAAACTACGTCACGAATGACGTCACAGCCATTCTTAGAAGCTACCATAATGGAAGCATCTACATGAGTTCGAGGGTTCACTACACCTCCTACGAAGTTAAGAAGCCCCTTGTCCTCGTCGCCGAATCTCAGGTATGGATAGTTTCTCTGCATGTCGGAATGCGTCAGTTTCTGAACCTGGTCTGCCGCTTGTTTCTGGAGACTCTCCAGTATACTCTCATCACCAACAAACAGGCTTCCGACATCAGAATAGAAGCGAATACCTATACAAACAATTTTACACATTTAATATAAAATACAGTGAAATTTCTCTATTAACTCCAGCTAAAATTGAGACTATAATATTAATTCTTCTTTTGACGCATACTTAATTCTTTTTGTTTGTGCTTTCCCCGCCAAATAATATTCTCTGAGACTAGTAACACATTATCTTTAAGATATGTCACAAGTTATTTTATAGACCACTTTGGAACTATCCAAAAGGTGATATCAATATAGGGATTAGACTATTTAGTTTTGAATAGACGAATATACGATACAACAAGACTTCAATGCCTTTATCATTTAGGTGAAGATATAAGCACGTCGCATTTTTCTAAGCACACAATAAAATCCGTATCACACACCCTTCATCGCAGCCCGAACGCCGTATCATATTTCTGAAAATTCACTTTTCTTAACATCCTGTTCCGAGCAGAACGGTTTCAGGAATCATGTTGGAAAATATATAGCAAATGATGCGGCTTGTTTCATATCATAAACCATGTTATATGATAAACTGTTTGACCATTGCACTATTTCCTTTCGCCCCCGCCAATCGGGCCTAAGAGAAATAAATTGGGCTGCTTGTTTCTTCCACGCAGAGCTGAAACCGATGACATACGAGTACTGGTAAACCGCTTACATAGACTAAATAGAAGTGGAGGCAATGATCAGGAATCGATACAATTAACTGACAGCTCCCATCAGAGACACCAAAGGGAAAGAAACACAAACATGAAACAACAGACCCTAATTTAAACACCAACAGCGGAAAGCCAAAAGGACAGTTACTTACCCATAAAATGGTCAATAGGCTATCCAAAATAAAATAATACAAGCGACACAAACACCCAAAGGCAAACCATAACAAAAATAAACCGCGACAGCGACCGTTGTAACGGTCAGCGGAAACGAATTCCACTGGGGGACTTTAATCGATTTTACGTGCCACAATCCTGGCCCTCACTTCCGTCGCGATTAAGACAAACAATTTGTTCAGTCCGCATGAAGGCCGCCTAACTCATCAGTGTAACATCTCCGTGAACACAAATAATCAAACAACCCCAGACATAAAACAAGAATTCCGCAGAAGGCGGCGTCGCATCTGCTAGGGGCAAAAGTTACAGGAGCCACAATCAGAACGTTGTTATTAAATAAGTAAATTTCATTCTTACAGTTGGTAGTTGATGTAAAATGTGTCAAAGTCACTGGACCAAAAATATAGGCCATGGTCAACAGGTCAAGGTATGTGCTAAATCAGTACATCGAGAAGCACTATGCAAGGCTTGGTGGCTGTAGGCCATTTATTTTAGGACATATAGAACATTGACGTAAGATGTGTTAAAGTCACTAGAGTGCATAATATGGGTCAAGTTCACCAGGTCAAAGTGCTCGCAGAGTCAGTAAATGTAAGAGAAGCACCATGCAACGTTTGGTCGCTGTAGGCCTTATAGTTAAGAAGATATGGCATGTCCACCTAAAATGTGTAAAAGTCAATGGAGTACGATAAATAGGTCAGGGTCACCAAGTCACGGTACATGCACTGTCAGTACATCTAGAAGCAGCATTATGCAAAATTTGATGGTTGTATGCCTATTATTTGCAGAGATCTGGAACTTCGACGTAAAATGTGTCAAAGTCGCTGGAGCGTAAAATATTGGACATGGTCACCAGGTCAAGGAACCTGCAGAGTCAGTACATCTAGGAGAAGCATTATGCAAGATTTGATGGTTGTGAGCCTTTTATTTGAGGAGATCTTGAACGACGACGTAAAATGTGTCAAAGTCTGTGGAGAGTAGAATATAGGTCAAGGTCACCATGTCAATGTACCTGCAGAGTCAGTATATCTAGGAGAAGCACTATGCAAGATTTTATGGTTGTAGGCCTTTTATTTGACGAGATCTGGAACATCAACTTAATTTGTGTCAAATTCAGCGTAAAATATAGGTCAAGATCAACCGGGTCAAGGTGCTTGCCTAGTCAGGAGCGTAGGATGAAGTTTCATGAAAGGTTTGATGATTGTTTAGTCGTATAGTTGATTACAATACAAACTTCGACGTAATGTCGAACTTCGACGTAATGGTCAAAGTCACTGGAGCGCAAAATATAGGTTAAAGTCGCCAGGTCAAGGTGCCTACAAAGTCAGAAGGTCAAGGAGATGCTTCATGTAAGGTTTGATGGTAGCTGAAGCTTGTAGTTGACTGACGTAAATGTCGCACTTCGACGTAAATGTTAACAGATGGACGGACGGACGAACGGGTGCAAAATATAGGTCAAAATCACCAGGTCAAGTTGCTTACAAAGTGAGAAGGTCAGGTTGATGTTTCCTGTAAGGTTTGATGGTAGCTGAGGTTTGTAGCTGACTAAAACAAAAACGTTGACGTAACTGTCGAACTTTGATGGTTAAACTCACTGGAGCGCAAAATATATGTCAAAGTCACCAGGTCAAGATGCTTACAAAGTGAGAAGGTCTATGAGAAGTTTCATGTAAGGTTTGATGGTAGCTGAGGTTTGTAAAATAAAAACTTTGACGTAAATGTCGAGCTTCGACGTAAATGTCGAACTTCGACATAAATGTCGATATTCGACGTAACGGTCAAACTCACTGGAGCGCAAAATATAGGTCAAAATGACCAGCTCAAGGTGCTTACAAAGTGAGAAGGTCTATGAGATGTCTCATGTTAAGTTTGATGGTAGCTGAGGTTTGTAAATGTCGAACTTTGACGTGTTGGTCGAACTTCGACGTAATGGTCAAAGTCACTGAAGCGCAAAATATAGGTCAAAATCACCAGGTCAAGGTGCTTACAAAGTGAGAAGGTCTATGAGATGTTTCATGTAAGGTTTGATGGTAGCTGGGGTTTGTAAAATAAAAGCTTTGACGTAAATGTCGAACTTCGACGTAAATGTTAACAGACGGACGGACGAACGGATGTACGCACGGACGAACGGACGGAAAATCGGACGCCTATGTCGCACCATGCTACAAACAGATGCGACAACAACGGTGAGGACTCGACAGCAAGAAAACACTGAAATGCTGGAGCAAAAAAAAACCAACAGTTAGACTCCGATGGGTCTGACCAGAGAATGAGCATCAGGTACCAACCAACATAAACCTTTACGCTGGAACCGTCATAGAATCTGAGGCCTGACCAACCGGCGTGCAATTAAAGAGGGAAGTAAAGTTGTCAACCGTGATTGGGTTTTGGGTAAACTACCATGCATGCAGTGTGTCGTATAACATTTATGTTGTACCCAATCTTTTTATATTGAAGAAAGATTTTACGAAATTGGGTGCTGAAGTCATTGCGGTTATATATTTTTCTGAATTTATATACTAAGTCACCATAAAATTCGTATTCCGATAGTTCTTGTTGCAGAAGAGATTTAAAAAGTAGAAGTAAAACAAAGATCAGGAATCGATACAATTAACTTACTCCACCCATCAAAGACACCAAAGGGGAAAAAACACAAACATTAAGCGACCAGACCATAATGGAAACCTAAACAAAGGAAGGCCATAAGGACAGTTACTTTCCCACAAAATGGCCATATGGCCATCCAAAATAAAAAGACACAAGTGATACACACAGTAAGTAACAAACAACAACATAAATAAATCGCCACAGAAGAACCGCCTTGGAACGGTCAGTGGAAAGATTTCCACTGGGGGGCTTAAATCGATTTTACGTGGCCACAATCCTCGCCCTTACTTCCGTCGCGATTTAGACAAATAATTTGTTCAGTCCGCATGAAGGCCTCCTAACTCATCAGTGCAACATCTCCGTGAACACAAACAATCAAAGAACCACAGAGGTGAGACAACGGTGAGGACTCGACAGCAAGAAACCACTGAAATGCTGGAGCAAAAGAAAACAAACAGTTAGACTCCGATGGGCCCGACCAGAGACAGAGCATCAGGCACCAACCAGCATTACCTTGAATTGGATCTCTCTAATTCTCAATAAGCCTTTTCATTGGAACCGTCATAGAATCTGAGGCCTGATCCACCGGCGTGCAATTAAAGAGGGAAGCAAAGTTGCCAACCGTGATTGGTTTAACTACCATGCATGCAGTCTGTCGTATAATATCCATGTTCTACCCAATCTTTTTATATCGAAGAATGATTTTACGAAATTGGGTGCTTAAGTCACTGCGGTTATATATTTTTCTGAATTTATATACTAAGTCACCATAAAATTCGGGTTCCGATAGACCTTGTTGCAGAAGAGATTTAAGTCCAATATTGAATTTTGAAATTAAATCAGAATGGCGTCTATAAAATTTTGAAAAGGCTTTGCGTAGTTTATGGTACCGATAACCCTGATTAAGAAGTTTAGCCGTTAATAATTTATTACGAGTGTTGAAGTCAGTTACATGACTACACACTTTAGCAAATCGAATTAATTGCGAAATATAAACGCCATAAGATGGCGCACGAGGAACATCACCATCCAAAAAAGGAAAATTTACAATCTCAAAATCAAAGTCATCGCGTTTATCATAAATTTTGCACGAAACAAACCCATCTACAATAGACAGATGTAAATCCAAAAACGGGACCTCGGTATCAGACGAATTTGCTTTATTTAACTGAACTTCTGGGGGTAAATCTGACTGATCAAACCATCGAAATAGGTATTATCAATGTTTAATAAATCATCTAAATATCTAGAAGTGGAGCTAAAAGCTTCAATAATTTCAGATTGGTTATCAATGGAAAGCAACAACACGAAGTCTCTTTCATAACAATACAAGAATACATCAGCCACAAAAGGTGCCCAATTCGTTCCCATCGGAATGCCCATAATTTGTCTAAATAACGTAGCACCGAATCTAATATAAATATTGTAAAGTAGAAAGGTGAGGGCATCACACACTTTCTGACATGACGAAAGTGTATAATTCTTATGCTCTTTATAAGTGAAAAATGCATTTCTGTCATTACATGCAAGATAGAGAGAATCTTCTCTGTGAAAAGCCCATTCATTTAAATCATTAAGCGTTTCTTTTATAAGATTATGAGGAAGTGTAATGTAAAGAGTGGAAAAATCGTAAGTAGACAGACTTGAAGCACGAAAATGTCTGGCTTTCAATTTATTTAAAACCTCATTCGAATTTTTTATAGACCAAAACAGATTTCTTCCTGATCTTTCAAAGACTTTATCACAATATTTAATCACATGCGTTTTAATAGCACTAAGACAGGAACTTAATAATTTAGAAAGTTCAGTGGTAGTGCAAGAGCTAGAATTTGCAATAAACCGTGCTTTGTAAGGTCTTTTATGAAGTTTTGGTAGCCAGTATAGCGTAGGAAGCTTGTCTTGGCCTTCGGTAACACACACAGCAAACTTGGTGGCTGAATGACAAATATGTTTATCTACTACAAGTCTCTCTTCAGCTAAAGGCTGAAGTTCATAGGCTTTAGATGCTCTGTCTCTGGTCGGGCTCATCGGAGTCTAACTGTTGGTTTTCTTTTGCTCCAGCATTTCAGTGGTTTCTTGCTGTCGAGTCCTCACCGTTGTCTCACCTCTGTGGTTATTTGATTTCTGTGTTCACGGAGATGTTGCACTGATGAGTTAGGAGGCCTTCATGCGGACTGAACAAATTATTTGTCTAAATCGCGACGGAAGTAAGGGCGAGGATTGTGGCCACGTAAAATCGATTTAAGCCCCCCCCCCCCCCAGTGGAAATCTTCCACTGACCGTTCCAAGGCGGCTCTTCTGTGGCGATTTATTTATGTTGTTGTTTGTTACTTACTGTGTGTATCACTTGTGTCTTTTAATTTTGGATGGCCATATGGCCATTTTGTGGGAAAGTAACTGTCCATATGGCCTTCCTTTGTTTAGGTTTCCATTATGGTCTGGTCGCTTAATGTTTGTATGTCTTTCCCTTTGGTGTCTTTTATGGATGGAGTAAGTTAATTGTATCAATTCCTGATCTTTGTTTTACTTCTACTTTTAGTACCACCAAGCTCCTGCTTAAGCGTGTTAACATAGTGGAGTCGTCACACAACGACGACGTTGTTAGCGGCCTTTTCTGCAGGGGCCAAAACAAATTTCTTATGAAATTCTTGAATACCTGGTTTAAGATGACGTAAAGACGTCTTAGGCTTATGAGGTAATAAGTTAGTATTTTGAGAATAGAAAGAAATGCGTTTATTCACTAGTTTTAAAATGCTAAGTTTCCAGTCCTTATTGGCTTTATGCTCAACATACTCTCGCTTACACCATCGATTACCGAATTCATTCAAGGAAGCAGCGATTTCATCTCTACATTTACTGAAATCAATTTTAGAAGGAAACCGATATTTCGGTCCTTAAGAAATTATATTCCTTATCCTAGAATCAGGATTAATTTTCAAATAGCCAGTAATTACATGACCAGCAGCAGGATAGCAATACATTGAGCTTTTACAATCACATGAATCAGGAGTATTAGTATCAATATCAATATCTGAAACAAGTTTATTGAAATTAAAAATGATAGATCTAACAGGTTTGTTATATTTATAGCAAAGTATAGGTGTTTCAGTATTTTGAAAAAAAGCAGAAATGGAAGAAAGCACCATTTCACGGAAGATACTGGGCAAATCTATAAAATCCATACCCTTATTAATGAAGGATATTTTGAAGAAATGGCGTTTATGATTAATTTCAGAATCAATGTAAGGACGGATAGTATGCTGAGTATAGCCTCTAGTTAAGAGAGCCGCATCATATAACTGATTAGAACTATCGTAGAATTTATTCGCCTCGGTGTCCAGAAGACGTAAAACAGAAACGGGTAATGAACTTAAAAATGAAAGCATAGTGTGGCGTCCATGATTTAATAATATCATTGACAGTCACTTCAGTCTAGTATTGTTTCGTTTAAACGCACGTTATTTACGTTTAAAGTTACCATTTTTCCTGGTGCCGTGAGATCTAGTTCTGCGTTTTCGACATTCCAGGAGCGAGAAAATATGAAAGTCCTGCATTCTGGAAATATTACCCACATGATAAATGTTGTCATTAAATCCCAGTGGAAAAGGAGTCTGTAAAGATTTAATCAATTTCAGTTCAGCCTCATGTCTTTTGATAATTTTGAATCTAGATGTAGAATTTGCATCGTAATAAAGTTTTTCCATTGGTTGTATAACAATGTTATTTACAGAATGACCTGTACGTCAAAAGTGACGGTACAAGAAAGTGTCAGTTTTCTTAGGCTTAATACTGAATTTTGAATTTTTAAGTCCAATACTGAATTTTGAAATTAAATCAGAATGTCGTCTATAAAGCCGGCCCAGGCAAATTGGTGTGAGTCAGACTATCCAATGAATATAAGCCTTTTGGTTTCACTGGGCGACAAGGGTCCAGGCGTCATTTCATCTGAATGTCGGATAAAAATCCCACAAAATTGGAAGAAGCGTCTCCAAAATGACCTGAATAGTGTTGAAGAGGACGTTAAACTCCAATTCAAACAAACAAATACACCATTTCCTTATACTATAATACGTGTCATGTGTATCGAGGTTAGCGAGTTGGGAAATGTCAATAATTCAGTTGCCCGAAGTTCGACATTTTGCAGGATGAGACTGCTGCATGGTAACAATGGCAGTGGTCTCCCGAGCATTGTTCCTGGTTGTTCTCTTATAACCGCTAATTGTTCGGAAAGTAGTACACTTTTCTTCTGTCAAGTTTAAAATAAAGTTTATTTTAAAAGGAAGGCTTCCCCAGTTTGTAAAGTCGAAAATCAGCCATTTTTGCTCGCCTTTCGAAAGTCAGGGGGGAGCTATTGCAATACCCCGGTCTCCGTCGTCGGCGTAAGTGTCGGGGTCCGCATTTGGTTAAGGTTTACCTGCAAGTGATCGTTTGTGCTGTTTTACAAATTTATTTTCAAATTAAGTGTTCAATTGGTAACAAAAACTAACAAAAAAAAAAAAAAAAAAAAAAAAAAAAACAATATATTACATATTATTTTTCACTCGATTTTCCAGGTTTTGGGGCTTAAATTTGTCTTTTTAAGAAGTTAATCATTTCCTTTATTTTATTATCAAATGCATATGCGCAGCCAACTGAAACGCATCTTCCATTCTACATAGGCTCTGGCAAAATAGAAGTGAAGGCAATGATCAGGAATCGATACAATTAACTCACAGCTCCCATCAGAGACACCAAAGGGAAAGAGCACAAACACGAAACAATTAGACCCTAATCGAAACATTAATTGCGGAAAGCCAAAAGGACAGTGTCTTTCCCACAAAATGGCCACTTGGCTAATATAAATGACGCAGGGGTCATAAATAAAATAAACTCCGTATAGGGTTTATGAGTTTATATTGATGGTTGTTCGATGAAATGTATATATATGATGAAAATAGAGGGTGGCTGCAACATACAAAAGACAACAAATGTCAACGATCACAGAACAATACACTTAACACAATGCAGATAACAGACACAGTTGCAGACGGACGGACAAACAATACAGACGGATCATTCTACAACGGAGTGCAGAAGAAATTATTATCTTATGTTACACCGGGATGCATAGGTGATAACTATCAACTATGGGTAAAACCATGAAATCATATGACAATTGCAATAACCTTTTAAATATCGAAATAAATATTACAGGAGGGACAGTATCGAAGCAGCTGCTATAATGATCAAGCCTTCGCTGTTCCATTTTGGTAGGTACCAACATATATATGTGCTGATAGACTGTAAACAAAAGGCACAGAAAACAATCGTACATTTGACAGCTGTCAATCTATGTAATCGAGAACTGGCAACGCTAGCTTTCAGTTAAACGGACGAAAGCGAGAAAACACGACAATCATGGGCATACCTGGCTATATAAATGAACTCACAGTTGTTATGAAAACCACCACAATATATCTAAAGTTGTCATCTTCAGCGTGAAGCTGATGAAAAGTTTCTTTGTGTCAAAACTGCGTAAAGTGAAAGACAGGTTAGAAAAGGTTATCGGCTATCGGAACACCAATCATTCGTTGTCTCACATACAAAATTATAAAACCTTAGTACCGATTGGTCGATAGGAAAAAGAAGTATAGTTTCCAACTCCAGTCCTACGAAATACCGTTGATATATATTTACCGGTACTGGAAAACCGACCTCTGTGACATTTTCCCCTGCTTTGAAAAAAATGGCTCCCGACATTTTGAAACATTAAAATATATTTACATAGAATAATGATAGCTGAGTTATAGCTGAGCTTCAAACAAACAAATTCAGAATAGTACTTTATCACAGACATGGTTATTTATCGCTGGCATCCTGAAAACTGGGTTGCTGATATTGGAAAGCTATCCAAATCAGATACAGCTTTATATGCCAACACTGAAACAAAATTCATTACTGAGAGCAAATCAGTATTGATCTTTTTATATATATGCAAGCGAGACAATCAACTTGTATCACAATTTATGCTAACAAATTCAGCAGTACATATATCTGAAACTCAGCATTTAAAATTTGGTCAGGATATGTTCAATACAAAATCAAAGCAAGGAGACAAAAACAGAGAAAACTTTACTGATATGACATTCTCCCCTGTATTGAAAATTAAAAGGTATGGGATTTGATAAAAACAGTATAAGAAAATTAAACAAACCATTCCTGGTCAGACTGTTGATTCATCAACAAATCGCCGTATCTATCTGGTGGCTGACGAGTTCTACCTGATCTACGGGGTACTATATCTTGTTCTGCCTGCTCTGTACCTACAACTGACTGTTCAGACATAGATCTACCTACAGAAGATTGATGGCCATGACAAACTAATTGATCAGACTCCTGACTAATTGTCGTGTCTAACTGACTTCTCCTATGGCTGCTGATGGTCTAATAACTGAACTACCGTATGAATCTTGGTAAGAAGAATCATTGGTTGTAATAGACCTTTCAGCACTATCACGAGATGAAAAACCAATAGGTTAATTTATTCTCCCATTCCTCCTATGTGGAGGAATGTATCTTGGGATATAGTCAGATTGGTCTGAGTCTGAATCCGAATCAGAGTCAGAAATGGGTACAGCTTTCTGTTTTCTGGTAGTAACTTTATTAGTTTCAGGACCTACATTCTGAGTTCGCTCTATATTTGTCTCTGATATACCCGGTATAACCGAAAATGGTAACAGCATGTTCTTGTGCATTGTTTTCACTGTTGAATCACCAGATTCTCTCTGAACAGTATACACAGGCACATTCTTATCGGGTATACCAGTGACAACATACGGGTGTTTAGCCCACTTGTCTGCCAATTTATGCTTGCCCCGCAATCCAACATTTCTAATTAAAACATGGTCCCCTATATCTAGAGTTGTTTCTCTTACTTTTAAATCATGATTTGATTTATTGCGGTTGGCACACTTTTCAGCTTCTCTTGCAGCGACCTTATAAGCAAAGTTCAGTCGCTTCTTCAATTTGTAAACATAGTGTTCCCTTGAAGAATCTGGCTGAACTGGGCTTTGCAGGCCTAAATATGTATCCACTGCAAGACGGGGGTGTCTACCAAACATTAAGAAAAAACGAGCATATCCAGTGGAATCATGTTTCGTAGCATTATAAGAATGAACTAACGGAGCCACGTAGGATTTCTAACCTTGTTTCTGGTTGTCTTGCAGTGTGCCGAGCATGTTCAAAAGCGTCTGGTTGAACCTTTCAACCATACCATTCCCCGTAGGGTGGTATGGTGTGGTCCTCGACTTTTGATCAACCACCAGACTGCATAACTCCCTTATAACAGAAGATTCAAAATTTCTTCCATGATCACTATGTAGCCGAGCAGGGAAGCCACAATGAACGATAAACTGTTCAAAAAGGACTTTAGCAACTGTCTTGGCTAACTGGTTTCTCGTTGGAAAGGCCTGAGCGTATCTTGTAAAGTGATCAGTGATCATTAAAATGTTTTCATGGCCACCTTTTGACCTCTCCAACGAAAGAATTTCTATACAAACCAGTTCCATTGGCTGAGTAGTGACAATGTTCACAAGCTCAGCACTTGGTTTTGGAATAGTCTTTCGTTGAATGCAACGAACACAATTCTTTATCTTCTGATCGACACAACTTTCTAGACCTGGCCAATAGAACCTCTGGCGAACCAAAGACATTGTTCGATCACGCCCTTGGTGACCTAGGTCATCGTGTAAGTGTCTCAAGACAGTATCCCTTAAGTGAGCAGGCAATACCAGTTGATGTGCACTCTGTCCATCTAACACAGTGTTTCTGTACAGAAAACCATCAACCAGTGAAAATTTCTTCCACTCATGAAGATATTTTAAAACAGTAAGCGTTTCTGTCTTGAGCTCACTGTACTCGGGAGTAAAACCAGTTTTACGTAAACTGATTATCCTGGCAATGCTTGGATCCGCAAGCTGTTCCCCTGACCAGTCAATATCTTTAAGTTCAGAAGAAACTGGAGAAAACCCGGAGAATGGGTTGACAGTGTGTCTAAGACATCGCAATCTTGTGAAACATGCAATGTTTAAACGTATGGACATGTATTTCTTTGGACAGTGTAAGACTGGCAAATAGCATTCACTGCCTCTGGAAATAACTGTACTGTTTGCTGAGGTCTTCTTGACAAACCGTCAGCATCTCCGTTGGACTTATCACTCTTATACTTCAATTGAAAAATATAAGAGCCAGGAGAAGCCAACCACCTATGGCCAGTAGCATCAAGTTTTGCAGAGGTTAACACATAAGTTAAAGGATTATTATCGGTGCACACTGTAAAATTGTTACCATATAAATAATCATGAAACTTATCTGTCACAGCCCATTCAGTCACCGACCTCTTTGACAAGAAGTGCAGAGTAAAATGCAGAATTTTTTATCTCAAGATTTTGACAATAGTGATAGTGCTGTTAATTCATTGACATCAATTTTGTGTGAAACTGCCTCGGCATCTGTAAAGTTCATGAAGAGACCAGGACGGGTTGTGCAACAGAAATTTAGAATAAAAAAGAAACCATGGTTTTCTGAATCTTGTAGAGAGTTACATAAAGTGGTTAAAAAGTATGCAACTTTTGTGAGAACATTCCCTTTTAATAGTACGTATAGGAAATGATTTTACTCGTATTAAGATCCAAATTTAGGAGATTGTGTACATTTCATAAACGTAAATATAAACAGGATATTTGTAATGAACTGTCCAGCAACAGTTGGATCCAAACCAATTTTGGGATTTAATTAATAGAATAAATAGCGAGGGAAAAGATAATAATGTTTATGAATTCAACACATATTTGTTTACTTGGTTTTACCTAAATTCTGCATCGTTCAGTTAAAAACGACATTCTTGAACAATTAAAATTACATTTGAATAATATGGACACCTATCTACACACCAATGAGTTTAATATGCCATTAAGTGAAGAAGAAATACTCAAAGCAGCAAAAGGTTTAAAAAAGGAAAATCATCATCAGCCGATTTAATTTCTAACGAAATGATAAAATATGGGTTGTCAGTTCTTTTAAAACCACTTCATAAACTATTTAATTTTGTTTTTAATAATGAGATGGAATAAAAGTATTACAACCTCAATACATAAAACAGGTAGTAAACATGACCTAAGCAATTACAGAGGAATATCGTTAACTTCCAACTTAGGAAAACTTTTTAATAAGGTGATATATATTTGCTCAAATTTGTTAATGATAACAATCTTATTAGTGAAAATCAGATTGGTTTTAAGAAGAACTCACGCACATCGGATCATATTTTCACTCTTAAATTACTAAATGAAAACTCTAAATGAAATAAAAAGAAGGTTTTTGCTGCTTTTATTGACCTCCGAAAAGGTTTTGACACTGTATGGAGAGATGGTCTCTTTTATAAATTAGCAATGGCAAATATACGAGTAAGACTCTTCCAAATAAATCAGTCTATGTATGAGGATTATTTTGCAGACTGAAATTTTCAAACGGTCTCAGTGAGAAATTTCCGTCTACTTGTGGCGTTAAGCACGGGGTACCGGGAAATGGAAAATAGTTTGAGATGACTGGAATCAAGTATTCCTGCTTTTTCTACATTGACCTACAGTATTGTAATTAACCTTTATATGCATAGCGGCCCTTTTTCAGACATTGGCAAATAGTGCAGACCCAGATCAGACGCCGCATCTGATCAAGATCGAAACTGTTCGATCAACGTCCATGCATTTTTGTAAATCTTATCACAAAAAAGTAATACAGATATCCATGTGCTTAGAAATTTACAACTCCTGACTTATAAAGGTGGAATATTGTATTGGCATCAATGGTTTGGTAAATGAAGTGACACACACCAGCTTAGTCAAAGGTCGAAATTCTACTGTAACATTTTTTTTCTTTGGCTTCACTTCTAGAAAATGATTTTTGACCGAACTTCTGGGAAACTTTTTATAAATAGACATCTGGAAACGTTTTATAAATAGATATCGACGGGCGCTGCATTCTGTTTAAACCGAACGCGTTTTCACTGCGTAAATACGTGGAAAGCAGTCTTATCTGTAGGACGTTCACATTTACGTCATAAGACGGTCCGAAATGAAATGGTGGATCACCAAACCAATCTAAATGTCTTCCAATCGAAACTGGAAGCCATTACAAAGGCCTTCCAAGAATCTTGAAACAAAACGCTTATAGGTTACAATGCGTTATTGTTTAAAAGTTATTTGTAACTCATATGCATATTGACTATAAGTAAATAATTGCATATGACCTTACAAGACGTCTGTGATCAATTAAGACTGAAATACACCTGCGCGGATGCAATCTCCGCCGATGGCTTCAGGCGCTTGTGGATCTTGGCGCATTCCTATCCTGGTATAGACTCCGGTATAGGTTGCATACGTGCATTGGCGGAATTACTTATCATGTCATGAAGAAGGCATATCCGTTGGATATACTACTGCATTAGCTCACATTTTTCAGATTAATTCTTATGATTTTTCTTCTTTTGTCTTGTTTGATTTTGTTTGATTTGAGGTTTAACGTCCCCGCCAACACTGTAAAGGTCATTTTGGAGACGTTGCTTCCATTTTGTGGGACTTTTACCCGACATTGAGATGAAATGACATCTCAAGCCCTGTCGCCCAATTAAACCAATAGGGTTTATTAGCATGGACGGTCCGCCTCGCACCGCGGTTCCTGGACAGGCTTAGATCCTCCAAGCGGTTTACCAGTACTAGTGTGCGGGCTGGATTCAGCTCTGCGTGGAAGCATCATGCAGCCCATATATTTCTTCAAGCCCCTATGGGCGGGGGCGCTTCTTCTTTTGTCCGTTTCAAAGATAAATTGTGGATACTCGTTAGAACCGCCTCATTGAGGTGGCTCTAAAGAGTAACACAATCCACGACATGGTAGATTTTTCCGCCATTTTTCAAAGGGAGACGACTTTTGGGACTTCCGGTTGGCTTTTCTATAGGCTAATGCCTACCGAAAATAGGATCTACTCTTAAAGGAAAGAATTTGCTCCTTAGGAGCAAATTCTTTCCTTCAAGAGTTGACCCCTATTGACATGGGAGACAAAAATACTTTTGCATTAGTTGCCTCCCCTGAAGGTGTATCAATTCCCCTCAACAAAGTTGTTTTTTATTACACAGACTTGTTATTATAATGCTTGATTGTTACGAGAAACTCCGTTTTAGGAAATCAGAAATAATCCAGTATCACCAAATTACCTGAAAGGGCTTCAAGTTCTCTGTATCTGATGTGGGACTTCTTGGAAATATGGGCCCATAAGGGATCCAGATCAGTAGTTCGCGTGATCCGACCATTGTCGTAGTGAGCTCCATATATTTCACGGCCTGTCACGTCCACTCGCCTCTGAAAAGTAAACATATAAACAAGTATAGCCTTTACAAAAAAGCTAGCTCTACGCTTAGCACATAGTCAATGTGAATTTCTAGAGTTATATCCCAGAAGTATGTTTTTTGTACAATTAACTGTCTTTGGCTATATTCTAATTGTCTGCATCCAAGATCCTGCCGATTGAAGTATAATGCCACATATGTCAAAGCTGTAAAATGCTGTAATTTTGTCAAAAAGTACTTTTTCATCTTTAAAAAGGCAAATATGTAACTTCAATATGCTTGTAACATCTTATCAAATGGAATGCTTGAAAACTGTTGAAGTTATGTAGACGGCATTTCTACACTTTATAGAAGACAATTTGAAGATAAACCCAAAAACTTAGCAAACGGCGAGAAAAGTTTTTTAGTTCACCAGAGCCGAAGGCTCTTGTGGAGCTTATAGGATAGTAAGTGGTCCGTCGTGGATATAGATGCATACTTTCTATGCGCCTGTACAAATATGTCAGCAAATATTGGGCTTATAAAAGTATGATAGCAATTCTGTGCCAGAGCTCCGCCCGTTTGCCTCTTATTTGTATGAAAGCTTATACTTGTTGTCAATATATAGATCAACCTGCATTGTGGATAACTAATGGCTGTACGTCCGTGTTAAACCCTGCGTCTATAATGTCTATGCTCATGGGCGTAGACTATAACGAACCAGAAATATTGTTGTCGTGATTATATGTAAGGCGTGTTCGGTGGACCGTAGTGAGGTATCGAAATCATTACGAAAACACGCCTATCTAAATATATTGAAAATTTTACCACCCAAAAAAATGAAACTTTTCTGTTAAAAAATGCGATTTTTTTCTTATTTCTGCTCGAAACATAGGTTGTGGGTACTCGTTAGAACCGCCTCGATGAGGCGGTTCTAACGAGTACCCACAACCAATGTCTTAGAGCAGGAATAAGAAAAATAACGTATACCCCTGCAAACCCCAGTTTTACTATATAAAATTTGGGTTACAGGGGTCAAAATTATATAAACATGTTTTCGTGATGCTATTCAATGAAATCATCCATTGCTCACGATAAAAATGGCATCAATTTTGGTGAAAATCAACGAAATATAAATGACATCAGAACAGAAAAGGAATCATCCATTGAAAAATAGGGATACATTACCCTGTCATTTTTATTCCCGATATGTTATAATGGGCGCATGCAGCATCATTACATTACGAAAACACGCCTATACAAATACATTGCAACCTTAATCATCCAAAAAGTGAAAATTTTAAGATGAAAAACTGTGATCTTTTTCTTATTTTTGCTCAAAATAAAGATTGTTGGCACTCGTTAGAACCGCCTCATCGAGGCGGTTCTAACGAGTACCCACAATCTATTTTTTAGAGCAGAAATATGAAAAATGATGTTTACCCTTGTAAATCCCTGTTTTACTATATAAAAATGGGGTTCAAGGGGGTCAAAATTATATAGGGATGTTTTCGAGATGAACATCTGGAAACGATGCAACTCATCGGCAATTTCACCGACCTACGATAAAGTTATAAAGGAAAAGAAAAAATCAAAAAGTCAAGACAGGCTGCCTATACTCGATGTGGTCAGCGATGACAATACTCGTGACGTACGATTTCTCGCCAAGCGGCCAATGGCAAGCCCGGCAGGTACTTAAAAGTTGTACAACTGTGATGAGGGTTATACCTGACCGGCCAAGACATGGACTGGTTCATGTGTAGAAAACGGTATTCTTTCAGGGACATCGGGCCCCCGCCATCGGAGTCTTACTGTTGGTCTTCTTTTGCTCCAACATTTCAGTGAGTCCTCACCGTTGTTTCATCTCTGTAGTTGTTTGATTTTTGTGTTCACGGAGATGTTGCACTGATGAGTTAGGAGGCCTTCATGCGGACTGAACAAATTATTTGTCTTAATCGTGACGGAAGTAAGGGCGAGGATTGTGGCCACGTAAAATTGATTTACCCCCCCCCCCCCCCCCCCCAGTGGAATTCGTTTCCGCTGACCGTTCCAAGGGGTCGCGGTTTATTTTTGTAATGGTTTGCCCTTGGGTGTTTTCGGCTCGCCCATCGGAGCTTGAAGAAATAGATGCATGATGCTTTCACGCAGAGCACACGAGTACTGGTAATCTGCTTAGAGAATCTAAGCCTGCCCTGGCAAAGCGGTGCGAGCCGAACTGTCCATGCATATAACCTCTATTGGTTTCATTGGGTGGCAGGGCTTGAGATGTCATTTCATCTCAATGTCGGGTAAAAGTCCCACAAAATTGGAAGCAACGTCTCCAAAATGACCTTTACAGTGTTGACGGGGACGTTAAACCTTAAATCAAACAAACAACCAAATCGTTGGGTGTTTGTGTCGCTTAATATATTATTTTATTTTGGATAGCCTATTGGCCATTTTGTGGGAAAGTAACTGTGCTTTTGGCTTTCCGCTATTGATGTTTCCATTAGGGTCTATTGTTTCATGTTTGTGTTTCTTTCCCTTTGGTGTCTCTGATGGGAGCTATGGGTTGATTGTATCGATTCCTGATCATTGCCTCCACTTCTATTTTGGAGAAATAGATTGGGCTGCATGGTGCTTCCACGCACAGCTGAAACCGACCGAGTACTTTTAAACTGCTTAGAGGCTCTAAGCCTGCCCAGGCAAAGTGGTGCGAGCTAGGCCATCCCTCCAAGTAAACACGTTTGGTTTGTTTTGGCGGTAGGGCTTGAGATGTGGTTTCATCTTAGTGTCGGGTAAACATCCGACACAATTGGAAGAAGCGTCTCCAAAATGAACTAAATAGTGTTGACGGGGACAGAAACCTCAATTCAAGTGAACAATTTTCAGGGAAAGGCTTTATTTCTGTATCATGTTAGTACAGAAACTTTAAGAATATGAACCGGGGCACAGCATTTCCTACGATTTTACATTTGCGCCCAGCGAAGACTCAGATCAGACTGCGCTTCCGCGCAGTCTGATCTGAGTCTTCGTTGTGCGCTCTAGGGATAGCTAAGGGCCCAATGCTGCTTCATGCAGCAAGAGAAGTCTCTGGTCGTAATATTATGATGCGCAGGTTGATCTGATGCTTTGCTGGGCGCACATGTAAACTGTAAGAAATGCTGTGCCCCGGCTCATAAATAATTTTTGTGTCGCAGCAAGCGAAAACGTGTTTGAGCATGAGCGCCTAGCGAAGATTCAGATCAGCCAGCTCTGCACGCCAGTTTTTAAAATGCTGGGTGATTCGACGCTTTTCAAAGATATAAAAAGACTATATCCCGAGAGGGTACGTCATTTGTTGAAAGTTACCGGAGTTCTAAACTACTCGAGCGCTGCCTCATATAGAGGCTTGGAGAAATAGACTGGGCTGCATAGTGATTCGGCGTAGAGCTGAACCTGGCCGAACTTGAGTACTTGTAAGCCTGCCCAGGAAAAGTAGTGCAAGTCGGACTGCTCCTTTTACCCTAATGGTTCCTTTGGGCAGTAGGACTTGAGATTCATTTCGTCTCAATGTCAAGTAAAAGTCCAACAGTATCTCCGAAATAACCTAAATAGTGTTGACGGGGACGTAAACTTCAACATAAACAAACTAGCATTGCTACAATGATTGTACCAAATGAAAAAAACTAAATTTGTGGTTTTATAGAAAACATCTTTTATGTGCTTAAGAATAATTTACTGCGTGGGCGACCAATAAGTCTGGGGCTTAAAAGGGAAATATATGCATATAGGCCTACTGTTGGGTTTCGCCTGCATAAAATTTGTTTGAAGAATAGAGGTTTTACGTCCCCGTCAACACTATTGAGGTCATTGGAAGAATTTGTTTTAGGTTTGTGTACATTTTACCCAGCATTGAGATGAAATGCCATCACAAGCCCTACAATAGGGTTTATATCCATGGAAGATCCGACTCACACCATTTTGCCTAGCTTATAAACCCTATTGGTCATATTGGGCGGCAGGGCTTGAGATGTCATTTCATCTCAATTTCGGGTAAAAGTCCCACAAAACTGGAAGCACCGTCTCCAAAATGACCTTTACAGTGTTGACGAGGACGTTAAACTTCAAATCAAACATAAGTACCAATGTGCGGTTGGTATCAGCCTTGCGCGAAAGCATCATGCAGCCTAGCCCATTTATCCAAGCCCCGATGGGCGGAACCATAGTACAGTAAAATTCCTATAATAAGACCACCTTTGAGACTGTTCAAAAGTGGTCTCAAAGTTGGTCACTGACCAAAGGACATTGTGTGCAGAAAACACGAAAAAAGAATAGCTGCATCCGTCTTTTTAAGCTTTAGTCTTAGTTTTAGGTGGTCTTAATAGCGGAATTTCACTGTATATAGTTTTGTTATTTATTTAAGCCTCACCGCGAACGAAAGTACAATAAAATTCCTATATTAAGACCACCTTTGGGACTGTTCAAAAGTGGTCTTAAGACCACTTTTGAACGGTCCCAAAGGTGGTTCCTGACCAGAGAACACTCTACACAGAAAACAGAACGAAAGAATAACTGCAACCTACTGAATAATAATTTTTAAACAAGAATTATTCTTAATCTTAGGTGGTCTTCATAGCGGAATTTCACTTTATGTACATTTATACATATTAAATTTACATGCACATATAAAACTTTCATAAAAATGTTGGCTGAGGGATGCTGATGAATGATGAATGATTACCACCACGAAAACGGGAAATTAAATTTAACTGGCCCCCGCCCATCGGGGCTTGAAGAAATATATGTATGGGCTGCATGATGCTTCCACGCAGAGCTGAATCCGACCCGCACACGAGTACTGGTAAACAGCTTAGAGGATCTAAGCCTGCCCAGGGAAAGCGGTGCGAGTCGGCCCTCCCATGCTTATAAACCCTATTGGTCCACGGTTTCATTGGGCGACAGGGCTTGAGATGTCATTTCATCTCAATGTCGGGTAAAAGTCTCCCAAAATGACCTTTGCAGAGTTGACGGGGACCTCAAATCAAACAAACAAAACTGTGATTTATTACCCAACAAATCACTGGCTAGAGCTGATCTACTTCGATTCTAACACGCTGAAAACCGGCAATAATGTTGTTGTTTCCTTCCAATTCCCACAGCCTTTCGCCATTGTTGAAAGCAATCCCGCAAAAAATATCGACTGAAACACATGCATTTATATCCTTTTCTAACGTTTTCGATTCTATAAAATGACGTTACACCGTCCAACGTCAAGAAAATCGACTAGTGACGTCATAGATTGGCAGTTTTTAATGACGTCACTCGTCACGCTCTCCCCTGCCGTGATTTGTTGTAGAATAAAAGACAGTTATTTTCCATTGCCTATACGAGTATAGGCGCGCTGCATTAGACTAAATTATAAATTGCATCTCAAAATATGCTGACTGTATGTTGCAAAGCACTGATCTTCAACATGGTCAAGAGAATGAAAAAGTATTTACCGAGCAGCACATTGTCATATCAACGTTTATGCAACATCATGACTTTGCATCTATGTTGATTCGAGTTTGCTGAAACGTTATGACGTTGAATCAACGTTCTTGCATAAATATCTATGCAAATTGTCAAATGCACCGAAAGCCGAAACCCTGTTCAAATCATGAAATTCGCGTGCTGTTTGAACATGGATTTTGAACTTTTGATATCATAAGACTGGCCTTGCTTTGTTTACGATACGTTGAGCGACGGAACGTTATCGCTCTGAGCGTAGCGTTTAAGCGTTCTATGATGACATCAGATGGTTAGTGCGTAACAACGTCATAGTAAGCAAAATTCTTAACTGGCCGCCATGTTGGCTCACCGGTCGCATTTGAAGAGTTTATATGGTGTTTTTATTGAGCTTTTGGGTGTTTCTGTCAAAATTTGCTGTGGGAATCGTAAGTTATGCAAGCACAACGATCAGCCATGCTTTATTACATTGCATTAACATTTGCCGGATCCCTCTGAAGATATTTGAACATTCGGGCTAGCGGCCTCATGTGTAAACAGCTTCCTCGGGACCCGGCGAATGTTAATGCATGAAAAACCATGGTTGATTCCTATATTGATCGGTTGTGGTGGGGTTTAACGACACGTCAATCCTTGTGGGTCATTTTTGTCGTCTCCCTGAGTATTGGAGAAAAAAGAGATAGAAGAGACAGTAGAGGAGATAAAAGTAAAGGATAGGGGGGGGGGGGGGAGGAAAATGAATGGAAGTGAAGAACTGAAGACAGAATGCATTCCCCTCTGCTGCAAACTGTAGAATCAGTTGGACGGCCTACACGACACCCTCACCACACCCAACAACCCCAGAAGCTACGTTGATGCGACGTTGCTGAAACGACATGTGCCCAGTGGGTTAAATAGACTGTTACCTTTGGTTCTTGAGGTCCAATCAAACAAACTTTTAGTCCTGGTTTAACCGACGCATGACGTGCTATTGCCGACCCTACAAGCCCTGCCCCAACTATACACAGATCGTACGCTACTTCATCTAAATCAGACATATTTAAAAACACTTCAGATTTTACACAGCAACATACGGAACGTAAATTATATGGATTTAAAATAGAATATGTGTTATCTAAAGTTTCAGTATGTGAAAATATAATACATGCAATTGCCCGGCGAATAGGAAAAGGGCCCATAGAAAAGCCCGAGTTATAATTTATGCGCATGCGCAATGAAGAACAGGGCAGGACGCATGACGTCACTGTCTGCGAGGAACAAAGACCCTGACGAGACTGTGCTTATAAGCCTATGTGGCAAATACATGTACTTTTCTATCATGACCTGACTTATTTATTATCAGCAAAAGAAACTGTGGCAAAGTCAGCACATTCATCGTTTAATATGAAATTGTTAGTTTGACATCCCGTCAACACTTTAGTTTATACTAATTTATTTTTACCGGCCCCGATAGCTCAGTTGGTAGAGTGTCTGCCTCGGGGAACGGGAGGTCACGGGTTCGATCCCGAGCCATGACATACCAAAGTCGTTAAAAATGGTACTAGCTGCTCCTCGTTTGGCACTCAGATTCACGGGTTAGAGCTAGGACTGGTCGACCCAGTGTCAGGATAATGTGACTGGGTTTGGTATCATGTAATGTGTCTGGGACATGATACTTCAGTGAGGCAGCACTATAAAAGTGAGCATTGAGGCACCTGTCGCAACCAGACACCGTCGTGATATGACTGAAAAAATTGTTGAAAGCGACGTTAAACCCGAATTCACACACACACACACACGCACACACTCACAAATTTATTTTAAATTCGATTGCGATGGAAGCTTATTTAATCGCTCTCGGACACTCATTCCGGATGTTTTCACGCGTGCGAGAGGGAGGCAGTGACTTTTACACCACTGCTACCCATTTACACCTGGGTGGAGTTAGGCAGTGTCATTACGTGTCTTGCTCAAGGACACACCTCGATACCGGGTGCCGGATTCGGTCGCACAATCTCTCGATCATGAGTCGAACGCGTTAAACACTATTTTAGGTCATCAATAGATCTAGCATATTAAAAGAAAAATCAAAGCACTGATATGGAACGCCCTGGCTGTCTTACGGGGATAAAATTCATTATGTTTGGTGGTTTTCCTATTATATGCTGTGATAAAAACAGTATATGTAGTGGTTAATCTAGTATATGTAGTAGAAACCTCATTATTTTCGGTGGTAAAACCTTTATATGCTGTAGTACTTTAGTTATATGCGGTAGTATTTTTGTTATATGCGGTAGTATTTCTATTAAATGCTGCGGTATTTTTATTATTTGCTGTAGTATTTTAATATATGCTGTAGTATTTTATTATACGTTGTGGATACTCATTATTTGCTGTAATATTTTTATTATATGCTGTGGTCACAGTTTGAATTGTTATATGCAGTAGATTCGTCTTTATCTTGGGTGCAAATTGTTATTATCATGATGAGATCATTTGTAACCTACCAGCCGAAAAAAAAAAAAAAAAAAAAAAAAGAAGAAGGCGGCTAAGAGAGCTCACCGTTTGAATAGACCTCCTTTTATAACTCAGTTTTTCTAGTTTGGTATACACCGGTACCCTATACTCTGTCATTGTGGCCTCCTCTATTAAGCAAGCAATCTGGTTTAAGCAAGCACGCCTTTTGTTCCCAAATATGTATACCTGTATTAGCAAGCAACTGTATATGCAAGCAATTTTGATTATCCCATAGATGCTTTTAGGTTGGAAGAGCACTGATCTTTATGCCCTTTCTGGAGATTTTTTTTTTTTTTGCATCATGTTGTTTTTAACTGATTCGTTGACTAGCTACTAGTCTGATAATAAAAATCTGATCGTTTTGTTTTGGTATTTTTATTGTAAAACAAAATATTATCACCTTCTTAGTGATGGCAAGTCTATTTGGTAGAGTCTCAAATCTTAGGATTAAAATTGAGCCAGAGAGACTAGACTAGCTAAACTTTTATACACTGTTTATTTTAGTGCAAAAGATTATTTTAATTCCATATCATTCATTTTAAAGCCTAGTGGCTAGGCTAATTGATTGGCTACTGTCTTTTTTTTCTCAACTTATTGGCATATGTGCTAATTTTAAATCTGCAAATGCTCAATGAAAGCTGCTCAAAGGCATTTTCTGTGTTGATCTGGACGCACACAACAATTTGTACTTGACGGCCAAGCGTCGGATCCAGTCCGTTTTGTCCTGTGTCCCACAAGGTTCGGTACTTGGACCGGTCCTTTTCTTGATATTTATTAACGATCTTCCTGATAATATCAGGTCATCTGTTCGCTTGTTTGCTGATGATTGTGTTTTGTATAGGAATATATATACTTCTTCTGACAGTCTTATCTTACAAGATGACCTGGATAGCCTAGCACGTTGGGAGGCCGATTGGCAAATGAAGGTCAATGTGGTCAAATGTCATTCAATGAGGGTGTCACGGCACCCTCCAGACAAGCAGATTAAATTCAACTACTCATTACATCAGCATACTTTGGAACATGTCCAATCCGCAAAATATCTTGGTATCACCATTACTGATAATCTTGATTGGGGTCAACATATTTCTGAGATTACCTCTAAAGCAACTAGGTCATTAGGGTTTCTTAGACGCAATTTGGCTTTTGCACCTAGGCAGACAAAGGATGTTGCATACAAAACCTTGGTTAGACCTCAACTAGAGTATGCATCACCTGTTTGGCATCCCCATGTTAAAACTCAGGTTCAACAGGTTGAGAAGGTTCAGAGGTTGGCTGCCCGATGGACCTGCAGGCGATGGCGGAACAGAAGTAGTGTTGGTGAAATGCTCGATGAGCTGGAGTGGCCATCGTTGGAGGCCCGTCGCGAGCAGTCCTCTTTAACCTTCTTTTATAAGATTCACTCTGACACGTTGTCTCTTAATAAAGATAAATACTTGACCCCTGTGAATACTTCAACTCAAACAAGGGCATCAAAACTAAACAACAGTCAATATCGTAGGTACCAGACCTATAGTGATGCCCTGAAGAATTCTTTCTTCCCTAGAACTATTCCTCAGTGGAACAGTCTTCCCTCCTCTGTAGTAAATGCCAAAACTGCAGAGGAGTTCAAAGCCCGCATGGTGTAGATTGGGATCCAGAGGTGTGCGTTTTAGTACACCTCTGAGAGCAGATTGTAAATAGTTTTCAGAACTCATCCAGTGGGGTTTTTTTTTTTTTTTTTTTTTTTTGCTAAATTCTAAATTTAGCGCACCACCCAACTGAGGTAATGGCCAAGTATGACCGACTCAGTATATGAAGATAGATAGAAAAACTGGAAAGCCAAACAAATTAAATTCTCCATTTGAACTAGTTTTACAGCTGACAGAGTCGATCAAGCCATCAGTGCTTCTTGAAACTTTTAAGCTGATTTATGCTTTCCAGCTACAGGAATTTTGTAATAACCAATAGCTGAGGATATTTTGGATTCGTGTTTGAGACTGATTACTGCAGTAGAGTTACTATAGTAGATACATAAATCATACAATGCTTAACCCATTTAGTACCGGAAACCCCTAAAGGGGTACTTTGGCAAACAGTGCAGGCCCAGATCAGATGCCGCAGAATGCAGCGTCTGATCAGGGCCTACACTGTTTGCAAAACGTTCAGCTATTTTCCTAATAGATTTGAAGAAAACACAACCTGACACCCCTAAATTTTGAAATGGACTCATGCTATCTAAGGAGGAAGATTCCATTTGGTACAAAAAGGGGTTTTGCATTTCAAATAGGATAGATAACTCTTTCTGTATAATGCAACTGCAACAAAAGCACCACTGTACATGGTACGGGGTTTTACCGCGGCGATTTATCTTCGGTACTTTTCGAGTAGTTCACGAAGGCATCCGATTGATCTCATCATGATAATAAAGTTTGCACCCAAGATAAAGATTTATCTACTGCACGTAATGACATTACCAGTGAATATAATGACCTGACTACCTCAAATAAAGAGAGAGTGTGAAAGGACCGAACATAAGAACAAAAGCACTCAATATAATGGAAAAAGCACTGCACCAACTGATGAAGACACCGAATAGCAAGAAATATCTACTATAGATAATGGAAAAAGAAGAACATATAACACTGAAACCACAGCATATAATAAAAATACTACAGCGTATACACCGTTTTACCACCGAAAATAATGAGGTTTTCACTACATATACTAGATTAACCACTACATATACTGTTTTTATCACAGCATATAATAGGAAAACCACCAAACATAATGAATTTCATCCCCGTAAGACAGCCAGGGCATTCCATACACTGAGAACACTTGTAGGTTGATGGTCTTGAAATGTACATGTAGATTGGGAAAATGGGATTAATCGGAGAATTTCGAAAACACTCCTATATAATTTTGACACCTTGAACCCCACTTTTATATAGTAAAGCTCGGGTTTTCAGGGCTAAACCTTATTTTCTTTATTTCTGCTCCAAAATATAGATTGTGGGTATTCGTTAGAACCGCCTCGACGAGGCGGTTCTACGAGTATCCACAATTGATATTTTAGCTGCAATAAGACAAATGTCACAATTTTTCATCTTCAAATTTTCGTTTTTACGGGGGTAAAGTTTACCGTGTATTTGTATAGGCGTGTTTTCGTAATGATTTCGACCGTATCGTGTAGGTCTTCACTGTTTGCCGACGACCTAGTACACGAGCCAAGTCCAGATTTTACCAAGCTGGCACTCAACGTGTTTGCAACGTCGTATCAACGTCGATACAACGTCACACACACGCTGAGTGCCAGTCGGCTTTACAGCGCTCTGGCGTCATAAGGAGTTTTGAATGTTTTTAGTGTGTTTCGGTAGATGTAAAGAAAAGAAATGAATGTATAGAAACAGCACTAGCATTATGTGAGCAAGTCTATCATTTTTGGCGGGACAAGAACAACTCGAGCATAAGGTCGTGACATAATTTTGCGGCGCATTAGTTTTCAGTGACATATGTGACATGAACGTCAAGCAAAAATAAAAGGTGAAGGGTTGAAAAAGTGAACTCACACACATTATCATACTATTGTTGTTTTTTTTTGGGTTTGTTATTTTTTTTTTATTATTTTTTTTTTTTTTCATTTTAAATAGATAATAGAAATAAATCATCAGGAAACGAAATTTCTACCACGTTTAAGCGCCCCAGCCCATCGGGGCTGAGAAACAGAATGGACTGCATTGTGTTTCCACGCACAGCTGATTTGAGTACTCGTAAACCGCTTAGAAGGTCTGAGCCTGCCATGGAAAACTGGTGTGAATCGGACCACCCATTTATCCTAGCGTTTTTTGGCGGTAGGGCTTGAGATGACATTTCACCTCAGTGTCGGGTAAAAGTCCCACAAAATCTTATGCAACGTCCCAAAATGACCTAAGTAGTGTTGACAAGGACGTAAACCTCAACACAGAAGCCAACGCGTGTCTTGCTACACATCACATTATTGTTTGTTTGTTTGATTTGAGGTTTGACGTCCCCATCAACACTGTATAAGGTCATTTTGGAGACGCTGCTTCCAATTTTGCGGGACTTTTACCAGACATTGAGATGAAATGACATCTCAGATCCTGCCGCCCAATGAAACCAATAGGGTTTTAAGCATGGACGGTCCGACTCGCACCGCTTTGCCTGGGCAGGCTTAGATCCTGTAAGCGGTTTGCCAGTACTCATGTGTGGTCGGTTTCAGCTCTGCGTGGAAGCATCATGCAGCCCATCTATTTCTACAAGCCCCGATGGGCGGGGGCCGTCACATCACATTAATACTGTCGTGTAAAAACAAAACAAAGCAAAACAAAAAAAAAAAAAAAAAAAAACAGTCTTGAAAACTATTATTCATCGAGGCTGTTCTAACGACTATATATCCACGACCTACAGAAATAAGGAAGGTACCAAATATTTTTATCTAAAAGAAAAGGGTAGATAGAAAATTGCGTACCTCGGAATCACAGTCTCAAACCTATAATCCTATCCTAGCTCAGTGTCATATTCATTCGTAACGTCACAGAAATTATGTAAAGTTCTATCATACGGGCATATCAACATATCTGCGTTGTCGAGGTACAACTTACTACCACACAATCTGCAACGGAAGATCAGATGGCAGATAGTACTCAGGTTTTCGCTAACCTCTTATTATAGATCGGCTCAATACAAGTGAAATAATCTTGAAAGGGCCGTAAAACACATGATAAATTTGTTTAAACTACCGGTCTCAAATTTTTTTCTGGTTTTTATCTTCAATTCTTACTCCTTTGTCATGTGTACATACAGCTTCAGAACTTTGTGAAAATGGTCGTTTTCATTCGTGTTTACCCTTCTCTCTGAACATGTGTTCGGAATTCCTGTTCTAAAAATAAATCTGTCACTTGACACATACATGGCGACAGTATCGTCTCTGAATGTCGTTACTTATGGCTTGGTATTCAGCGTCATATTTTTTTTCAGATTCAGGCATGGTCTAAGCAAACAAGGCCAAAAATGAATGTCGCATATAACGTCATATATGGGGATTCTATTTTTGTCACGAACTAAAAATAGATCTAACTAGTGTTCGAAACTAGTTAGGGAATCCCTCTCAAACTCGTTTGCCTGTCATCATAGTTGTTCGCATTTTTGCATAAAATGCATTCATTTGTATTGTTTTATAGAAAAATACCGGCTATATGTATTTTATTTTTGGAAGCATTTTTTACCGATAGCTCAATAATGCACCTTTAAGGCATTTGATTAATTTTCAGTTACATGTACATACCGATCATTCGCCGGTTCTTCATTACCACGTTTCATCAGTGACTAATTATAATACTAAATGACTTTTATGATCTATTGTAGTTAATTGCTGCCATGACAAAATCATTAAATTCCAATATGTCTTTGTGTGTTAGTCATCATTAGAAATGAAAAGTTCACTTGAACTTCAATGACTCGAACACCTTGTGCACCGTGAGTATTTGATAGTTTGAGACACCCGAGCAGGCACTCAACGATGAACTAACGTTGAATCAACGTTGAAAACGTTGTTTATGCGTTAGTTCAACGTTGAGTCAAAGATTTGTGCCTGCAGGGACATAGGTTTAATCATAGAGGCAAGCCAGGAGGCATTGTATACGTAAAATTCCTATATTAAGACAACCTTTAGGACTGTTCAAAAGTGGTCTTAATGACCACTTTTTAACAGTCCCAAAGGTGATCTCTGACCAGAGGACACTGTATGCAGCTATCACGAAAAAAGCATAAATGAAACCTACAGAATAAGGTTTTCAGAGCAGAATTTGTCTTAATTTTTGGTGGTTTTAATAGCGGAATGTCACTGTATATCTATTGCCCTCCATCATGCCGTTTAACCATTAACCGTTTGACGCTTATGACCCACAAAGAAGGTTGACGCGTCGTTAAACACGAAATCATCATCATCATCTATTGCCCTCCGCCCAATGGGTCTTGAAGAAATAAATGGGCTGCATAATGCTTTCACGCAGAGCTGAAACCGACCGCACATGAGCACTGCATGGTAAACCGCTCACATGATCTAAGCCTGTCCATGTAAAGCGGTACGAGTCCGGCTTGTTGTCCATGCTTATAAACCCTATTGGCTTCATTGGACGACCGGGCTTGCCATTTCATCTCAATGTCGTGTAAAATGCCAACAAAATTTGAAGCAACGTCTCCAAAATGATCTATACAGTGTTGACGGGGACGTAAAACCTTAAATCAAACAAACAAGCACTGTATTGCTATACAATTTTCTATTTACAAAGGTATATCAATCCATTACATTTCAAGACATTGATTCAATTAATCAAAGGGCAAAAACCGAATCAAATTATCTTTATTAGTCTTCGAGATATTACAATTTGAAGTTTTGAAAAAGAGCAACTTCAAAAGGCCTCATTAATATTCATGAGGAATTTTGTGATGTCATAGATGCACATTGAAATTCATTTTTTTAATATTTAAATTGTGTTTATAGTCCGTATAATCACCTATTTGAACCATTGGAACTGATCGCAACTGAAATGCTAAACCAATTTTCTCATATTTTTAACCTCAAACCTTAATTTAAAAATTTAATTTGTATGTCGTGTGTATTCATTAGAATCGCCTCATTGAGGCGATTCTAATATTAGAATACACACAACATTTATTTTCAAGATTAAGTGAGAAAAAAGAAAACTTATCGCAAACATATACAGTCGAACTTCAATGGCTCGAACACCTTTGGGACCTCGAAAATCTGTTCGAGACATTTGTAGTTCGAGCCTCTGAGGGTTACTGTTAGGAGGCATAACGAGATACTTTTAGACATCTTTTCGGTGTTCTATAATGCTATGTGTACTCATTAGAATCGCCTCATCAAGGCGATCCTAATGAGTACACACAGCATACATTTGCAAGATAAAAGACTAAAATCTATTTAATTATCCCCCACTATTTCTTATGTAGAGGATTTCGCTAGGGGCTCAAGAATGGGTTCGACACATCCGTGGTAAACAACGGTCATCGGTGTTCGAGCCATCGAAGTTCTACTGTAATTATCAGCAGGTATTGGACTCAGAAAAACTTTCGAAACAATCGTACCGAACGAGCCATCGGTGCTCGAGCCATCGAAATATCATTGTATATGCAGTGCAATGTCATGTTAAATAGCTTTTCTTTTCGTAGCTCAGTCGAATGCGCGTCCGGCTGATGTTCAGTAGGTCGCGGGTTCGATCACTGCCGGGGTCGGCAACATTCTTTCCTGGAGATTAATGATGAATTCAAAGAAAAATTGTGGGTGCTGTTTAAGGGAGATAGGTTCACCTTTAGGGTCGGCAACATTTCGGAAAATATGCTTGTTCTATCAAACCTGTGGAAAGCAGATTTCTGTGGGAAAGCTAGTTGATGTTTGCTTGTGCTTGTACGCCGCCGCCCATCAGGGCTTGGAGAAAATGATTGGGCTACATGTTGCTTCCACGCAGAGCTGAAACTGAACACATACGAACACTGGTAAACCGCTTAAAAGGACTAAGCCTGCTCAGACAAAGTGGCGTGCGCCAGACCGCCCAATGCTTATAAGCCCTATTGGTTTTATTTGGCAGCATGGACTGAGATGTCATTTCATCTCAGTGTCGGTTAAAAGTGCCACAGCACGTCTCCAGAATGGCATGCGTTGTGTTGACGGGGACGTTAAACCTCAATTCAAACGCCATGGCATATGTTAAGGTTTTTAAAAAGTAGGTCAAACGTCAAGGTCAATGTCATAAGGTCAGAAATAATAGTACCCCTGGAAAGGACTTGTGAAAAGGAATGCCTATGTGAAATATGAAAGCCCTATCACTTATCAGTCGAAAGTTATAGCCAATGTTAATGTTTTTTTTTCAAAAGTAGGTCAAGGTCAAGGTCACAAGGTCAAAAGGTATACTTCGCTGGAAAGAGACTGTGAAAAAGAATGCACATGTGAAATATGAAATCTCTATCACTTATTAGTCGACAGTTATGGCCAATGTTAAAGTTTTTTAAAAAGTAGGTCAAACGACAAGGCCAAGGCCACAAGGTAAAATTTATGGCATTACGAGAACGGTCTCATAATAGGAAATGCACATATGAAATATGAAAGCCGTAACACTTACCAATCAAAAGTTATAATCAATTCTAAGCTTTTAATAAGAAGGTCAAACGTCAAGTTCAAGGTCACGAGGTAAAAAAAAAAGTATGGTATCACTCGAAAGGTATTGTGACAAGGAATGCGCATGTGAAATATGAAATCCCTATCAGTAACCATTCAAAAATATGCGCGTTAAAGTGTTTGCTGACGAACAGGCAAACAGACGGACGGACAGACAGACATACAGACAGACAGACAGACCAAAAAACAATATGCCCGGGGACATAAAAATGTATTACGGGTCTGAGGGGTAGTTGAAAATAGATAATTCGAATCTTTCTAAGAAAGCTGCCATCTGCCATGTATACATTCAGTGACGTCACAGGTTCCCATATTTTTGCTCGCTTGAGAGCTATTGTTGTCACGTGCGCGTTTGCGTGTGCTTTCCCGTCACATTGCGTTAAAGTTTTTCAAATGCTTATATCTCAACAGTCACTCATCACAGAACACTACTATTTGGAACTTAAGTACCTGAGAGTGTCTTCTGAGAAACAGACCCCTGGGTCCATGCCGCGGGGTGGGACTAGGGGTCAAAATCTCGTACTGTGTTAAAGTTTTGAAATGCTTATATCTCAACACTCACTCATAATAAAACATTCATATTTACAACTTGGATACTGGGAGTGTCTTCTGAGATTCCAAGACAACACACCCCTGGGTTCATGCCTGGGAGGAGGGATGGGGTGAGGCTAGGGGTCAAAATCTAGGACAACTTTGCAATTTGTTGTATACCTTTCCATTATGCTAACAAGTTATAGACACAATTGGTAATTCATCAGCCAACCATGTGACATTGGTTCAAGTGTAAAAGAATGAAGGTCATGGTGACCTACATTTCACGATCCAGTGATTTTGCCTTATATCTGGAATATAATTTGTTGGAGAAATGTCATACCTGGGATATTAGTGCCATGTGGCCCCATGATTGACCTCAAAATATATCTAGTTCACTGTGACCTATAGTTCATTGTTCAGTGGCTTTACTTATTATCTTGAATACTATTTGATGGAGAAATTTCATACCTGCATTATTAGTTCCATGTGAACCGATAATTGACCGCAAAATATATCTTGCTCAGTGTGACCTACATTTCATGGTTCAGCGATTGTGCCTATTTTCTTGAATGCTATCTGATGAAGAAACGTCATAACTGGATTATTTATTCCATGTGACCCCATGATTGACCTGAAAATATATATAGGTCAGTGTGACTTACATTTCATGGTTCGGGGATTTTGTCTATTGTCTTGAATACTATTTGTTAGATAAATGTCTCACCTGGATTATTAGTTTCATGTGACCCGATGATTTACCTCAATGTATATCTAGGTCAGTGTAGCCTACATTTTATGGTTTAGTCATTCTGCCTATTATCTTGAATACTATTTTGGTCGAGGAATGTTATACCTGGGATATTACTTTAATGCAACCAGATGATTGATCTCAAAATATATGTTGTTCAGTGTAACCTGTATTTCATGGTTCATTGACTTTCCCTTATATCTTGAATACTATTTGATGGAGAAACTTCATATCTGAATAATCAATTCAATGTGGCCCGACGAATGATATAAAAATATACTTAGGACAGTGTGACCTTTATTTCATGATTCAGTGAATCTGCCATATATTTTGAATACTTTTTATTGGCGAAACATCAAACCTGAATTATAAGATCAAAGTGACCAGATAATTGACATAGAAATATATCTAGGTATGTGTGACCTATTTTCATTGTTCAATGAATTTGCCTTATAATTCAGACAGTGTTTGATTCTGAAATGTAATATCTGCAATATATGTTTCATGTGACCTGATGATTGATCTCAAAGTATATCTAGATGAGTGTGACCTATATTTCAAGTTTCAGAAATTTTACCTTATATTCTTGAAGTCGTGAACCAGGTGAGCTATGCTGTCATGCGACAGGTCTTGTTATGTATGGGTATAAGCATAGTTAAAACTTATTTCCACAAAAGAAACGTGTAGAAGTTATTTGATGAATTTTAAGTTACATGTAGCCACCATTCACCGATTCTTCATCACGTTTCATCAGTGACTAATTATTACTGAATGACATTTATGGCCAAGTCAAATGCTCGTAATTAATGGCTGCCATGACAAAATCATAATTTTTGCAAACGTTGAATAAATTCCAATATGATTTATGTGCTAGTCATCGATGTAGCCGGAGCAAGGCTAATTTTCAAGTAACTACTGTGTAACTCCAATGGCTCGAACACCTTCGGGACCGTGAAAAAAATGTTCGATATATCATGTTAACAAATCCGAGAAATGACCCCACCTCCCCCCCCCCCCCCCCACACACACACACACACCGAACCACTACCACTAAAATCCACTTTAAAGGTAAAGAAAACAGGGGATTACGGAGGTATACAGTATTTCTCTTATTTCTGCTGCAAGACATAGGTTGTTGGTACTCGTTAGAACCGCTGCAATTTTGAGCGGCTCTAACGAGCACCCACAACCTATCAGAAAAATAGCCAGTTTGGAGATGTGAAACAAATGCACTATGTGCTATGTTCTACGGGTGCGTTATTATATTATCGTAATGCAGGGTTTGAGTGAGTGAGTGTTTGCGTTTTACGTCGCACCAACAGCTAAAGTCATGCGGAGACGAGTCCTCGGTTTAAAGCCTCATCCGAAAGTCTGGAGAAGCCCGGGATCGATCCTGTGACCCCTGGTTTACAAGGCAAAACCACTTCACCACGGAGGCTTCTAAATGCAGGGTTTATCATAGTGACAGGCCAGAGACATAGCGTCGCAGGATCGATCCCGGGCTTCCTCAGACTTTCGGATGAGTCTTGAAACCGAGGTCCGTCTCCGTATGACTTAGCTTTTGGTGAGACGTAAACCTCAAACACTCACTCACCAAGACTTAGCAGGGATATCTGTTCGAGTTTCTTTTTTAAACTTTATCTCGAGTGTAATCATTGAAATCACCTCAGTGAGGCGATTTTTAATGAAAACATACAGGATTAAGTATAAAACAATATCGCACACATATTAATATCTACAGGTATTGGACTTAAAAAAAGCTTTCAAAACAGTCGTAGTGAGTGAGTGTTTGAGTTTTACGTCCTACCAACAGCTAAGGTCATACGGAGACGGGACCTCGGTTTAAAGACTCATCAGAACGTCTGGAGAAGCCCGGGATCGATCCTGCGACCCCTGGTTTACAAGGCGAGTAGCGTAACCACTACACCACGGAGGCTTCTTAAACAGTCGTAGTGAACGAGTCATAGGTTTTCGAAGCAGTGTGCACTACAAGTTAGAAAGTTTTGCTTCCAGAGGCGGCCTCGGTAGTTCTGTCGAATTCGGGTTTGGCTGATGTTCAGGAGGTTGCGCGTTCGACAACTGCTCGGACCGGCAACGTTCTGTTGTGGAGATATTGTACCGTAATCTCTCCCTTCTGCTGATTTCAGAAGGGTAGTTGTCGGTTTCATGTAAAAGAATGACCACCGTACTTGTCAACCGCTCATGCATACGCCTGTTCAGGAAGTGTGGTTAGGTAAAGTGACCGGCTCGATATAGCCCGAAACAGTGTTGAATGAACCGTATAACTAAAAACCAAACACAAGCTTTTCTTCCGTGTCTCTACGAATGCCAGATGTGAATTTGTGTGATGTTCCTTTTTGCCCCAAAGAAATATTATATGAGCCCAGCCAAGCGAATTTGTGTCTTCGAGCATTCCCTCATGACAAATTTTAACTGCGCATGCCCAGCCATTCAGAGGGTCCAGGGATATGGCTTTCTGTCTGAAGGTTCGTCTTGATCTACTGCTTGTATGAGCGAGCAGCGAAGGTTCTGGCGAGACTGCGCGGATGCGCAGGCTCGCCTGAACCTTCGCTGCTCGTATAGGCGATACGCACCAAAATCGCTTGACGGGGCCCATATACAATGTATGCTGTTTAAGGGGGAACGGTGCATCTTTATCGGAGGCAACAGTTTGGAAAATATGCTTATTTCCCATGTCAATAGGGGTCTACCTTTAAAGGAAAGAATAAGCTCCTGGGGATCTAATTCTTTCCTTTATGTGTACATCCCTTTTTCAGGAGTGTTGTGTGTACAGCAAAGCGAACAAGAACTTCCAAAAGTCTTATCTCTTGTAAAATGCCGAGCGATAAGACTAGGTGTAGTATCCATTCTCCTTAAAATAACCTCCTTGACAGTTTTAAAGGGCACCCATAATCTTTTCTTGGACTATAAGTAAGATGACTGATGACTGATGCTTGTGCTTGTATATGCAGAAATTTTCATCTTGATTTTACTGTTTTGCCTCTGCTGAAATGAAAGAAAAGTTTGTTTGTTCTTGCACACCAGACAAGGAAATCCGTGATTTTACCCTGGGATAGAAATTTATGTTCTGACCCTAGTGTTCCGACCAAAAATCGAATATAATCGCGTGTTTGATAAATGCACTGGTTGATTACGACCTCATATGCGCCGTCGTTAAGGTTGATGTCACAGCAACGTCACTAAACATTCCTGCAGTGTCAACATAATATGGCGGACGTTGGTAACCGAAGTGACTGCAGCATTAAAAATCTGCTTTAAGAAATGGAAGGTATGCAAGAAAAAGAATCCAATATGGGTGTGAGGGGTGGATAGAAAAATCCGTCCCTCGGGATCAATGTCCGGCATCACTTGGCAAGCCTCGTGATGCCGGGCAGTGTCCCTCGGGACGGATTTTTCCATCCACCCCTCACACCCATATAAGATTCTTATAGTCTGTAACACAGTTGGATGTTTCATAGATGTAACATTTCAAGACATGTTCAACTGCATATTGCTATGTGTCATGCAGTCATATAAGTGCGTGCGTGTCTGCGTGCATGCGCTCGTGCGTTCATGTGTGAGATCCAATAAAAACTGTTTGTAATATTTATACATGCATGTCCTCTTGTTGTTAACTTTGTTAACCTAGAGTAGAAATAAACTTTGAAACTTGGTGCTCGTTAGAACCGCATAATTGGACGGTTCTCACAAACACACATAATCTATGTCTTGGATCAGATAGAAGCCAGACTGAGTCTGTGCATATTAAAAATGCAAGTGCACAGTCTGACCAGTCACAAATCATCTCCGGATCCTGTCCAAAACAAGGCTTTGGCGGCACTGGTTGGTGGATTGTCTTGGCCATAACGAGGGACAGTCCGTTTCGTTTTACTTTTATATTCATGTAATTTTAGCAACCAGTGTAGACCCTGATAAGACGCCGCGTTCTGCAATGTATACTCTGCTTGCCAATGCCCAGTGCAGGGATCCAGTCCAGATCTTATTTTTACTCAGCACTCTGGCGTCACAAGGAGAAGACCAGGGGCCAGTTTCATCAAAGCATTTGCGACGTATTTTCGTCTTAGAAAGATCGCACGAAGTTCTTACGACAAAAATCCTGTTTCATTAAATGCTCGAGATCTGCGAAGTTCGCACACTTTGTCGCATGTCTGATATGAATATTAAGACATCACACATTGAAATGTTTGTCCTAAACTTTGGACATGTCACGGCCATAGCTGAAGCATAGGTTTTATCTCTTGCGTAATGTTGTTAAAAGTATGGTACGTAACATGTCATTTAGCTTACCTTCGCAGATCAAGCCGATCCATGCAATGAAGACCCCTCGAAACTGACCCCTTTGTTATAATCTTTAGTTTGGATTTGGGCAAAGTGTTTTCTTAGTTTCTAAAATGGAAATTGGGGATACTCGTTAGAAGCGCCTCGTTGTGGATGCGCTTACATGTACCAACAATCTATATTTGGGCCGCGTCAAGCGATTTTGGTACTTATCGCCTATGCGAGCAGCGAAGGTTCAGGCGAGCCTGCGCATCCGCACAGTCTCACCAGAATCTTCGCTGCTCGCTCATACAAGCAGTGGATCAAGAGGAACCTTCAGATAGAAAGCCATATCCCTGGCCGCTCTGAATGGCTGGGCATGCGCAGTTAAAATTTGTCATGATGCAACCTACAACCGACACTCGCTTCCCTTAAAGAGGTTTGGAGAAATAGTTGGCCTGCATAGCGCTTAAGCGCAGAGCTGAAACCGACCAAACTTGATTACTGATGTAAAAGCCTGCCCAAGAAAAGTTGGGCTCGCTCCTTAAACACCAGCGGGTTCTTTGGTCAGTGGTGTTTAAGATGTCATTTCATCTCAAGGTCGGGAAAAGCCCCACAAAATCGGAAGCAGCGTCTCCAAAATGACCAACATACATGCACTTACGCTTGACGGGGACTTAAAACCTCAATACAAACAAACAAAAGAACCTACGCGTTCAGGTACGTAGTTCTAACGATTACCAACAATCTGCGATTAAAAAGAAGACTCAGTGTACCCCAACTAGAACTGTCAATACGACACAGATGCCCTCGTCAAGGGACCATCCTCATCAAGACAAAAAAGCATGTTGCGAAAAAATAAATAAATAAAAAAAAATAAAAATAAAGACAGCATTGCTCCCCTGTAAATCTGCCCTTGAGGACATCAGCGTAGGTGGGGGTAATTGGAAAAAGTGTATATCATCATACCAAATATGAACTAAATCTATAAAAGATTAAATTACTAAGTAGGAGTAAAACAAGGATCAGGAATCGATACAATTAACTTACTCCACCCATCAAAGACACCAAAGGGAAAGAAACACAAACATGAAGCGACCAGACCATAATGGGAACCTAAACAAAGGATGGCCATAAGGACAGTTACTTTCCCACAAAATGGCAAAATAGCCATCCAAAAGACACAAGTGATACACACAGTGAGTAGTAACAAACAACAACATAAATAAACCGCCACAGTGAAACCGCCTTGGAACGGTCAGTGCAAATAATTCCAGGGGGGGGGGGGAGGGGGGTGGTGGGGGCTTAAATCGATTTTACGTGGCCACAATCCTCGCCCTTACTTCCGTCGCGATTTAGACAATTAATTTGTTCAGTCCGCATGAAGGCCTCCTAACTCATCAGTGCAACATCTCCGTGAACACAAAAAATCAAAGAACCACAGAGGTGAGACAACGGTGAGGACTCGACGGCAAAAAACCACTAAAATGCTGGAGCAAAAGAAAACCAACAGTTAGACTCCGATGGGCCCGACCAGAGACAGAGCATCAGGCACCTACCAACACTACCTTGAATTAGATCTCTCTAATTCTCAATAAGCCTTTACGATGGAACCGTCATAGAATCTGAGGCCTGACCCACCGGCGTGCAATTAAAGAGGTAAGCAAAGTTGCCAACCGTGATTGGGTTAACTACCATGCATGCAGTCTGTCATATAACATCCATGTTGTACCCAATCTTTTTATATAGAAGAATGATTTTACGAAATTGGGTGCTGAAGTCATTGCCTGTGATGGCATTGACCTAGTGTTTTGATTTTACGGCTCTTTCAAGATTATTTCTTTTATTTCGAGCCAATCATTAATCAGATGTGGGCGAGAACTAAACGGAGTGGTCGGAGAAACGACCTGTATCTTTTGTCATAGCAAACACGAACAAATCCATTATATGGGTTAGGAAATGTGAGCTCTTTTTAAAAACGGTAACATTAAAAAAATATAAGTCCGTGACCTTGATCTTGAGGTCATAGGAATAAGCGCTGGCATGCTGAATTTGTTTGTTTGTTTGATTTGGAGTTTAATGTCCCCGTCAACACTGTATAGGTCATTTTGGAGACGTTGCTTCCAATTTTGTGGGACTTTTCCCCCGCATTGAGGTCAAATGACATCTCAAGCCCTGTCGCCCAATGAAACCATTTGGACGGACCGACTTGCACCGCGTTGTCTGGGCAGGTTTAGATCCTCTAAGCGGTTTACCAGTACTCGTGTTTGGTCAGTTTCAGCTCTGCATGGAAGCATCATGCAGCCCATCCATTTCTTCAAGCTCCGATGGGCGAGGGCCGACGGGTATGCTGAATAAAAATATCTATCAACGTGCCAAATATGAACCAATTCCATTATATGTTTTTTTTTTTTTTTTTTCACATCGGGGCTTGGAGAAATAGATGGGCTGCACGGTGCTTCTACGCAGAACTGAAACCGACCGAACTTAATTACTGTTTAAGCCTTCCCAGGAAAAGTGATGCGAGTCGGGCCGCTCCTTAAACCCTAGCGGTTTATATAGGCGGTAGGGCTTGAGATGTCATTTCATGTCAGTGTCTGGTAAAAGTCCTACAAAATTGGAAGCAGCGTCTCCAAAATTACCTAAAGAGTGTTGACGGGGACGTAAAACCTCAACTCAAACAAACACATATGATTTTAAAAATATGAGCTCTTAAAAATTTTAAAACAAACATGGCACACCTTTAACCCTTGTCCTGCTGAATATTTATATATGCCACACCCACTACTGATTATCAACCAATCAGAACACTTGATGCAAATTATTGCAACAAATTCACAATCTGAATGGCAAACAATGTAGATCCTGATCAGATGGCTTCGTCAGAAGCCATCTGATCAGGATCTACATTGTTTCAAAGAAAAGGCATATCCGGGATTAGCAGGACAAGGGTTAATTGGAAATGGACGTACCATACCAAACTTATTTAGGTGGAATATTCCATTGTCGTGGATAATATGGAAGAGTCCACTCCAAACACTTGGGAATGAAAGGGTTAAATTGTTGTGTTAGTCATCAGGCAGTGCTTCCACTTCCTTCACTCATTAACACTTTTCAAGATAAGGAAATGAACTATTATTTTTATATGACTAATTTCATTATAGCGCCACAACGTCATTTAATTTTTCCAAGTGGAATGTGTCTAAAACATATAGAAGTTAACGGCACCTAGGCTCGTCGTTAATTCTTTTCTAGTGAAAGTCGTGGAAGTAATTTGTTTTTATTCTTTTGTGACCGGATGCAAAAACAAAATCCCTTTAAAATACAAGCCTAGCCAGCGCAAAAAGCGGGCCAGCGTCCGGCCAACATCGGTACAACGTTGTCGTGTCCTGTCGGTCCGACTTTGGCTGGATGGGAGTGTCGTTAAATTGAAAACGTAGAACATATACATGTACATGCTCGCATAGGCGATAAGTACCAAAATCGCTTGACAGGGCCCATGTAATAAGAACAATAACGTATTCCTCTGCAAACCCCACTTCGCCCTCAAAAAGAGGGCCTTAGAATGTTTATCATTACACGGTCAACGCGTGTGTGTTCTGCGAAAATATCCTGCTAATAACCGCAGACTGATCAGATTCTGAACCAGATTCATATTGATTTCAGCGAAGACTGGTGATGGAGAAGCAAGCAGGCATCGAAACTCTTGCTGCACAAGATGTCAAAGTGTTAGCTTGTCTTTGGGCTAGCCAAAAAACAGATAAACCGCGGTGCCCAGGAATTAAAACTTGAATTATGCCGAATTGTAAAATGAAGAACTATTTTCGTGACGTCTAGACTTCGTGAAAAATCTTAATGACAACTCGCATTCTTGACTGTCAGTCTTAAGACAGTGGCTAACTGTTTCGGTATTTAATTGCACGGTCATTAAAATAATTAAACATCGGTGTTTTATAGAGAGGATCTTACATGCGTGTTCATGTATTATTGAATTTATTAAACGAGATCAGGCAAATGGATAAAATGCGAGGATTTGCCGAGCATGTTATGCCTTTTCCTCAACGAGTTTAATAAATTCAGTAGTATATGAACACGAATGCAAGATTCAATTTATCATATGACAGTTGAAACGCATTTTATTCACCAGTTTTCACAGCGTTTCCAATATTCGCCATGGGAGAAGCCATCTGATCTGGATCTGTACTGTTTGCAAAGGCAATGCATTTACTAGTTCAACAGGACAGATGTTAACAGATACTCTGTCATTTACTATGTCTTTTGTTGGTTTTTGTTTGTTTGAATTGAGGTTTTAAGTCCCCGTCAACACTATTGAGGTTATTTTGGATACGATGCTTCCAATGTCGTTGGGTTCTTACCCGACCTCGAGTAAGCCCTGTCGTCCAAACAAACAAAAAGGGTAATATGTATACAGGGACTTGCATCACTTTGCCTGGGCAGGCATAGATCCTTTAGGCGGTTTACCAGTACTCATGTGCAATCGTTTTTAGCTCTGGTTGGAAGCATCATGCAGCCCAATCTATTTCTCCAAGCCTCTATGGGCGGGGGCCAATGTTTTTGTTGTCATAATTCGCTGTGGATCCATTTGTTACTGCTTTACTGATGTACCATACTACATTGGATAAAAAAAAATCCCATTCAATAACACACCCGTGCGGCACAGTGCATTTTTCTTTTCCCCAAAATGGCTACTTTTCTGGTGAAAATCCGTGATACTTTTCTTATATATGCTGCAAATATAGGTCGTGGGTGCTCGTTAGAACCGCCTCATTGAGGCGGTTCTAACGAGCACCCACGACCTATATTTTAGAGCAGAAATAAGAAAAATAATTTATACCCCCGTAAACCCCAGTTTCCTTTATATAAAGTGGGGTTTAAGGGGTGTTCATTTCACGGACTTGTTCACGTGATGGTTGAGTCTGGAGATGAAGTCCTTGAAGCAGATGTTTATGATCGTCCCTAGAGGGTCGCATTACGAAAACACGCCTATACAAATGCATTGTATACATTACCGCCGAAAAAAAACGAACATTTTAAGACGAAAAATTGTGCTAATTTTCTTATTTCTGCTCAAAATATAGATTGTGGGTACTCTTTAGAACCGCCTCATCGAGGCGGTTCTAACGAGTACCCACAATCTATATTTTACAATGTAAAAGTGGGGTTCAAGTTGGTCAATATTATATAGGAGTGTTTTTGTGATGGTTCCTTTCAGCACGAATACCTTTTAGGGCTATGATAGTTTAATTGTTTTAGGGGTTAACACTCAACCCTTGTGGGTCATTATCTATCGTCTCCCAGAGAAAGAGAGAAAAGAGAATAGAAAAGATCGAAGAGGAGATGATGTTTGATTTGTTTTGTTTGATTTGAGGTTTAACGTCCCCGTCAACACTGTAAAGGTCATTTTGGAGACATTGCTTCCAATTTTGTGGGACTTTTACCCGACATTGAGGTGAAATGACATCTCAAGCCCTGTCGCCCAATGAAACCAATAGGGTTTATTAGCATGGACGCTCCGCCTCGCACCGCGGTTCCTGGACAGGCTTAGATCCTCTAAGCGGTTCACCAGTACTAGTGTGCGGGCCGGATTCAGCTCTGCGTGGAAGCATCATGCAGCCCATATATTTCTTCAAGCCCCTATGGGCGGGGGCTTAAAAGAAGAGGAGATGAAAGTGAGACAGAGGAGAAAGAGGATAATTAATGGAAGTCTAGAAACAGAAGAAATAACAACACTCCCCCTCTATCCTTACCTGCTGCAATGGACCCCGCTGCAATGGCAGCAGCCCTTGCCCAGCTGTAAGCCAACATCAGTTGGACGCTCCAGTGACGCGAGATACATGACACCTTTGCCTCGCCCAACCATTCTCTTTTTCGGCCATGAAAATTTGTTCGAGATAGGGTAGTTCGAATTACTGAGGGTTACTCATAAGGCTGGCTTAAGGGTGTAGTTTTAATCTCTTATAAAACAAGGAATGCTATATGTTCTTCCTGGATTTGCGCTGCATTCTTTGTTAGTGATCTTGGTCTTACAATATCCACGTCATCACGTGAACAAGTCCGTGAAATGAACACCCCCTTAAACCCCATTTTATATAGAGACAACTGGGGTTTACGGGGGTATTCATTATTTTTCTTATTTCTGCTCCAAGACATAGGTTGTGGGTACTGGTTCTAACGAGCACCCAAAACATATGTGTGTGGTATAAATAAGAAAAATATCACGGATTTTCATCAGAAAAGTAGCCATTTTGGCAAATGGGGAAAATACACTATGTCGCACGGGTGTGTTATCGTTATGGTGTTTTCCTTATAATACCAATGTACACCGCCAATTAAATGTCTCATTTTTTTATTTGATTTGAGGTTTAACGTCCCCGCCAACACTGTAAAGGTCATTTTGGTGACGTTGCTTCCAGTGGACTTTTACCTGACATTGAGATGAAATGACATCTCAAGCCCTGTTGCCCTATGAAACCAATAGGGTTAATTAGCATGGACGGTCCGCCTCGCACCGCGGTTCCTGGACAGGCTTAGATCCTCTAAGCGGTTTACCAGTACTAGTGTGCGGGCCGGAAACAGCTCTGCGTGGAAGCATCATGCAGCCCATATATTTCTTCAAGCCCCTATGGCCGGGGGCTATAAAATGTCTCATCATAGAAACACAGTAAAATCCCGCTATTAAGACCACCAAAATTAAGACTAAATTTGCTTTTAGAATCTTATTTAGTAGGTTGCAATTATTCTTTCTTTGTCTTTTCTGCATACACTGTCCTCTGTTTAGAGGCCACCTGTGGGACTGTTCAAAAGTGGTCTTAAAGACCACTTTTGAACAGTCCCAAAGGTGGTCTTAATAGAGGCACTTTACTGTATGTTTAAATGGCGTTGCAACAGTGTGGTATGCCTTACTATTAACCCTTGATTCTCTGTGGTGTAGTGGTAAAGCTACTTGCTTTGTAAACAATTGGTCTTGAGTTCGTTTACGAGCTTCTTCAGTCTTTAAACCGAAGATGATTCTTAGGTTTGGGTAGGACCTGTAACTCGAACACTCATATTACTGTTTTACCTCTAATGAGAACAAAATAATCCGCTACAAGTAGTGGAAAGCCGCTCATCAGCATCATCATCATCATCATCATCATCATCGTCATCATCATCATCATCATCATCATCATTTGTTTGTTTGTTTGTTTGATTTGAGGTTTAACGCACCCCCCCCCCCCACACACACTCCCCCGTCAACACTGGAAAGGTCATTTTGGAGACGTTGCTTCCAATTTTGCCCTGTCGCCCAATGAAACCAATAGGGTTTATAAGCATGGACGGGCCGACTCGCAGCGCTTTGCCTGGGCAGGCTTAGCTCCTCTAAGCGGTTTACCAGTACTCGTGTACGGGTCGTTTTCAGCTCTGTGTGGACGCATCATGCAGCCCATCAATTTCTTCAAGCCCGGAGGGCCGGGCCGTCATCATCATCACTATTATTATTATATTTATTATTACATCAGCAATATTCATTCTATTAGCGCTTTAACGTCCCGTCCTAGTTATAATGCAGGTAATTAACGCTACTGAGGTTCGTCATAAACAGGAGTTGCACCGTGTCACATGAAATGTGTTTTAGAACTGTGCGGTAAATAAACATCCACGTTCTAAATAGAATAAGATCTCAGAATCGTGGTCCAATAAATTATCAATGACCATGCAACATGTGCTCGAACTAAATATTCAGCCAAAGACTACCCATGCGTTGTCTGAATCTTCGTTGTTCGTCTGTTCGAGAATTATGCTTTTTGTATGGACCGTCTCGTGGTATTATTACCAACACTAAACCTGCGATAAAACGTGCATATAATAAAATCCTTGACAGTCCTATAGCGAAGGCAATGTCAGGCCAAGAAAAAAAAATATGATCTAGACTAGCCTCCGCTTATGCGCAACTCAGAAGCTTTACCACCGGTTCCAAAAGCACTATTGGCGTAGTTGAAGTTTGTCACACGAACAGCGATGCTTTATCGCGCATGTACAGGTTAATAATAGAGGCTAGTTACTTTTTAGAGATGAATATCAAACCATATTTCATCGAAAGTGTTGAAAATATCAGAAATTTCAGGAGTGTGAAGCAAGAGTGAAAAGTCTGAAGTTTTCGAAATATATTTGGTTTTCATCGAAAAAAGTAAATTTTCTTCTTATTTTGGAGATATACTATAACTGGATAGCTATTCCTTACATGCTTCGCACTCGTGAAAATATATGATGTTTTCAAAACACTCGATGAAATATATTTTCAACACATTGTATGAAATACTGGTATTTATCGAAAAAAAGAAAAGAACTAAGTTTTCCTTTTTATTTTATAAGAAAGTTGTCCGGGCTAACATACCGGTGCGACAGTGCATCTTTTCCTTTTTTCTCCAAAACGGCTGCTTTTCTTGTGAAAATCCGTGATTGTTATCTTATTTATACATGTATACTGCAAACATAGTTTTCAGGTGTTCGTTAGAACCACCTCATTGAGTTGGTTCTACATGTAACGAGCAACCACAACCTATGTCTTGGGGAGCACAAATAAGAAAAATAATGTATGCCCCCGTAAACTCCCAAGTTTCCCTATAAAGTGGGGTGAGTGGGGTGTTAATTTCACGGACTTATTCTCGTGATATCATTTTTATTTGTTTCAAATATGCATCAGTATAAAATATTACCTGGTTCTCACATGTCATTTTGTTAGATTCCCCCAACGTAAGACTGGCGGTGATGATCTTGAGGCCACCGTGCACTGAAGCGTTTAGTTTTATGTCAATCTAACACTGAAACAATAGCACTTAAATGACTTGTACTAAATCAAATTTTCATCAAATTATACTAATTTAATGATAGTAAGTGCCAATTAATGACATTTTCATTAGTTTGAATCCTACACTCAATCAAATTTCTTCATACGGAACTTATGTGACGGTGACGTAAAACGACGTATAATTAGTGGTCTCTATTATTTAACCTGTCAGCGCCTCTCTGAGAGACAATCGCATATATACAGGTGATCTCTCTCCTACTTACTGTTGAGAAAACAAACGCTGTTTGTCAAAGTGTCTTTTATATTGCGCAATTTAGATCATCGCGTTGAAATTGCGCAAGCGGATTAATTAATTGCTCTGCTGCAAATTTAGTTAATCAGCCCAACGTATTTTTTGCTGGGAATTTTTCGTGAAACCTATCTACAAATATTTAGCAGCTAAAAATAGTAATAATAAAATAAATACTTTCCGCTTCCAAGAAATCGGTTACAGAAGGAGTGAAAAGATTAGTTTCGTTAACAAGTAACAAGTGATTCGAAGCTGCGCGTGCAAGGAATATATATACAAACTTCTGGAATAGGTGAATTCAAACGGAATATTCCGCTTAAATTTGGTATTTACAGAAACGTTCTTGGTGGATACGTGGATTTGCTGCTGTTGGGTATACCTGTAGATTCAAAAGGCAAAGGGTGCCACTTACCAAAAGAACAATGTTTGGAATTGTGGCAGTGACTGCACTAGTTATGTTTCAGTTTGACGATGTAGTAGGTCACGGACGACTTATAGAGCCGGCCTCTAGAAATGCTATGTGGCGATTCAAGTACAAGAATCCAAGAAACTATAATGACATGGGTTTAAACTGTGGAGGTTTTACGGTAGGTCTATCCCACAATTGGAAAATACAGTCAACCCTCTTTATACCGAAATTCGTTACTTTGTTTGTTTGATTTGATGTTTATCGTCCCCGTCAACACTATAAAGGTAATTTTGGAGACGTTGCTTCCAATTTTGTGGGACTTTTACCCGACATTGAGATGAAATGACATCTCAAGCCCTGTCACTCAACGAAACCAATAGGGTTTATAAACATGGACGGTCCGACTCGCACCGTTTTGCCTGGGAAGGCTTAGATCCTCTAAGCGGTTTGCCAGTACTCGTGTGCGGTCAGATTCAGCTCTGCGTGGAAGCATCATGCAGCCCATTTATTTCTTCAAGCCCCAATGGGCGGCGGCCGCCGACATTCGTTGCAAAAGTCGTTATAACGGCGATTTAAATGGAATGACTACTTTGTTAAAGGCTTAGCCTCGGTTCCGAGCGGCGTGAGCTTCCCTCTGTCTGGAAATGAACAAATTGAATCCAAAGTCATGAAAGGGTCTTTTAATCTAATACTCCAAGAAACAAATGTAATATATATTTGTTAGACTCGCCTCACCGAGGCGAATCTAACAAATGTCTATAACATTTGTTTCTTAGAGTAATAATGGGGAAAAGGCCTTTTATTACCTATCACACTCCTAATTGGGATTCTTTATAACGGCAAATTCTTTATAACGGCACAATAATAGGGAACAAATGCTGTCGTTATAACGAGGGTCCTCTGCAATCAACCCTCTTTATACCGACATTCATTATAACGCCAACACCGTTATAACGGCATTTTTGAATGGAATCACTACCTAGGTAAAGGCTTAGCATATGTTCCGAGAGGCGTGTGCTTCTCTCGTGTTGCAAATGCACAAATCAAGTCCATAGACATGAAAGGGTCTTGTAATCTAATACTCCAAGAAACAAATGTTATAGAATCTCCAAAATGGCCTTTACAGTGTTGACAGACAAGTTAAACCTCAAATCAAACAAACAAAAGAATCGCCTCACCGGGACGATTCTAGCAAAGTAATGTCTATAACATTTGTTTCTTGGAATAATGATGGTGAAAGGCCTTTTATTACCTAACATACTCCCAACTGAATTCTTTTTAACGGCAAATTCTTTATAACGGCACAATAATAAGGAACAAATATTGTCGTTATAATGAGGGCCCATTGTATTACATCCCAAAACATCGGATGTAATAAAATTCATGAAGGTGTCGTAAAAAGCTGGGTCACACAGCCTGAAATTCCAGACGAAAACTGATTGTCTATAAATGTGTCGATTTTTTTCTGGCTGATTGTTTTGCTTACCAGTAGCGACAATTTATGCTTTGAGCAGAAATGAAATGTTAAGTATATCCCTGAAAATCCACTTATCATGTACATATCACGTTTTAATTGTCCCCGTACAAAACACGTTTTAAGTGTCCCCGTACATATCGCGTTTTAAGTGTCTCCGTACATATCGCGTTTTTAGTGTCCCTGTACAAATGGCGTTTTAAGTGTTCCCGTACATATCGCGTTTTAAGTGTCCCTGTACATATTGCGTTTTATGTGTCCCCGTACATATCGCGTTTTAAGTGTCCCCGTACATATCGCGTTTTAAGTGTCCCCGTAATTATCGCGTTTTAAGTGTCCCCTTACAGTGTTCCCGTACATATCACGTTTTAAGTGTCCCCGTACAGATCGCGTTTTTAGTGTCCCAATTTATGTAGTAGTACCAACTTCATGCAGGACAACGTTGCGTCAACAAGGATGTACATTATTTTCATAGGCCCCCGACAATCGGGCCATGATAAATAGATCGGGTTGCATGGTGCGTCCACGAAGAGCTGAAACCGACCGTACGTGTGTACTGGTAAACCGCCTAGAAGGTCTTAACCAGATGTGCGTCTAACCGTATATAAATCATCTTTTTTTTTTTTTTTTTTTTGGTTTTCACTGGGCGGCGGGGCTTGAGGTGTCATTTCATCAGAATTGGAAGCAACGTCTACAAAATGACCTAAATTGTGTTGACGGGGACTTTAAACATCCGAAACCAAACAAACAAACAATTATTATTTTTTTATCGTTCGTGAAAAACATATGTTTGTTGGTTTGTTTGTTTGTGGTGAGGTTTCACGCCCCCATCAACGCTATTTAGGTAATTTTGGACATGTTGCTTCCCAGCGATTTTGTGGGACTTTACCCGACACTGAAATGAAATGACATCTCAAGCCCTACCATTAGGGTCTAAGGAACGGTCCGATTTGCACCACTATCTCCTTGCAGGCTTAGACTGTCTAAGCGGTTTACTATAGTACTCATGTTCGGTCGGCTTTAGCTCTGTGCGGAAGCAATCTATTACTCCAAGCCCCAAATGGGCAGGGGCGCACAAGTTTATGGTTGGGTCATAAATACACTTGAGACTTTCGACAGGAAATGCCGTTTGTGTGCGCGTGGGTAGGTTTGAGTTTTACGTCCCATAAAGACTATGGTCATACGGAGACGGGACCTCGGTTTAAAGACACATCCGAAAGTTTGGAGAAGCTCGGGATCGAACCCACGACCCCTGGTTGATGAGGTGAATAGCGTAACCACTACACCACAAGGGATTCTTAAATGCCGTTTGTATATATGTATAAGAGTAATGTATCTCACATTGGAGTGAATAATTTTATTTTTGTCGCCCTATGTTTGTTTGTTTGTTTGTTTGTTTGATTTGATGTTTTACGTCCCCGTCATCACTGTTTAGGTCATTTTGGAGACGTTGCTTCCATTTTTTTTTTGGACTTTTACCCGACATTGAGTAGAACTGACATCTCAAGCCCTGTCACCCAATGAAACCAATAGGGTTTATAAGCATGGACGGACTGACTTGCACCGCTTTGCCTGGGCAGACCTAGATCCTCTAAGCGGTTTACTAGTACTCGTGTACGGCCGGTTTCAGCTCTGCGTGGAAGCATCATGCAGCCCAAATACTTTTTCAAGCCACGATGGGCGGGGGCATTGACGCCCTTTCTTCTGGCGTTTCTTCATGGAATATTTGCGTAGGCCAGTTGTGCCTCTATTTCGTGTCTATGTCAGAACATATGAGCCCCGCCAAGCGAATTTGGGTCTTCGAGCATTCCGTCATGACAAACTTTAACTGCGCATGCCTAGCCATTCAGAGGGGCCAGGGATATGGCTTTCTGTCTTAAGGTTCTTCTTGATTCAATGCTTGTATGAGCGAGCAGCGAAGGTTCTGGCGAGACTGCGCGGATGCGCAGGCTCGCCTGAACCTTCGCTGCTCGCATAGGCGATAAGTACCAAAATCGCTTGACGGGGCCCATATAAAAACGTCATAATTACGGTGATAAAATAGTGATTTTTATAGCTACTCAATCTGTAAGTTACGTCAAATAATTGAAATACATGACTTCCAAAGTCACGCCAAAGATCTTGAACATCATTTAGATCGGACGCCGCGCATCAGGGCTTGAAAAAAAAGAAGGGCTGCATGATGTTTCCACGCAGAGCTGAAACAGACCGAACACGAGTACTGGTAAACGATGATCTAAGTCTGCCCAGGCAAAGTGGTGCGTGTCGTGCACATATACCCTATTGGTTTCATTGGACAACATGGCTTGAGATGTTTGTTTTTTGTTTGTTTGTTTGATTTGATGTTTAACGTCCCCGTCAACACTGTAAAGGTCATTTTGGAGACGTTGCTTCCAATTTTGTGGGACTTTTACCCGACCTTGAGATGAAATGACATCTCAAGCCCTGTCGCCCAATAAAACCAATAGGGTTTACTAGCATGGACGGTCCACCTCGCACCGCGGTTCCTGGACAGGCTTAGATCCTCTTAGCGGTTTACCAGTACTAGTGTGCGGGCCGGATTCAGCTCTGCGTGGAAGGGCTTGAGATGTCATTTCATCTGAGTGTCGGGTAAAAGTCCCATAAAATTGGAAGCAACGTCTCCAAAATGACGTATACAGTGTTGACGGGGACGTTAAACCTCAAACCAACCAAACAAAACATCATTTAGATAGCGTATCCATATGAGATACTGTGATCCATAATAACGTTAGTCATATTTTGTTTCACTTGTTCTTTAAACATAGATTTTAGGTACCCTGAGGCGGTTCTGAGGCGGTACTATCGAGTATCTAAAATACATGTTGATGAAAAATAATGAAACAAACATTTTCCCTAACAAACCTCGTTTTCGTTAGCTGAGATACCACAACCACAGGTTCCTTGCACGCACACGCTCACTCGCACGCAAGCACGCACGTACGCACACTAACGCACGCACACTCTGACAGAGAGAAAGAGGGAGAGAGAGAGTAACGGGGGGGGGGGGGGGGGGTCAAGAATCTGAGCATATAGTAAGGTGAGGACCCGCAATAGGCGTTTCAAACCCTCTGAACCTCGGTGACGCTTCCTGCGACCCGGCAGGTATCCCAAGGAATCCAAACGCCTATTTCGATCGAACCCATGCTCGTCCAAATCTTGTATTATTCTCATACATGTATCAAGACTGCATCTGAAAATGCCTGTTGTAGAGATCGTACGATTAGCATACGGCTGTGTTTTCGCACCTTCCCTTTTGTTTCGCTCCCGCCCATCAGTGCTTGGAGAAATAGACTGAGCTGCATGGTGCTTCCACGCAGAGCTGAAACTGACCACACATGAGTACTGGTAAACCGCTTAGAAGGCAAAGTGATGTGAGTCAGACCGTCCGCTGCAGTTGGGAACCTTCTGTAGCTAGTAACTTTGGATAGACTGATAAACAGTCGACCCAATAAAATGTGGAGTTACAAATTCTCCTATGTGGAGAAGCCGGGAGACAAAATCGATCGCTGGCTTTTTTCTTGTGGACAACCGTCGCCTCAAAACAAAAGGGAAGGTTTTTGTATTGTTTGTTTGAATTGAGATTTAACGTCCCCGTCAATACTATCTATGTCATTTGGAGACATTGCTTCCAATTTCGTTGGACTTTGACCCAACGTTGAGCTGAAATGACTTCTCAAGCCCTGCCGCCCAATGAAACCAATAGGGTTTATATGCATGGACTCGCACCGCTTTGCCTGGGCAGGCTTAGATCCTCTAAGCGGTTTACCAGTACGCGTGTGAGGTTGGATACAGCTCTGCGTGAACGCATCGTGCAGCCCATTTATTTTTTAAAGACCCAATAGGCGGGGGCCGTTTGGGGTGCCGTTAAACTACTATTTAATCCATATTTATAGATATCCATAAATCCACAATTCCAATTAATGATATCCATAAATCAGCTGAATAATGGATCTCAATAATATCAATTATAGATATCAATAAATCGAATAATGGTATCCATATTTCGATTTACGGATATCCATAATTCGAATTAAGAAATAATCTCCACGTACCGTGTGTTATCGTGATTAACACACGGTGTTGGAGGGCAGATTGCGAAATATTAATTCACGACGGCGAAGCCGGAGTGAATTAATATTCGCATCTGCCCGACAACACCGTGTGTTAATCACGATAACACACCGGGGGCGTGGAAATTATTTCGATTCTAACATGATGCTAAACTGAAATACAGTAGTAACAAAGCGTTATCTTGGGGACTATTTTGCAGCGGATGTCGACAGAAGGAAATGTTTACATGCAACGTCACGATGACGCCAAATTGCACGCACCACGTTGACGACGTGAATTATCGCATATTTGCAAACGCTGACGATTCCACTGGGTTCAATGGGAAAAACGTTAACGTCATGTTAGAATTATGGTTATCATTAATTCGAATTATCGATATCCATAATTAATTATTGATATCCATAAATAATTATGAATATCCATAATTCGAATTATGGATATCCATAAATAATAATAGCAAGCTATAAATAGGGAATAAATAGTAAACGGTGCCCCATACATGGATGGATGGGTGTATGGATGGATTTGTCGTCTTCTCTTGGAGTGAAGGGACTTGTTGGGTATACACGGCGAAGTCATGTCTGGGCCACAAAATAAGATGGGATGAGAACGAATTTAATTGATCTCAAGTGTGGATTCATCATTTGTTCTGACATGTTTTCATAGCCAAATATCACCTGTCAATCATATTGATACTGAATAAGTCTTCGCCTGTCAGCAGATTCAATAGAACAAATCACTTATTGTTCGTTCTAAGGTCGATATATTATAATAAAGTAAGGTCAAAATGGATGACGTCATTAATTTTGTGTGAACTACATAATATGAACTAATTTGGATTACGATGACCCGTTGTTTGATAAAGTGACGCCACTAGCCGAATTCATATGAGAATTGGTGATATATTTTTTTAATTCCGCTGCAATTATAAGGTGTGGGTGCCCGTTGAAAATTGTCTCGTTGTGGCGGTTCTAACGAGTACCCACATGCTATGCTTTTGAGCAAAAATAAGGAAAAAAGTGTATACCCCTTTAACCAGCCCCCGCCATTTTAAAATGGGGTAGGGGCATATAGTATTACCGCAGTCCGTACGTCCGTCGCGTACGAAATGGTTTCCATGCGATATGTTAAGAAAAGATTGGTGGTTTGGATTCCAATTCCATACACAAGTATATAATCATTAAATAGAGATCAAGTTTGATTTCAGGTAAAATCCACTAATTATTGTAAGAGTTATGGCCCTTTTTCAACTTATTTTTTTACATGAAAAATGGTTTCAGTGCGATATCTTTTTTAAAACTTGATAGATTGGATTTATATTTTATACACATACATATAATCATAAAATACAGAACAAGTTCGATTTTCGGGTAAAATCCGCCAATTATTATGAGAGTTATGGCCCTTTTCAAATTCACATTTACTTGAAAAAAAAAGGTTTCCGTGCTATATCATTTGAAAACCTTGGTGGGCTGGATTAAGATTTCATACAGAGGTATATTATCATAAAATGCAGGTTAAGTTCGATTTCGGTTAAAATCGGCCAATTATTTTGGGAGTTATGACAAAAGAAAAAATGATTTCCGTGCGATATCTTCCGAAAACCTTTCGTGGATTGGATTCAAATTTCATACACAGGTATATTTTCCTAAAAAAAAAGCAGGCCAAGTTTGATTTTGGGTAAAATCCGCCAATAAATATGCCAGTTATTACCCCTTTTTCAACTTATTTTTTATATGAAAAAAAAAAAAAAAAAAAAAAATGGTTTCCGTCTAGAGCTCCTTGTTTCCGTGCAATATCTTTCGAAAACCTCGGTGGATTGGATTCATATTTCATACGCAGGTATATAATTATATAAAGTACAGGACAAGTTTGATTTCAGATAACATCCGCCAATTATTGTGAGAGTTATGGCCCTTTATCAACTTCATATATTTTGTAAATTTCATGTTTCATACACAGGTGTATTATCATAAAATACAGGTCAGGCTTGATTTCAGGTGAATACCGCCATTTATTATCAGAGTTATAGCCTTTTTTACGGCCCCCCGCCAATCGGGGCTTGCAGAAATAGATGGGCTGCATGATGCTTCCACGCAGAGCTGGGGCCGACCCGCACACGAGTACTGGTAAACCAATTGGAGGATATGGGCCTGCCCAGGCAAAGAGGTGCGGGTCGGCCCGTCCATGTTTATAAACCCTATTGGTTACATTGGGCGACAGGGCTTGAGATGTCATTTCATCACAATGTCGGGTAAAGGTCCCACAAAATTGGAAGCAACGTCTCCAAAATGACCTTTACATTGTTGACGGGGACGTTAAACTTCAAATCAAACAAACAAACAAAATAGCCTTTTTTAACTTCATTTTTACATGAAAAAAAAAACACACAAAAAAAAAAAACAAAAAAAAAAAAAAAACACTATTTAGGTAAGTTTGGAGACGCTGCTTCCAATTTTGTGGAACTTTTATCCGACATTGTGATGAAATGACATCTCAATCCCTGCCGCCCAACTGTACATGTATCTTTCAGAGATCTACAAATGGTTGTTAATCGACCCAAACAAGCAATGCACCCAGCGTAACTTAGCACAGTAGCTTTGCTTCGTTGATATTCACGTGACTGAGAACGAAACAGAAATATCGTTTATTCGGCCACTGTTAGAATACGGAGATATTATTTGGAACAACTGTACACAATATGAAAAGCGCGAACTAGATAAAATTCAAAACGAAGCAGCTAGGATAGTTACAGGTGCTACAGCTTTGGTCTCCTTACAATCTCTAAACGAAGAACTTGGATGGGAATCATTGCAAACTAGGAGAACCAATCATAAGCTTATTTTATTCTTCAAGATGCAACACGATCTAGTTCCAACTTATTTATCAAATCTTGTTCCTCCTTTAGTTAGTGAAACTACTATGTACGGCCTCCGAAATGCCAATGATTTTACAACTATTCAGTGTAACACACATAACTATTATTTGTCTTTCTTACCCTCGGTTGTCAGGGACTATAATAACTTACCGAATAAGGCTAAAGAAACTACTTCACTGGCGTCTTTTAAAACAGCCCTTACTGGAAGCAGGGTCCAAATACCAAAATTTTATTACCGGGGTAAGAGAAAATGGCAAGTCATGCATGCTCGCCTGAGAACCAATTGTAGTATTTTAAAAAGTGATCTTTTTTCAAAAAACATGACTGACTCACCATCTTGTACTTGCGGGCTCGTTGAAAACGCTTACCATTTTTTCTTTCGATGTGCTAATTACCAAAATCAGCGCAACAAACTACTCCGAGACCTCTCATTTGTACCCAACATCAATCTGAAAATACTCTTATATGGTGATGCATCAAGATGTTTTGAAGATAACGAACAAATTTTCCGTCACGTATTGGCATTTATAGAAGCCAGCAAAAGATTTTAACATAAAGACACTTTTATATGATTAAAGGAAGCATTCTCCCCGCCAATCTGCACATGAATGCAGCAAGGGTCGGTGGTTGAATAATCGCTTCAGATAACCATCTTTGCCTATCTTCATTTTCATATGCTGTATCTGTCTCATCATCTTCTCTCATTACATCATGCTTGTTTGTTCTTTTTTCTCTGTTTTGTTTGATCTTTTCTTCATTCATCCATTACCTTGGTTAGTACAACTATGTATAGTCATCTACGTACAACTGTATTCAAGTGAACCCGCCAATATATGTACAAACGCTCTCATTTTCATTTATCAGGAGATGAACTTCATAAGCTACATTTAGCTTCCGTTCAAATCCTTTAACATATTGTAAACATCATTATTTGTCTTGTCATGTATTGCTTAAACTAATAAATACGTTTAAACCAAACAGAAATATGGGTTATTTATAACATCGATATTCTTATCATTGTGAGGTCAAAGTGTAGTGTAAGGGTTGCCTGTAGAATCGATCTTGACTGTAGTGATTTTCTTTGCTTGGTTCACAGTGAAGACCCAGATCAGGCACCACCGAAAAACGGCTTCTGATCAGGGTCTACACTGTTTGCTCAACGTGCAGGAACTAGTTGGACATGCTTTAGTCCCCGTTAAGGACCATTTACCCAGCCTGTACTCAGAGACAATCGACACACCAGTGATGACAGTACTTTGGTTTTCTAGAGATCATTTCCATTACGATAACACACCTGTGTGACATATATAAGAATCTTATTTGGATGGAAAAATCCGTCCTGATGGTCACTGTCCGACATCACGAGGCTTGAGTAATCCCGAGGGACGGATTTCGGTATCCACCCCTAACACCCATATAGGATTCTTTTTCTTGCATACCTTCCATTTCTTGGCGCGGATTTTAATGCAGTCACTTCGATTACCGATATCCTCCATATTGGAATGTTTAGTTTAAGGTGCTGTGACGTCAACCTTCAGACGGCGCATATGAGGTCGTATTCAACCAGTGCATTTAACAAACACGC